>VZTH01000304.1:165700-211480 GCA_013397815.1 Aleadryas rufinucha
GCAGGACCCTGCACTTGCCTTTGCTGAACTTCAGACGGTTCCTCTCTGCCCTTCTTTCCAGCCTGTCCGTGTCCCTCTGAAGGGCTCACAGCCCTCTGGGCTATCGGACACCCCTCTCAGCTTTGTGCCATCAGCAAACTTGCTGAGGAGGCATCGACCCCTAATCCAAGTCATTGGTGAGGAAGTTTAACAACCCTGGGGGACACCACCAGTGAGAGGCCTCCAAACAGACCCTGCGCCACTGATTTTGACTGGGATTTTCCATTCAGCCAGTTCTCAATCACCTCAGTGCCCACTCGTCCCATCCACACGTCCTGAGTTTCCCCAGGAGGATGTTGTGAAACAATGTTGAAAACCTTGCTGGAGTCAAGATGGACAATATCCACTCAATATCCACTCCCCTCATCCATCTATGCAGTTGTTTCATCACAGAAGGCAATCAGGTTGGTTAAGCTAACCTTATCCCACTCCAAATCCAGTTTAAACTCTCCCAACAAGCCCTTCTAACTCCTGGGCTAAGATCCTTTTCTCCCTTTGGGACCTCTGTATCTCTAAACCCTTTATTGTAGACAGCAGAGGTAAAATGTGATGATTGTCATTTACTTCAATCAGTTCTGCATTTCCTGCTCTGTCTTTTTGGCCAGAATTAAAGTAGAACTGGTTTAGTTGAATTCTCCAATCCCAGAGGCCCAACAGAACAAAGGATGGTGACAAGAAAAAGTGGCCATTCAGTCAATGTCTGATCCTCTCTCAGTTTTGCTGATGTTTTAACAGAGATCTTCATGACTCGAAGATCAATTGACCTTAAATTTATTATTTAGAAATACTATGAAGTAAAAGATTAATGGTATCACTTCCTGGAAGTGTTCAAGGCCAGGTTGGACGGGGCTTGGAGCAGTCTGGTCTAGTGGAAGGTGTCCCTGCCCATGGCAGGGGGTGGGATGAGATGGGCTTTAAGGTCTCTTTTGATCAAAACCATTCAGTGATTCCATGATTCTGTAGCTGTGTGGGGTTTTTATTTTCTTGGTTTGGTTTGTGAGGGTTTTTTTGTGTGCCTTTTTTTTTTTTTTTTAAATCTTGCCAGGTATTATTTAGTGGATAGAAATCACAATTCTCAAAAACTAGTACAAATAATTTCATTTTAACGACTGGGAGATTTTTCACCGCTTTAAGTAGGAAAAGGTTGATTTGCTAAAACTGCATTTCCCATAGTGCACAAGGGCTTTCAGCGCTGGGTCAGCTGATCGAGACACCGAAATGTTCTTTATTTCCTGTGCAGTGCTTGGAAATGACTCGGGGGTGCGAGTGGCTCATCTTTCCTTCGTCAGGTGATTGAGAGGCCGGGGACCACAATTCTGATTTCGACAATGACAAGAAGCTGAGCCGATGAACCTGCTCGATATTGGGAAAACTGCTCCTTTGGGAGAAAGGGATGTCATGAAGTAACACACCGCAGTCAGCCCTGTTAACTTCATGGGAACAGGTAGAGGGAATCTTGGGCTTTACCTTTTGTGCCAGACCATTTTTTTTTTAAGTTACCGATTTTGTTGCACATTATTTCAAAGAGTTACCAGAATTATTGATTAATTGATATTTTCTAGCAGCTAATAAGTAGCCCTAAGTAATCATCATTTTTGAAGCTTGCTTTCCTTTATTCCTTTTGCGCTTTTTTTTTTTTTTCCAGAGGTTAAGAGGAAACTTTTAAAAGAAAAAAGAGTTTTTCCAGACTGAAGCTGAGGACTTGGGAAGAAAAACCAAAATGTCTTCTGAAGGAAAAAAGCTTTTCAACATCATTATTTTGGGAGTCTCATTTATGTTTATATTCACTGCTTTCCAATCCTGTGGAAATATCGCGGTAGGTGTGGCTTTCAAAACATGCCACATTTCTATCTCAGTTATTTATCCTGGCTTGTCTTTTGTGTGGTCTCATGTTGCTTTATTTGGAATTTTCTAATGTGCAAGGTACTTTGACATTTTATCTTCTTTTGGTTGCGTTTTAACTAGATTAATATGTTTAGACAAATAATTCAGCAGGTTGTTTCTTTAAGATAGCATAGCTACATATATAACTGTGCCTGATTGCTTAGAAAGTAGAAAATCAATCTTATAAAATGTTTGAATGTTAAAATAGTGTCTGCTTTGACGCTTGTGATGTTGAACAATTGACTTACACTGAACCTTGCATATTCTATATTCCATATTCTTTACAGTCCCTTTCAAAATATTTGCCTACGTTATTATTAACCATGCTATTATTAACTAGATTTTCATAATCTAACAAACTAGATATTGAGGGGGAGTATGAGGGTAACACCTGACAAACAGACTTCTATAATTGCTAAACTGCCAAGTCACCTTCCAGCTGAAGAAGTTATTTGCTGCTATTTAGTATCTCTTTGCAGAGCAAAAATTGTGCACGGCATAATCCAAATTTACTGTTACTATTTAAGTTTTTAGACTCCTGCTACTGCCAGGCTTAGCCCTTTAACTTCCAGAGCTGCTTTCAGTATTACTAGTTCTGTGCCTGCTGGGCAGTTAGATTTCAACATCCCTCTTGAGCCCACAGGTCTTACAGCTCTTTTCTTGCCTACAAGGAGGATCCTTGCTGGGTTCAGACAGATAAATGTCCTTCACTACACTATAGAAAGAACTACTTGGGGTGGTTTTTGTAAATCCTAGTGCACTTAAATCTTTATGTGAGTTCTTAAGTGCAGCCCAGCGATCTCAGAAACTCTGCAATGAGTTCAGCACCTCGCTGAATTGGACTTTGTGATCATGCAGTCATGTAATTCATTGTCATAAAAGTCATAGCAAGTGACTTTCAATCAGATCTGCCTGCCAGTCCAAGTAACTGCATGGTCTCGTGATCCCTAAAGCTGATTCAAGGGGAAGAAAAAAGGAACAGGGAAGTAATGGGGAAGCTGAAAAGAATGGAAACTCTTATCAGAGATTCATAGGTCAAGTTAAGATTATTCTGAAACTTCTCCTTTTTTTCTCCATTTCTAAAACTGAGATAGTCATACCTATCTATGTAAGAGAGGTCTTAAGTGAAACAAAAGTTTTGTGAAGTATTTTAGGTTTCTTATGAAATCATGACTTAATCATAAAGTACTAATTTCTTCTTCAAACATCGATGTTTCCCTGCCAAGTATCTCCTGCATCTTTGTTGTGGAGGTGGTGTGAGTTGTAATTAACATTGTAAATGATTTTAAGTACTTTGTAGTGTCTATTAATGAACAATTCTAATGTTTGATACTGACTTCAAACCGATGCAGGTGTTCTCAAAATACAAGATATATTCTAACATGTTACAATGTATGATCTTTTCCTCACAGCAAACTGTTATCACGAATTTAAACAACACAGACTTTCATGGCAGTGGCTACACGAGGTAATTACGCAGATTTTGTTCTTACTTTTCTCCTTGCAGGGTGAACTTAGTTACAGTTTCATCCAGTAGAGAGACACTCTCAAGAGATTGCAGTGTTCTGCTGACTTGACAATTTATTAACACACTTAAAGCAGTTTAAAACAGGCTTCTCACAGTTCTGCTCTGAATTATTTCCAGTTGAACTACATATGTGGTTTGCATGTTTTCTTTGTAGGGAGAAAAGCCACTATGATCACATTCTCAGCATTTTACCTTAGGAGGCGAAGAAGGTGGAAGTTTAAAAATAAATAAAACTGCTGACTCAGGCCTTGGTTGTTTGCCCTTGCACACTCTGTGTTTGTGTAGCACAGGTGGTGTGGATCAGCTCTCAGGAAATACAACATAAATGTGAAAGGAGCAGTCAGAAAGACAAGCAGAGCCACAAAAAACCATTCTCTTTGTTGCACTGGCAGAGTCAAACTCGTCAAGCACAATCAGGGATGTTTTGCATGCCAAATTAATCTGTCATGTAGGAAAACCTGATTGCTTCTTTGAAGGGTTTGCTTCTTAATTTAAACTAAAAATTCCACTGGCACAAAATATGTCTGTAAAATTTCTGTGGTGTATTTGGCAGAAGATGAAAACTTCACTGACAGGTAAATGAGGTTCTAGAACATTCTCCTCTAGAGGTACAGGGTACAAAATACAATGCCTGCTGTTCAGGCAGTTTGACAAATGCATGCTGTAAATTACAGGATGTCATTGCCTGCAATAGTCTGGGACTCAGCAATCCAGGGAACACTGTACACTCCTGTATTCCCACGTGCAGTGCAGTGGGTGAAGGGAGCAGAAGAAAGTAAGGAAATGTTTGACCATCAAAGTTTTGCTGTCAAGTTATGTTTGTACTTAACTGAATATTTTGAAATCCACTGATCACTCTTAAATCAGTTGCAGTGATAGCCTATATTTTACTTTTAGTATTTAATCATCTTTGGTTTTTATTTTTGTAGCATGTCCATTATTTATGGAGTATTGTCTGCATCAAATCTTATATCACCTTCACTGGTTGCAATAGTGGGACCTCAGTTCTCCATGGTTGTTAGTGGTGTGTTTTATAGGTAAGTATTTATTTTGAGGTTTTGCCTGCTTGCTTGGAAATATTTCTTTAATTTTTGCACATCTAAGGCTCCTGTGCCATACATGAAATTGTACTAAGGAGAGCATCTCACAGAGATACTGCAGATGTGTAACTGCAGACTACTTCAGCCTATTGAAAACAGCACTTTTTTTCCACAGCATTCCCAGACTTTGCTGACTGTGGAATTGAGGTTATCATCTCAAATTAATAACTATATAAAAAAAATTCTATGTGCTTAGAAGGGTAAAAAGATTTTTCACATACAACCTGTTTTTCAACATCCCTTGGGAGAGAGTAGCTGATTTAGAAGCACCTAAGTGAGGTATCTGATTGTTAGAGAGCATTGTTCACTTTGAGTCAGTATCCAATAAACTGATCTGTTCTGTTCTAGCCTATACATTGCAGTCTTTATCCAACCAGCTACATGGGCTTTCTACACTGCCTCTGTGCTTATTGGCATTGCAGCTGCTGGTAAGCATTGTTCTTACTCTGCTGACTGTTTTTTATGAGATTTAAATATACCTTTAAAATGTTTTTATTTCCTGAGCAACATATTCTGTTTGTTTCAGTGCTCTGGACAGCCCAGGGAAATTGCTTGACTGAAAATTCTGATGAAAACACCATTGGAAGGAACAGTGGAATATTTTGGGCACTCCTACAGTTCAGGTAAACTTTAGTTGTTAATTTTTCTCTTTTTTTGGTTGTATACACATTCTGCTTTTTACATCTTTTTATAAGTGGGAGACTGCATCCAAAAATACTCCCCGGGGACCTTGCAGTCAGTGTGAAGGAGAAATGAGAGCAACATTTTTATTGGTATTGTGCATTACAGAACAGGGAATGAAAGAATGTTGGATATTGCAATCTCTGCTCTTGAGGTGCTAAAAAGATACATTTCTGTTAGGGGAGCATTTGAGGGATGTAACAGCAATCTTGTTGATTGTAGAGGGCTGTGCTAATTTGTGTCTTTTATTGAGGGAGAAGCTGGTTCTTGCTGCCAAGGTGAAGATATTGAATGTAGACCTGGCAGTCAGAAGCTGGAAAAGAAATCTTGTACTTGTTTTTGATGGCTCTCTGATGTACTTTGAGTGCTGCTTGACTAAAAAGTCAGCAAAAGGCTCAGCATCAGGAAGGGCAGTGAGAACAAGGCAGTGAGTGCTGTGGCCATTAAGTGTTTTGGGCATGGATAGTTAATGTCTCTCGTGAGAGTGTAATGCCATTAGAAAATAGAGAAAAATAATAAAATTATGCAAGAAGGTAGAGCTGATGGCTTGAAGAGAGACTGAAAAGGTTGGGACTTTTTCCTGTAGAGGAACGGCAGCTGAGGAGGATTATACCAATGTGTTACCCAAACATGAGGGCAGCAGGGGAGCTGAGTGTGGAACTGTTGCTCACCAGATGCTGCTGTGCTGGAACTGGGGTCACTTGATGAGAGGAAAGAGGACTGGATTGAAACAGATAAAGTGCTTTGTGGGTGATTGAACTTTTGGAGCTTGCAGCCACAGGACTGTGTGTGGAGTTGAGTTGTGTCAGCAAGATCAAAAAAGAATCAAAAAAATTCATGGGAGACAGGTGCACAAATGGTTCCTGAAGAGAGATGCCTTTTAGCACTTCTAATGCAGCAGAGGTGCTAAAAGAGATTCTGAATGTTGGGAGATAACCAGGGAATGAATTGCAGAAATGCTGAGCCTGCATTGCTAATGGTGCTATGGGGATGGGATCCTGGTTTGGGGGAACATCAGCCTGAACCAGGGGCATACTTGTGCTTCTAAAGTTTTCAGTCCCAGAATTAACACCTTGGTATGTTATCAGGGTAGCAATTTCCACAAACCCAGCTGATTGTGTGTTTTACAGTGAGTAAAATGCATGGGTTAATATGAGGAAAATTGGCTCTAAAACGGTTTTAAATCATTCATTCAGAATGACTGTATTTTGGGAAATGGAGGTTAGGGACACAGAATTGCCTTGAGCTGAAGCAATACTTCAGACAAGACACATGACCCAGCAAAGGAAGTATTACAAAATCACCTCTAGAAATATGTCAGCTTTCTAACCTATACCTTTCCAAAATTAGAAGCAACTTAGATGCAGGTTTCCTCATTTTTGCCACCACCTTGTGTCTTGATTGATGAAAACGAATAGCCAGCATTATGGGGCAGAATCCTCAAATTTGTTTGAGGTTTTATAAAGAAGCAGCTGGCATGGAGAGTGACTCATGTCTTTATTTCTTTCACAATTGCACAGCCTTGGGGTTATTTTTTTTTTGTATAGAATAGTACTACTGTGGTGCTACAGCCCTAATTTTTTCATAGAATGTATTGTTGACCTTTTCTTTTTGTTTACAGCTTGATTTTTGGAAATCTGTATATATACTTTGCTTGGCAAGGAAAAACTCACATATCAGGTGGGTACTGCTTGTTTACATGGCCAACCTTTAAATACAGTAGCATGAACAAACAGATGAAATCATGAACTCCCAAGTGGCAGGAAGCTTATACAAGAGCAGACTGGGTTTTTTCCCCCCAGTTTATTGTAGATAGTCTGTTCTTGGACATTTTCCCCAATAGCTACTCTGGGATTTTCCCTGTGCAGACACACTTGTGCCAAAATACACCTGTTTGGGGGGGAGGTATTCTGGTATGTGTAATATTATACACACTGTCCTATTCCAAAGTTAGCTCCTGGTGTAGAGTGTTCTTCTAAATTATATTGGAGATTGATTAAGCTATGAAACAAAGGAAAACAAAGGAAAACCATCCCAGTTTACTTCATGGCTGCACTAATTGTGCTGACACAAAGCAGTGTAGGAGGCAGAGGCTGAGGTGGGGCAGCGCTGCTGGGAGAGTGGAGAAAGAGCTCTCTTCCTTTCTTGGCATAGTTTATGAGATGAACTTCCTGATGGGATTGTAATAAATACTGTAGTTTTTTCCATTTGACACTGGCAAAGAGCAGGAATTGAAGAACAGCGGACTGTATTAATGTTCTTAAGCTGGGCAGTGTTGAGACTGTTTTTAAAGCAAAGATTTTCTGTCAGCTACAAACCAGGCAAAGTATGGGGGAGTATTCACTATGAAAAGTGGTGAAAATAGATTTTAATAACCAAAAATGAGGGCTACTAGGAAATCAGTGCTCTGTAAACAGATAAGTTTGATTTTCCTGTTCTATAATGACTGAGAATTTTCCTTATTTAGTCCTAATGTAGAATATCTACTAGAATGGTCAATTCTTCTAACCTTTAACGGATGAGGATAATTCTGCTGTAGTCAATCAGGAATAAGATGTTGACTTTCAAGTGATAATTATCAGGCTTCAGAAAGAACAGAAGGAACAGTCCACTTCTTGTTTCTGTTAGATCCATCTTTTCAGGTTCTCCACAGATACAGGTTTGGTAATGAAACACCAGCTACTTTTTAAAGGTCATCTTCTGCATTCCCTCGCCTGTAGCACAAAGGCTTAAGTGTTATTGGAAATACTGGAGACACTTTGAACCTGGGGGATCTCAAATTCTGTGCATTCCAAACTTCACTGCTCTGCTAACCACAGAACAGAGCAATTAACTATGAGGCAGTTCTGCTGTTACATTTCCCTCCATCTTAAATGTCTTGAGATTCCTCTTCATTAAAAAATTGGATATCAAATGGTCTGACAGCATTTAAAAATCAAATTTTTTTTACTACCTATATAAAAATATTACAGGCATTTCAAGGTGTGAAGCACACCTCGTTTTAGATCTGTGGTCATACACAAGTTATTTTTAGGACAAGTTTGCATTTGCTGTTGAGCTAAAGGGGAAGTAAATACAAGCATAGATGATATCCTCAGGGTCACGCATTAATTCAGTCACAACTCTTTGCTGTTACTGGCTTTTTTCCCTGCTTAATACTGGTAAATGGGAGTGGCTTTTGTGTTAGATGTGTCTGTGCTCTGCTGCAGTAACCAGCTTGTTTAGCAGAGTTGCCCCCTCCAGCTGCTGTGGCAGTTACTGAGGTTTTGGTGGTTTTCATGCCTTGGTAGTTTCCCAGCCTACAAGTTTGTGATGTCATGGTGCTCATAGTTCTGGTGCTGGCCAGGAGCTTCTTTTAGAAATCTGAAGGGGTTTGGGGCAGTTTATATCCACTCTGAATTATATAAGTCTTCAAAGATGTAATTTCTTCTGCTAATAATTTATGCACTTCCTTTAATTGGCTGCTCCTTGGTCATAGCCTTTGCATGGCAGAAAATGCGAGGGACCTCTTTAATTTGCCGATATTTTATTAGCACCATAAAACTGAGACAGGAGTTTGCCAGCAGCTCCGTGTGGAAGGTAAGCTAGAAAATTAGTGTGTGTTAAACACTGTAGCATGTCTGTGTTAGTTGTTTGGAGGTAGCTGGATTGGTCTGAATCGCTTCTGCACATCTGGTTATGGCTCTTGTTTGTTTTTCCACAGAGAGCGATCGCAGAACTGTCTTCATTGCTCTGACTGTTATCAGTCTTGTGGGCACAGTTCTGTTCTTTCTGATTAGGAAACAAGAGGACACAAAAGCTCCAGGGGATGATGATTCCACTAATGAAATCCTGGGGGAGAGCTCGTAAGTGTTGATGGCAATAACATGTTGTCTCATCTCCTCATTTGTGCTCCTACTCCGCAGAGGAACATTGTGCATTCACTTCCCCTCTGTGCTGGAAACATAAATGTTATCAACAACCTGGAGGATTCACAGATTTAACAGAAAAGTGTCTGTATTTTAACAATGAGAATATATGAGAAATAATGTTCTTGATATGGCATATTCTCAGGGGTGAAGTTCAGTACCGCACATGAAGTTTTTCCTTTGATGAGCAAGTGCCTTGTGAAAGATACCCTTCACCTCTTCTCCACTGATTATTATTAAACACTTTTATGTTTTATCTTGCCCTCATCAGCCCAGCTGAAAGGCTGGAATAAGCAGAAAGTACTCCTTTTTTATAGATTGTTTGACAAACTGGAACATGTTTTTCCTATCTTCTCTAAATATATGTGCCACTCTGGTAAATACATTAGAAATGCACAGTTACACAGATTCAGTGCAGTTTTGCCTGAGGCATCAGCTTAAATAGTTTTGCTTTATTTAAAGAACAATGAAAATGTTAGAAAAACATCAGTGAGCATGCCTGTGGAAAAAATGTTGAAAGCTAAAAATGGTCAAAAGAAAGAGTCTGTTAAGCAAGCATTCACTGGTGCAGACAGCAAATAGATTTTGTGGTTACTTCAGATCTCAGAAACTTTTAAAAATACATTGTCATATTCCAGTGTATAGTGCAGGGCTAGAAAATTGAAGGTTTGAAAAATGAAGGTGCCTTCCAGCACAGCAATAAAGTGTGGTTATTCTCTTCCATTTTGACCAAGTAATTTGTTTACCCAGGTCTGCACGAAACAAAATGATGAGAGCAGTGGCCGCCTTCAGTAAGTACAGTTTCACATAAGAGTTGCTTCAGCAAAACCTGGCATCTCCTTCCCAGCTCTCTGTGTTTGTGCTGATGATGTGATCGTGTACAAACCACTTCAATCACATACCTGTGTAGTCCAGGAGAGACTTGGAGTGTCCCTCCTTTGATGTGTTTTCACATCCAAAGCTGTTGCTTCACAACAGCTTGCTTGTACAGATGAGCACAAAAGGAGCAGGTTACAACTTGGGAAAGGCAGTGTGAGATTGAAAAATAAAAATCAACAAACAAATCAAGATAAAAAGAAGTCATATGTTGTTTGATTTTGTCACCAGTTGATACCAGTTAACAATTTAGAACTGAAGCATCTGCAGTTTCCTTTGAAGCTTGATGTGTTCTGCCTGAGACTTTTAAGTTTGTTGTGAGAATGTGGGGATCTTCACTGAAAATCTATTTATCCTTTCAGGAGACAGTTGCCATGAACTGAGAGTACAAAAATACAGTGAGCAGAAAATTGTCTGATAACTGAAAACTGTGTATCTCCTCTTTAGTATTTCCCCTACTACATTTCTTACAAAAAACTATTTTTGGTTGGCACATTTCTTCTAGAGAGCAGGTTGAGGTTGTTTTCTTTAGCACTCTGCTGTAATAAACAGTAAATAAAACTTTAATACATAGTTTGTATAATAGCCAATTTTTGCTTTAAGCAAAGAGCAAAACTAAGTGTAGATTATCTTAGTAGTATTATCAGAAGTTTTATTAATTTTCTTTATTATTTCTTTACAGAGAAATCTATTACACTGAGCTTCACCAAAGAGATGCTGCTTCTCAGTGTTACAACAGCCTACACAGGTATGAAGCCAGCAGAGTTTCACCATGGAGCAGTGGCGAGGCATTGCTTGGGATTTTAACCCCAAATTGGAGTTTTAACCCCTATCTCTGCAAACATTACTTGGATATTTTAATTAATTTTGGGTTACTCGTAACATTTCTATGTCCTGGGGAGTGTTTCTGTACAGGAGAAGGGGTGCATCCAAATCTGCAGGTGCTGGTTCAGTGAAGTTCTGGGTCCCAAAATGAGGGTTAGGCAAAATTTACAGAGCTGGCTTTTATGGGATTTGATATTGCACTATCAATAGTTTGTGGGTTGTTTAATGCAGTTGTATTGCATTTGAATTAAGGGAATGTTTGTACATCACACCCTCATTAAGGCATGGGAGATTCCTAATGCTCTTCAATTTAGTCTTGGTTCTATTGGGAACCACCTTAGCCATTTTCAACTGTTTTTATTAATAGTACTTGCTGTGGCAAGAGTTGTTATTCTTTTTAACAATTTTTAGTTAAACTTGGTCTGCCATCCTTGGACCAATGTATGAGTTGTAAAATAAAAATGTATTTTTGCCATAAAAGTGATCCTTCCACAAAAAAAATACTGTAAAGTTCTTGAATTGTTTTTTGAGGGGTTTATTGGTCCTTATTTGGCTTCAGATGTAGTTTTGTTCGTGACCAAATTAGGTTTTTTTATAAAATAGATATCATCTGCCCTTTCAGAACCTAAGGCTGGAGTCACCATTAGGAAAAATTCTTGTTAGGTGAAAAGAAAAACTTAGATGTGAACAAGATTTAAACATTGCAGTTTACAGCAGCTCCTGGTAGACAAATAGCAGGGTTAGCTCTGGAATTGGGTTGCTCCAGCCACTAATCTGATAATAAATTACTTCACAGCATCTCCAGTGTTGTGCTAACCCAGATTAACTCACCTGAATTCCCCTTACAGGTTTCATGCAGTGGGAATGTGGAGCGAGATAACAAGGGAAGGGAGTCAGTCAGGTTTTGCCTGAATATCCTGAAATTTGGGTTTACAGGTGGCATAGAAATAAATCAGTCCAGACTGGGGAACAAAATATCTGCTGCCATCTTCTGGATCTGGGTCGGTGTTGCCACTTTCTGTAGGAAAACAGAAAATTCCATAAGGCCAACAAGGACTTTCATTCCAAAATTACTGGTCGGGTTAAGAGGCCCCAAGTGCACCCCTGTTTTTGAAGCAGTTCGTCCAGGCAGGGCAGGGTGTGCTGTACCAGTGTTTGACTGTAGCAAAAGGCAAAGGTTATAAATGAGAAAAGTTTTATTTTGAGCTGTTTTTCCTCTGTTGAGGAATAATAGTTTGTGTTGTTTTAAATACACTTTTTTAATGAGTTGGTATTTTTATATTGATGGTTGCTCATGGGCACGTTAGTTGGGCTCAGTGGTGTCACCTTTCCTCACACTAATGGCAATAGAAGGAAAGAAAGAGGATTTTCAACAAATAGCAAATTGTTCTTTCTCAGCTTAAATTCATTATCTAGGTACAGAAAAGTTCATTTTAGGATTCTTTGCTCCTTATTGGTATTTGGGGATGCAGAGACTTTTAGGAATGCCATAACTTGAAGCAGGGAAAACCCTATACTGAAACTGTGCTTTATTTCTTCAATTACTTTGTGTTATTTCACATGGCATTTGTAATTTGATAAAATTCCAGAGTTGTTGAGAAGTAGAAATATAAACTGTATATAGAGGTTATGTCAACAGTAGCAGCACTGAACCTGAGTGCCTGGGACACCAATTAGTGACACTTTTCTAATGTGGCTTTTGGGAACTGCTATAGAAGAATATTATAATTACATAGTTTAAAATTCCCTCTTTGCTTCTATTACCCACACCTCATTTAAATATATGATTTAAAGATACCTGAGGGGAAATCAGCCTTTAGCATCAAGATTTTTTAATGACTTTTATGGAAGTTCATCTGTCAGTTCTGTTTGGTTTCCTTCCAAGGTTTGGTGTTAACGTTCTTTTCTGGAGTGTATGGAACATGCATTGGTGCTGTGAATAGGTTTGGCAGTGAAGAGAAAAGCCTCATTGGTCTTTCTGGCATTTTTATTGGTGTTGGAGAAATCCTGGGTGAGTCTAAATTTGCTACCTTTTGACAACAAAAAGGATTAGGGTGATGTAGTTATTCAAAATGTTTTGGTGTTTTGTTTTTTTTTTTTAAATTTAACTCAGCAGTGTGTTTTGAGCTTCCAGCAATAATTATGTGAACACAAAATGAAATAGTAGCAATATAATTGGCACTGTGGTTCCTTACTGCACTGTGAATTATACCTTACACTGTGTAAAGTGGATGTAGACCAATATTTGATGCCTATGCATTCTGATATTCTGCATTCTCTTTGGATTACAGTGGAGGAATACACAGACTTAATATGTGAGAAACCCTACAATGTTATTAGGGAATTGACACCATCTTGCTCTTTTAAATGCTATTTTGAAATAGTATTATGTTTGCATTTTTATTACTTCTTGGGTGATACAATTTTTAAATTTTTGAATAAATGGTTACACTAAGGATTTCTTTCTCTAAAAAGTTTGCTTGTGTTAAATGAGATGTGGTATTTGAATAAATTTGGATGCAGGTAATATTCATTAAGTAAATATCTCTTTTTTTCTGTAGACTCAAGTACTGTGGTGTTTAACAAAAACCCACTGTTCATTAGCAGCTCACATCCATTGAGTTGCATGGTTTTGCAATTAAGAGCTGAGCACAAGGCTGTCCATTTTCACTTAGTGCTGTTGCAATACTGAAGGAAACTGGCTGCTGGTTAAATACTTGCTAAGAGGTGAAATATCTTCATCAGCAACCATCTGATCAATCTCCTGCCCCATTTCCCTGGCAAACTCCTTGGGGCTGTTTGCATGTCAGTCAATCTTTGTTATCCACTGTGGGGACGTTTATAATTTAAATTGTCAGGATTTAAATCTTCACTTCTGATTAAGTTCTCTCCTCTCTCCTGCTCCTGCAGGGGGAGGAATCTTTGGTTTGCTGAGCAAGAAGAGCCGCTCTGGCAGGAACCCAGTGGTGATGCTGGGCATCCTTGTCCACTTCATAGCCTTTTATTTAATTTTTTTCAACATGCCCAATGATGCCCCCATCGCTCCTATGGAAGGAACAGATCAAATTGCTTATATGATTCCAAGGTACGTGAGCTATTTTCCTTTGGCTGCTGTAACTCAGGATATACATAAACAGCTTGTTTCTCTACAGAAAATTCCGTGAAGTTTTCTTCTGTGTAGTGATTAACTCCCTAGAAAAAGCTTTCAGGAATTCTGTTTTTACTAAAGACAGATACTCCACCAGTGTGCACCCAGTTTAGAAACTTGAATGGCATAAAAATAAAAAGCTTGGGGATGAATAATAGCAGCTGTGTCACTTGACAACTGATGTTTCTGACATGTAGCACAATAGCAAGACCAGCATCTATTGTAGTAGGTGTTAAGAATTCAGTTTATTTTAAAACAGTCTTGGGCTCAGTTTTACATCGGGGAGCACCAGCCCTGTTGCACTGGTTTCCAAAGTCTTCCTGTGCTTATTGTCAAATTCCACTTGGTCTAACTGCAGCCTGTCCCTTGTATCACTCAGCGTTTGGGGGAAGAATATAGAAACCTTTCTTATCTCATCATTACAACTTTCTTTTGGGGTTTATTTTTGCCAATTTGTGTGAAAATCCTGTATTGTCAGTTTTGCAGACCCAGCTGCTAACTTGCAATTATAAGTATTTGTGCCTGTGCAGGTGACTGGTCTTAGCTGGAGTATTTTCCTGCCAATTGAATTGGTATTTCTCTAACATTCCTGCAGATTTTGTGAACTCACCATGTGGCTCAGCTTTTAATCACTGCTGTGTGGGCTTTGTGGCTCCAAGCACCAAAATGAGTTCTTTTAGTGATTCTAATTCAGTGTAGAATTGACTGCAGGTAACAGTATTAGAAGTCTTGGCATTCAAGAAATTCAAGCTGATGGAACTACTCTTTTTGCCAAGCCAGGCATTCCCAGTTCTTTTATAGGAAAATTAAAAGCGTGATAACTTTCTTCCATTCTCAGTTTCCAAATAAGTCTGCCAGAAAGCATTTATAGATGTGTGAGCTGTTTGAATGAATGGCTTTTAAACTGGAATTGCTTTCTCCTTCAGGAAGGAGGTGGCCATGCTCTGCAGCTTCCTGCTGGGGCTGGGGGACAGCTGCTTCAACACCCAGCTCCTCAGTATTTTGGGATTCCTGTATTCAGAGGACAGTGCTCCTGCCTTTGCCATCTTTAAGTTTGTTCAGGTATTTCCTAACTTAGCTTTTGTGGAAGCAGGATTGTTGGGATATTACTGAAATACTGGGTTGGGCTTTTAATGAGCTGAGAAAAATGTTTCTGCAAATTATTTCATCCTGAATTTTGGTGTAAAACAGTTTTGTGACACTGGAAACAGTTTTCTGGGCTGTGATCTCAAAGCTTTGTCTATGTTGTTTCTAGACAAAGTGGTTTGAAATACCAGAGATTTTGGTAGTGTTTTTACCAGTTTGAAATACCAGCTTGCAGTGCTAGAAACACTTTGGAGTTTGGTGTTCATTTTCTACAGTTGAACACTGTTTAAATAACAAGTAAAAACTAAATCTGTTGTGGGACACGCCAAGACATATGCTGGGGTATAATGAAGCCTTGAGATTGTCTGCCTACTACAAAAGCATTCTGAGAGCTTCATATTAAACTGTGTCTGTGTCAGTTTGATAATCCTTCTGTAGCAGCACCAGCCTGGAAATCTCCACTGATAATCTTCTCACTTTGTTTGTCCTCTCAGTCCATCTGTGCTGCAGTCGCCTATTTCTACAGCAACTACTTCCTGCTGCAGTGGCAGCTCCTGATCATGGTGATCGTGGGCTTCTTTGGAACAATCACCTTCTTCACCGTGGAGTGGGGAGCAGCAGCAGCCCTTGCTGCCCGTGGCTCAGACTACAGCAGCATCTGATCCCTGTGCCAGGCCTGCTCTGCCAGGAGGAACAGCACAGGCACGGATTTTGGGAAGTGTGAAAAGGTGAAAGAGGTCGAGTTGCTGCAGAGGGTGAGGTGGAGGAAGCTGCTGCTTCAGTCCAACTGAATGTGAAACGGGAGGAAAAACATGCCACATTTAAAAGGCTTTTTTTTCCTTGCTTTGATCAACTGAGTGTGGTATATGTGTTGTTAAAAATCTGGTATTGGAAATGGAAGGAAATGCAGGAATCCATGTATTGAACAATTCTCTTCTGAGATGTCCCTTTCAGAATGTAATTGCCTAATTTCACTCTACCGTGCACTACAGAATTAGTTTGGGGTTTTGTCCCTTAAATTATTTTTCCTATATTCTGGTTCTGCAGACATTTGAATTCCTGTATAGAATGAGTGATATTTTTATAAGGTAGATTAAATTGCAGATCGTGTCTGCACAGCTGAGAAATCAATTTGGCATTGGATTTTTCAACAATTAGATGTGAGGAAGTATTTGTGTAGGAAATGTTGCCTTATTCTGTATCACTCAGCTCCTTGTTTCCCAACCATGTGTTTATTAATCTATTTCATGTGCCTAAGTTGTCGGATCCATGGGGGTTTTTTGTTTGTTTGTTTAGTTTTTTTCTATTTTGGGCTTTTTTGGGTTTGGTAGTTTTTAATTTTTTTGTAAGGAAGTCGATCAGGTTATAGTGTGACATGATAGATTTTTACCAGAATTTGAAGAAATCACCCTTGGCCATCTGAAGGATGGGATCCCAAGGCCTGTGAAATATTGATGATGGAAAACAGCTTCTGGCTCAGCATCTCAGAATGGAACTGTTGGGAATTGTGGTGGGAAAGGTGCTGAGCCTTCCTCAGGGTAGTGCTACATGAAGGACCATAATCCACGGAGGACCATAATTCATGGCTTCCCTCCCAGAATCCCAAATAGTTCTTTTGAGTTCAATGGCATTTTCATCATAAAATGATGAAAATCTGTGATGGGAGCACCAGGACAACTTTTAAAAGTACAAATAGCCTGAGAATGTGAACTGTCAGAATAATATTGCAGCGTTTGTTCTATTGCATAACCTGAAACACTGGTCTGAAGTTGTTTTATTCAGTCTGTTTTGGGGAAAATGTACTGTAATCTTACTCCACCAAATAGGAAAGCAAGGTTACTGGCATAGTAACTAAATTTTAATCCAGAGCTGTTATAGATGATGTAACAGGCAGTGACTGACTCACCTTGACTTTATCTGCCTACATAAAACTCTGAAGTACTTGCAGTTATGTTTGTCTGGTGGGCAGAGAGCAGGCATGGAACACTGAGAAGGTGTTTTTAGACACTCCATGGAGCTATTTTTAGAAAATTACCGTTCACCAACCCTTTTTTATGCACAGTCACAATGTTAATGTCTTATCTTTAAAGACAAGTTTAAAAAGACTCTCCTGGTTACGTGGCAGCAGCTCCCACGTGTTGCAACTGTGTAGGAGCTCCCGAGGTTAACCCTGGGGAGGGAGGGTGGCATCTCCTGTGACATTGCTGTCACTTTTGCTCTCCAGGAGCAGTGTCACAACTCCCGTGGAGCACAGCCCTCGTTGTGCACAGCCAAACAGCCCAGAGGGATCTTTTTACCGGGATAGAGAAAGGGATTTTTAAATTCACGGCAGGTTTTTGCTGTGAGATCAGCAAGGTGCTGATGGGGAGATGAGAGGGCACCTGAGCATCCAGCAAGCAGAGAAATCTGTGAGGACAAGCAGGAGAGAGAGGCTGTGTGTATTCCCAGGAGATTTAATGAGTGATGTAAAAGAGAATGAGGCAGAACATGTATTTGAGTGAGGGGTTACCAGAGCCATTCCAATTTGTCAGGCAGCCTGAAAAAGCATTCAGTGTTCAATCAATATGTGATTAATGGGACCAGCAGCACTGCAAAGCTTCTCTCTCACCCACTCCTCTTACCCTGCAATTTGAAGCATATGATTTTTATATACTGAGCATCACAAAGGTGTGGATTAAGGGATGCTGCCAGTGATTAAAATTCTCTTGTTGCTACACATTTGTATTTTCTCCAGAGTACCAAGAGGCATAAAACTTTTTTTTTTTTTTCCAGATAGGGAATTACTGAATTTTTTTTCCTCCAAACCCTTTCAGGGCCCTGTTTTCCCCATCACTTTAATGAGAGCAGAAAGACACAAGAGTTCACAAGGAACAGTTTTGTCTTACAGTATATTTGGGGGAAAAAATGATTCTTGGGTCTTGTGGTGATGAGTAACTTACAAGTGCTTCTTAAACAATGTCATTTAATTGTAAGTAGGTTATGGCTCTCATGAGGCTGCTTTTTAAACTGATCCCTGTTAATGATGAACTTCTGTGATGTTCATTTGCCATATAAGAATGACATGAACTATTTTATTAGAAGTGCTACGTTTATGTAATTTCAAAAAGCATTTTGAAACAAGCTGAGAGGGATACTGATGAACAAGGACTTGTGGGTTTCCAGTACCTCTGTGAATCTGATGCTTTACTTTTTTTTCTTTTTCTCTCTCTTCTGGTCTGACTCAGTATCAGATAATCTTAGAAGGCTGCTCAGAACTATTTATAGGGTCATTAAAGGGAATTATTATTGCTCTGTGACAAGTTTTACAAGAAATCATGACATTCTCCAAGGGGCATCATGGATAGCTATTCTTTTTTACTATTGACTATGTAAGTATTGCTTTTGACATTTGATCTGAGGAGAGAGGCCTCAGTTACTCAGGCTGCTGCTGACAGATGATTGCTTCTCACTTACTCATATTTCTTTGACTTGCCAAGAGGTGAAAAATTCTCTCCCATATACATTGGTTGTTAATTTGGTTGAAATTTTTGGTGTAGCAATATAAAGAACAGTAGCACTGACACCCATTTGTGATTCCATCTCTTCATCTGTTAATCAGCATTTACCAACCATGAGGCTGCACCCCCTTCATTTCACCTCAGTGGCCTTTGCACAATTTCATGTTAATCTGAATTGGGAGCTCACTGTTAAATTAAGTGGGATTTGGAAAAAAAAAATGGCTTTTGCTTTATCTGTGGGTTTGTTTTATATTAGAGATTTCATCTTTATGTGTAAAATTGTACATTAAGTTACTTTGGTTTATTAAAAAGTCCTCTTTCATTTTTTTCCCCTCATTCTTCCAGGATGTTACTAAAGTTTAATATCTTGACATAGCACATCCTTAAGTTTTTCAAATAAATGCTAAACAGGAAATGAAAACTGATTTTCTTGAGAACTGAGTGCCAAATAAGCTGCTACAAATTACTCTTTAATGAATCTCATATAAACATATTTCTATTTTGTCTTGCCAGTTGGTTTTCATTTTGATACTGGGATGCATGGACTGAGAATTTCTACAACGGTAGACTTTGTTCATAATTAATTATGTGTTTTTACTTCTGCTGTGTTAATCTCATTAAGTGCAATCTATGTTAGTGAGCTGAGATAAGGAAGAGAACCATTTATAAAACTTTTAAATTATTCAAATCTATAATTTTCTGCAGGTACTGCTAAATTCTTAAGGAATATTAAAAAAAAATCCCAAACAACCAGAATCCCCAAAAATCCTTAACCAAGGTCCCTCTCTTAGCAGAAACCATCCTGTGGTACAGTTATGAAAAACAAGAAGTCTTGTGCTGGTAACTTCTTGGAATGTTTGTGACTATTTTAAAACATACTGGAGAGAGAACTTCCTGGTGGGGTTTGCTGGGACTTTATGGAAAACTGAATTAAGTGTAGAAAGCCATAAATTCAGGACCACGTGCCAGTTAAGCAGACAAAGCTCCTCTAGACTTTCTTGGAATTCTACAATTTACTTCAGCTGAGGAATGTGGTTCCCTGGACTCCAACCTAAGTGCCAGTAATTAATGCTACAGAGGGGGGGTGTGTGGACAGAACACTAAATGCAGTATTTTAGGGCAAACATTAATTGTTTGCTGTCAGTATAAATAGGAAGTGCAATGTTCAGCATCATGCCAGGAGCCACAATACCCACCTTGGACCCAAACTGCATGTGTGTTAGTTAAGGCACAACCTTACATCACAGGCATTAATTTTCCTGGTGAAATGTGTGTTTGAGGCTTTATCCACACCTCCATTTTCCTTGTAGCCCCACTCATGTTATTTGAATGGCAGCAGCAGTTAATACCATGTTTTCTTTGATCCCTGTCTAACATGCAGGCAAAAATAATAAAAGATGGGATAATTTAGAGTTGGAGCTGAACTGGGAAGTTTGCTGCCCTTCTGATGAGACCATGCTGGTTCAAAAACAAGACTGAGACTGTTGTGATTTTCATTTTTAGATTCAGAACGGTGCCTTGATAAATTTAATTTCAGAGGTTGTGTTAGTACCACAGAGAAGCGCCAAATAAGAGTGGGGAAAACATCCTTAAAACGCAATAAAGAGCAAATCTGGAAGTGAGAATTAGTCTCGGTGGGCACATGGAGGGGGTGCTTTGTTCGATTGGAAATTGAGATTTCTGTTTGGTTCACACCTCCTGTGTTAAGTTGGTTATCTCAGCTGTTGAGAGTCTTCCTCCGAGCTCTCCTTTCTATTTTGTTTACATTTTGACGCCGTGCAGAAGTCTAAATGATTGAAACTTTTTTTACCTCAATAAAAGGTGTCCTCGGGTCGGAATTGGTGGTAATTGAGAGCAGGCTCCCGCAATGATTGTCCCTAATGGAAACGCTGATTTCAAGTGAGTGTACAGCCTCTTCCTTTCACGGTCACAACCATGCAAATAAAAGCGAATTACGGACATTGTTTTTGTTAATAGGCTCGTTAAGTTGTCGGAATTGCTCTTGTCACTGTTTTAAACAGTCGTGCCAGAGGCTTTGGGAGAGGGAGACACAGTCTGAACTGATGGCTCTTGGAAGGGCTTTGTTCGAGCCTGCTTAGGGACATGGAAGTGTTCGGTTTAGCGCTAAGCAGTGCTTTGGAAATGCTTCATTCTGGTCTAGACACGCACCAGGGAAGTGCCTCAGGGAAATCAGTGGCTGCTTCAGCCTTAGCCTGGTCCCTGGTCCCGTTTGAGAGCCCATCTTAAGGAAACCGATGCTGTTGTTGAGAGTAGAACGTGTCTAAATGTTGGGGTTTTTTTGTTTGTTTGTTTCCTTTTCCAGTGTCCTTTTCCCACGATTTCAGTTACTCTCCTCCTAACTCGAGTGCTCTTGTCTGAAAGACTCCACAAAACCAGTCAGAATCGTGGAGTGCCTGGGTCCTGTTTATCTAAAATGAAATGTGGCTGTGCAGGGCTTTGTCCAGGGTAAAAGTCAGGATTCAGTGCAGGCTCCATCCTGCAGCTGAAGGGAATGGAGGGAGCAGCAGGGAGCAGCTCTGCTGCCTCTCATTTGGCTGATAGTACACGAAATAATACAGTTGCAGAGGTGAAGATGCTCAGGGAAGGTAACAAGGAGGAGGCCAGTGCAGATGAATTCTGCCTGCTGTGGTGTTCCCTCGAGATTCAGTAATTTGCAGATTCGTCAAAATCCACTGTGGTCTCACCAGTGTGATCTTTGGATGGCCTTGGCATTCTGATTTCTGAGGGAAAGAATTTGTATTCAATGCCTGACTGTACAATCCTTTATGTGAGCAAATAGAAAAGAACCTTGCAGGTTAACTTTTGCTGTGCACAGCCCTTTGAGTCTTGGATAAAAGGACATTCAGGAGTTTGCACTTCAAAGTTGATCGTGAAGGGAGGAAAAAATAGAAGGTTTGTGCCTTAAATGAAAAAAAAAAAATTAGTCATTCTGTCATATGAAAAGGAAATTGCTATTTAAGGTCACCCAGTGAAATTAGCTTCAATTAAGCATCCTTTCTAAATGCAGTGCTTGTTGTCAGAGCCACTCATCTTGTGGTAATGCCTGACCTGCTGAGTTTATGATTATTAATCTGTGAAAAAAACCCTAAAACACCTAAAACCAAACAGGTTATTATCTGTGTAATCAGCTGTTGAAAGGAGCTTCACCACCATACATCGTTATTTGTTTTGTGCTCACCAAATTGTGGCTGACAGAGCATTTGTTTCACAGCTCCAAAGCTGAGTGATGGTGCTAAGGGGGTGTTTCCTCTGTTGGATGCTCCTGTGCCGTGGGACTGAGTGTTGGGGGCTGAAGGCAGAGGCAGTGGAGAGAATCAGAAGCTGCTGGAGCGTCCCTGCCCTGTTCCCACTGCGACTGATGGAGGAATGTGCAGGTGGAGGATGGCAGTGAGTGCTCAGCCTTTTCCCTCGCTGGAATTTCTCCAAATACACATCTAAAACTTGCAGGCCAAACTTCTTAAACTGCCTTTTTCCCCGTTACACCTATTCCTGTAAAATATCTGTATAGGATATAAATGACCACTGTGGTTTGTTCCCGTGCTCAGCTCGACACAGGGCAAACCCAGCACGTCCAGCTGGTGCTTCCACTTCGGTGTTTTCTGTGTGTGGAGGTGACCCAGCCATGGAAGTGGCTGCTTTTCCTCCCTGCAGGGCTGGGATTCAGCAGGCACTTGTGCTGTAATTGGAAGTTCTGGAGAAAATAGGGCAGGAGCGAGCCTGAAAAATGAGTGTTCCAGCGCTTGCATGCATCTGCCACCCTCACCCCCCTGCAAAGTGAAAGAGAGCAGCGATCACAGGCACATCTCGATGACATTTATGAGTAATTATAATAATTATACTTCACAAGAGCTTAATTCTGCTGGTTCTCAGACGTGTCAGTGAGGCAGGAAGCGCTGCCCTTCGCAGGGGGAGGCAGGGACAGGGCTCGGCACCCGCGGGCGTTCGGCGGGATCCGTGTGGGACTGTGCCTGCCCACGCTGCTGCTTCCACAGACACAGGAAGGAAAATGACTCCAAGGGAAGGAGAGGGCATTATGCACACTGGGCTTCACTGAAAGCAATTGGATTTTAAGTTTGCTAGCTGGTAAAATGTTTATGATGTTGTGCAGCAAAGAAATAAACCACTGCTGGCGGGGATTGCGAGGGGAGGATGGCTTGAAATGCTTCAAGACTGAAAAGTTCATGTTCGAGTCTTCTTCCTTCCTGGATAAAACAACTTTGTGCCCAGGGACATCCTGGTGTGTGTGTAATGCTGATAGTGAAGGTGCTTGGGTACTGTGTTTGGGTACTGTGCCGCAGCAGGGGGTGGCACTGGCAGAGCTGTCACTTGTGCTGCTCCCAGGTGCTGGGCAGCTCCACCTGCCTTGGTCCCCAGGTGTGCTTGGGGAACACACTGGGTGTGCTGTGGGTGGAACTCCAGGCTGATGGATGCATTCCTGGGGCTCACACGAGGCCATGGACAGCCAGACCCTTTTTTTACCCACTGTGAGCGTTTTCTTTCACCAGGCAGGGGAAGTTTTGCTTGGCATTGGTGACTGGGCTGGTGGAAGAGTTCCCAGGGCATAAACTGGGCAGTTTTACACACTCCAGTCTGAACTGTGGGGGAAAAAAATGTGTATATACATGGTCCTCCTTGGATTTCCAACAGCAGCTCACCCCCACTGTGGGTCTGGATTCACTGCAGGATCAAAGCCAAAGGTTTCAGTTTGTGAGGGAGCCAAAGGCTGTAGCAACATGTGGTCAGGAGAGGCTGGTAACAAGCCAGGTGGGAAGCAGAGGGGAGTGCTAAAATATGTAGGAGGAAAACAAGAGGATTATTTTTCATATTCAGGCAGCCAGGAGTTCTGGAATGATGATGTGTTGATAGGTAGCAACACCGAGGGATCGGCAGAGCTCGGGTTCTGCTTGTCTGTGAAGAGGAACCTGTGAGCCAGCCTTGTGCAGAGCACAGAAAGAGCTCTCTGTGCCTTCGCTGCCTTCTGAACTCACAGCGTGTCGTGCTTTGGTTTTCCTCTATGTGAACATGTGTCGCTCCCTTTGGAGGGGAAAGAAAGGTCGTGTTGCTCCATTAAAAATTAAACTTCTTTTCAGCTGGTGATGAAGCCGTAAGGTGGCAGGTGCTCAGGCTGTGGGATGAAGGAGTGGGAATGCCCTGGGTAGTTTTAAACAGCTGAAAGTGCAGTTTGATGGTCAGTATTTTCCTGAGGGGCTATATTTAGCAGGAATGATAAAGTTCCCAAGTCATTGACTGAAACTCTCAAATGGACTTGTTTTGTTTCTGGTGGAATTAAAGGCTTAGGATATTGATAATACTTAGATGTGGAAACTGGTCAATATTTTCTACTGGCAAGTACTGCTGGAGAATATTCGATTTGTTTTTCCTCTGTTAATATATTCGTTCCCCCAAAAAAACCAACTTTGTGCGGGAGATAAATATTGCAGAACAGGAGAATTCTGAAGCAGAAAGGCAGTGGTTGTGCCTAAGGCAACAGGCAGCCTCAGAGGAGGAGCTGGGATTAGCAGCTGGTTGCTCCCAGCTAATCCAGTCTGTAAATCCCCAGTCAGCACCGCTGTCCTGGGAGCTGCTTGGAGCTGTGAACAGCCCGGGGCTCTCCAGCCCAAACCCAGAGCCCACTGCAGGGCCAGGCTCTGGCTGGGGCTGCAGAGGGTGCTCTCTGCTCGTGTGGTGGCTCTTCCCATCCTGTGCCACTCCCCAAGGTGCCCTTTGGATCTCGCTCCAAATGGCTCCCAATTAAATCCAGCTCAGGTCAGCTCTTGACAAGCAGCCTCCCTTGTAACTCGGGGAGGTTACCAGCCAGCAGATTCTTGAAATGCATCTTAAAAAGAGAAAGGTTTGGGCTGGGAGCCAAGATGATTTTCTGTCTTTCTTTATATTTTTTTTTTCTCCTCTCTCCCCCTTCCTTCTCTCCAGCCAGTCTTTTGGCAGAGCTGTGGCTCGGCTGGAAGGTTGTGGGGACCAAGAGCACAGTGTTAATTAGCTGTTGTACCTTCCAGCTTGTAAAACCCTGATAGAGACCCAGTTGTCATAATTAATGACCACAGAAATAGCAGAAGGGCTCTTAGACCTTGTGCTGAGGGATTTGAGCCAATTCCTCGGTACTGGAAACCAGGAAGAGGCTTGAGGGAGGGCAGGTTGTCCTGTGTGTTTGCAAAGGGAGTCTTGCACCCTCCTGAAGTGCCCAGAACGGGATGTTTTGTGGGATAGAGCAGCTCCCAAATATGAGCTGCTCTGTTGGGGTTTCTGGAGTTACCCCTGTGTCAGTAATTATAATTGTTCTTCATTAATCAGTTGTTTGGTGTGGCACAGCACAGGTGGAAGATGGGTTTAGTTTATAACTGAGTGCTCTGTAGAGTGTTTTGTACGAAGCAAAAGGAAAGGAACGAAGTGATGATGTTTGTTATGAGGCACAGAGTGTGAACAGCCCTGTTCTGCTGTCCCAGGACACAAACAGGAATTGCTGCTGGGCTGGGAGAGGAGCTGGACCCTCTGTGATGAGCAAAGCAGCAAATGCAGCTGCATCCAGAGCCACGTGTGTACATGTAACTCCTTGCTCCAGCCAAGAGCCAGCAGTCCCTGCTGTCCCTGTTGGAATGGCTGTGGAGACTCCAGGTCCTGGATTTGGGGTCAGCTCGAGTGGGAAACCAAGGGAGGAGCTGGGAGAAGTGTGGGGCTGACCTCCTCTCTGCTGAGAAGGACTGGATTTCAGAGCAAATCCTCCCAAGCTGTGGAGGAGAGAGGTTTGGAGGGAGAAAGTGTAAGAAGAACACGGGAAGGGATGGGGAGATGTTGTGGTGTTGGTGGGAAGTTCATGGCCAGCTGGAAGGGGATTGGTGGGCAGCATTCTGGTCTGACTGGGCATTTGAGGATGAGGCTCATCCTGGAAAATTCCTCTCTTTGTGGTGTGGCAGCTTCATCCTGCTGGTTCAGGAAGGTGAGTCTCTTCAGCATTATCCTCTGAGGATACTGGGTGGAACAGGAGGCACTTTGTGCTATTTTTGTATTTAAGTGAATCATCAGAAGCCTGGCTGGGGTTATTGTGCGTGACCTCTGTATCCCCTCGACCCTCCCAGTGTGATGGCACAGCCAGCCCAGGAGCAGGGGAGTTACAGGGGCCCTGCAGGGCCTTGGATGCAGGAGGTGAGGTCCCAGCTGCCTGCCCTGCTGGGGGATGTCCCAGCTTCCATTCCGTGGGAACGGTGCTGTCCCTGTGGCTGCTGGCTGCCCCTGGGCACGGAGCCTCTGGGAGCTCCTGACCTCCTTTGCAAAGCACCTGCAGCTGAGTGGGTGGGGATCAGCAGCTCCAAAGAGCCCGGGGAGAGCAGAGAAGCCTCTTCTCACTGGCTCTACCTGGCAATTAAATCCTGAGCGTGGCAGCATCCCTGATTCCCAGGGAATTGTATTCCACCCACCAAGCCGGACCCGTGGCTGGGTTGGCTGAGCACGCAGCTCTCGTGTCATCCCAGTAAAGACTGGCTTTAGCAGCACTTGCTGGCAGGGTTCATCCTCCTGTTGGGCACATCCAGCTCCTGACCTGCCTTTGGTTCCCCCTTATCTACAGCAGAGACAATTCCAGCCTCTGTAATTAATGGCTCTGTCCTGCCGGGGTCTCGGGTGAAGCATGAACACAGGAAATTGGCCAGGCTAAGTGGTGCCTGTGCCTGGATCCCGGCTGCAAAGGCAGCCCTCAGCCAGCTGAGATGAATTGTGGCTTAGTTGCTGAATTCATTTTTCATCCTTGGGTCTGAGGGCAGGCACAGGAATAGCTCCTGTGCAGCCCGGGTGTAACTCCTCCACCTGCAGCCTCATTTGTTGCAGATGTCCCGTGAGCTGATGGAGACCCAGGGCTTGTTGAACTCTGTCCCTGGGGATTACCCGTGCTGGGGTTTTCATTCAGGGACCACACAGCCCAACACCACTCCTCAGGGAGATGAGGTTACAAGATAAAGGGTTAATTCTCAGGGAGCTGCTAAAAGGCAGCACAACTGCTCTGATCTGACCTGGCACTTGGTGAGTCTCTCAGCTCTCCCTGAGCACTGGTTCTGAGGTGCTGTCAGGCTCCCACACATGGTGATGGTGTGCTCTGTATCCTTCCTTTCAGAAAAAGCCAATTTACCTCACTTGTAGTGAAGCATAACATTAACCATGCACCAGGAGACTCCTGTTCCTGTACCCCTGTGCTCACTTGCTTTGCTCTCTCTCTCTCTCTCTTCTCTACTTTCCTGCTTCTTGTCTGCCTCCCCCTTCACTTTATCTCTTCTTTCCTCACCCTCCCTTCCCCTCTATCTCCTGCTTGGCAGGGAGCTGTGGCCACCTCTGTCTCAAAGGTTCAGCAGCATCACCTTAGGCCATGTCTGTGTGTGGGACAGGTGAGTCAGTCTGGTGAGCTGAGCTTTGCATTTCTAATCCTGGCTCCTTTGCTGGCCTTAGGTGCCTTAGGACAGGTTTTGGCTTCCTCACCTGCAGGATGGGATTGTTGCTAAAACAGCCCATGTCTGGGGCAGTGTGAGGTGGATCAGGTTCAAGGGAAAACAGGGAAAAATGGATTACTCAGACTTGCTGGCCAGCAACATGTACCTTCACTGTGCTCTTCCCTGGGCTGGGAGCGATCCCTGCAGAAACAGCCCTGCTTTAGGCTGCACATGGACACCCTGGGAGCCAGGTGGGGTTTCCAAATGTGACCCCTGGCTTCAGGCAGCCCAAATAATCTGCCTTGCACCCAGGAGGGAACTGTGTGTCTGTGTCCTGAAGGACAGCTGGGAGCAGGCAATGCTGCTGGAAGCTCTCAGGTATTTTGGGAGGCTGTCAGGTAAATGGGGAGCACCCAGCTCCTCTCCAGAAGCTGTGCCAAAGGCTGGCCTGCCAGTCAGACCCAGCTCCCCAACACCTACCTGTGGGTGTTAAACCCAGTCTTTCCCCTCACATGGACACCTTTGGAGCTGCTGACCTCTCCCCAGCCCCGGGAAGAGCTGGGAGCCTGTGCCCTGCTGCCAGAGCAGCCAAGAGGAGTTTGGCCCTGGGGAAAGGCTGTGACAGTGGGGACAAGCTGAACCCCCCCACAGGTTCTTTTGCCTTGCTTTTAAGGCACTTATATTTGCTGTTGTTGGCACATAAGGACATTTTGGGGGCTGTTGGGTGGCTGAGGAAGGGACAGCAGCATTTTCCCATTGCTCTGATGAAACAGCAGCTGGGAGGGAAGGAGCAGATCTGTTGGAGGAGGAAGGATGCTGAGTGCTTTCACATGGGGTGGGTTTCAGCCTGTGCACACGTGAGAGGGAAAGTGCATTTTGCAGGAGTGGCTTTTCCTGGCATTGCCGTTCATCTTGTTAATAAATCTCTTGTAACACCTCCCTGCAGAGCCCCTCAAGGAACTGGCTAACCAGGAGAAAGTGGAGATCCAAGAAAAGCCTCCTAATCCATTATCAGCAAATGTAATCAGACTCTCCATCTGCTATCCCAGGCCCCTGCAGCCCCACAACTGGGAGCCAGCCCCTGCTGCCTCCTGCACAGATGTTTGGTCACCGTGTGCCTTCGCTGCCTCTCCCTGCATTCAGCCTGGTGTCACCTCAGATTAGTGGGCTCGTGCTCAGAGCCTGTGCCTGCCCTCGGGAAGAGCCAGGTAAAGCTGACAGGCTGAGGCAAGCACACCTTGGCTGGGAAACAAGAGCTGGGTGGTTCGTGGAACCATGTTAAATTTAGTGCTGTGTGCTCCAGTATGGAAATGAGAGCCTTGGCTTGGCCAGGATTGCGTTGGAGAGAGCCTGCAGGAGGAGGAGGAGACAGAACCTCTTGTGAGGGGTGTTATTAATGACACAGGTGGGAGTGCTTGGTTCCCCCCCTGCCTCTGAATCACAGAACGGTTTGGGTTGGAAGGGACCTTAAAGCTCATCTCATCCCACCCCTGCATGGGCAGGGACACTTCCACCAGACCTGGTTGTGCAGGGCCCCATCCAATCTGTCCTTGGGCCCTGACCTCAGACCTGGTCACAGTGGAGCACTGGCAGCACCTGGGAAGCCTTGGGACGTGTGTCAGGTGGCCCTGCGGTCACCCAGGGGACAGTCCTGCCCCGCAGGAATCCGTGAGCTAAGCTGGGGACCCTTCTGTGCAAGGAGGGCACAAAGATGTGACCTGGCTGTGCGATGGCACCTGGGTGTGGAGCCCAGATTTGCAGGCAGGGCTGTGGTGTGGCCTGGCCCTACAACACCATCCTTCCTGCTCCTCTGGTCCATACAGAATCCCAGAGGGGCTGGGGTTGAAAAGGACCTCTGGGCATTGTCCAGTCCAACCCCCTGCTCAAGCAAGGCCACCACCAGCAGGTGTCCCAGGACCACTCCAGCTGGATTTTAGACCTCTCCAAGGATGGCAAACACCACCTCTCTCCCCTCAGGGGATGGGTTCACTCCATGAACAGCACAGCAGTCGGGCTCAGGGGGCTGGCCCACGTTCTTACCCGAGCTGGTGGCCCTGGTTTGCCTCGGTGGCAGCACTGGAGCAGCAGTGACGTGCTGGGATGGAGATGTGTGCCGCCACGAGGGCACATTGCAGTCTGTTCCAACCATGCCATGCTTTGTCCACCAGCCCCATAGTAACGTTTGGGCACCTGCTAGCATTTCCTACTTTTCCTCTTTTTTCCTATGTCCTTTGAAATATTCATTATCCAGGATAAAAATCTGTCCCAGGTAATTTCAGGATTCAGCTGCACAAAAATGAGAAAGAGAGCCAAAGTAACAGCAGGTAAAGAATGGTTTAATTTAGTAACTAATTTTCTATAAAGTAATTATTTCTTTAAAAGCCTGGGATTTGCTCAAAGTATCCCAATTACTTTTTTCATTATGGCTACAGAATGAAGTGCTTGTTTAATTAGTAAACATTTGGCATGCCTTTAAATAGGTTTTTAATTACATTAAAGGGACACTGTCAAGGTGTCTTTCATAATTTTTAATAGACCTGGATTTCTTTTCTCCCCTCACAGTTGGATGCAACTCCTTGGGTTTGATTGGCTGTTCCAGACAAAAACTGGAGAAGCCATTTCCCTGGGAAAGATTTGAAAGAGAAGCTCATTTGTGGGTTTGGAGCTTAGCTGTGCTCTCCCCACCTCCTGTTTCTCACCTTGCTGCCAGCAGGGCTTGGAGCCTCCTTTGCACCTCTGCTGCCCCAGCCAGCCCCGAGAGTGACCCTGTGCTGAACACCCAGAGCTAAACCAGCGGCTTCTGCCCCCAAAATCTCCCTGTGCTGCTCCCTGGTGCAGCAGACGCCTGTTCTGCAGCCTCACAGCTGCTCCCAGGAGTAGCTCTCCTGATAAATCACCAGCGCTCTAACTGAGCTTGATGCGAGCTCCTGGAGGAAATTTGGCTCCGGGTGAGCCCCCAGGCTCCTGCTTGCCTTTGGATCTGCTCCTTCCCTGGGCTGGGAGATGCTGCTGGCAGAGGCCAAACCTGATGAAGCTGCTGGTGCTGGGGTGCTGCTCGTGCCCCCCTGGCGTGGGGAGGCTGGACATGGCCGTGGTCAGTGTGTGATGGACGAGGCTCAGAGCAGCTGCAGGGGCCGTTTGTCTGTGTCCCCCCTCTCTGCTCGCAGGAGCTGAGGCCTCTGCTCCGTTTTTGGGGAAGCTTCACTAATGGAAATGGATGGGAGTTGCTGCAGGCAGAGGCAGCTGGGCTTGAGCAAAGGCTTCCTGGGGTGTCCCCGAAGGGAAAGCAAACAGCAGAAGCAGAGTGTGGGGGTGTGTGACACAGGGGCTGGCTGGGGACACGGGCCAGTCCTTTCTGTCCCCTCTGAGCCATGTCCTTGCTCTGCTCCCCAAATGTTTTACAGGCTGAACAAGCAGACTGAAGTGCCTCTGGTTTAGTTTCTGCCTGCGTTTCAGACATCCTCGCTCTCCTCTGAGGAGCAGGAGCTGCAGGGAATGAAAATATCCAGTGTCTTTGTTTTAATATCGTTGACTTTCTGCTCTGCTGGGTCCTGGCAGGCTCTCCTGAGGCCACATCCTCCAGCGTGCTCTGAGCACCTCTTCTTGGTTTCCTCAAATTTTCCCCTTACTCCCATCTGTTCTCCTCCTCCCTATCCACCACCTGCTTCTTCTCCCTCCTTCTCTCTTGGCTCTCCACAAAGTCCTTTGCTTCTCCTGCAGTGACTGTCACCTCCCCTGAGTGGCCTTGAGCCCAGGTACTGATTCTTCCTGACCCCAAAGCAGATGGAGATGTGGAGCACTGGGGAGGTGTGGGAATGGGTTGTGCCCCTCCACAGCATGGAAAAAAATTGGGAGGGAAGGATCCTGCCTGACACACCTGGAGCTGGGCAGCAGAGGAGCCACAGCCTTCCATCTATCCCCCTTCCTGGAAGGAATTGCTGCACAGCTTGTCCACCCACCTTTCCTAAAGGGAAGCAATGCCCTTCCCTGCTTCCAGTTTCCAGGGAGACAGCTGCTGGGAAAGCACTGGAAGTGCTGGAGCTGGTAGGAATGCCCAGCCCACCATCAGGTAGTGGCAGCCCAGGGGTCCCCTCTGCCCCAGTCTGTATCCCACCCATCAGGGGACAGAGGGACCCCTGGGAGCAGCTCCTGCCTGTTTGTCCTGCCCAGCATCACTGTGTGGCAGCTTCCTGGGCACAGGGAATGGTGCTGGGGTGGGAACTGACCCTTTCCCAAGTCCCTCCATGGGGCCACAGAGCCTCTTTGCTCTGAGGGATCAGGGCTGGGGAAGGCTGTGAGGTGCTGGGTGCAGGAGTGGGGTCATGGTGGGAGCGGTGCTGCTCTGTCGGTTCCCCCCGTCCCCTGTGCCCTGGGGTGGCTGTCCCCAGGAGGTGCTGGGGGATGATGCTGGGATGGAGGGGCACAACCCAGCCTTGGGAATGTGGCTGCCCTGATCAGCTCCGTGCCCTGTCCCCAGTGCCACAGGGAGCTGAGGTCCCCCAGGTGTAACTTCCACTCCAGCTCCCAGCACCCCTCACTGATGGAGATTTCTAGAAGGGAGCGAGTGGTTGTGAATATCCACGGCTTTGCAAGACTTCCATAAAATATGAATGCATGACAGCATCTGCATAAATTATTCAAGATAATCAGGATGGGGGATATTTCCCTGGTAATTTCATGGGAGCTCCTGGAGCTTGATTGTCCCACCCGTGGGGTGTGTGCCAAGCCCCCGCAAGGCAGGAAGGGAAAGTCCTGAGCATCCCAGGTCTCTCCCAGCTCCTCACCTCGCTCTCCTCAGACTGCCAACTGCTCTCTCTCCTGCCTCGATGCACTTTCCCCCAGCTCCCAGTGCTATTAACACCTCTAATTAGAGCTGCTTATTGATGTGCTGCTGTTTATCTAAGTGCAGCTGATCAAGGCAGAGAAGCCGTGGAGCCGAAGCGAATCAAACCCTCCTGCAGCCTGCACAGCCAGCACGGGGGCTGGGGGACGAGGAGAGGAGAATCCAGATAGGGAAAAGCAGGGCAGAACGTGGGTGTGGTGCCAGCCTGCTGTGCCTGGTCCCTGTGCAAGTTTCTCCAGGTAATGCTGGCATTTTCCTACAGGAGCATCCCTCGGGAGAAGGGTGTCCCTTGTATCCTTGTCTGTAGTTAGTGTTCTCCCATCCAGATTTCCTTATGTCAGGAAAGCCCCATAGGAACAGGGGGTGCTCCAAGGAGGAGGTGTTTCCTTCTTCCTGAGGGGTCAACAAGAGCAGATCCAGCATGGATGGATGGATGGATGGATGCATGGATGGATGGATGGATGGGTGCTCACCACAGGACACCCATGAGCACAGGCACCACGTGGGTTTGAGCATTGGGGCAGGATCCAAACCCCCGAAATCAGCTGGACACAGGGTTCTACCCCCACAGTGGGGTGCTGGGAGGCACAATCCTGCTCTCTCCTCCCAGGGCAGGGACTTGGAGGGGCCCATGTGTCTGCACTCCAGGGGAGAGCAATTCCTGGTGCTGAGGCAGCGCTCCAGGCCCACGGCTGCTCCTGGTGCGAGCAGGGAGAGGAAGGATTAGCACAGCTCTGTGAAAACACACCCTTGGACTGTGCCATGAGGCTGTGCACTGACCTGTGTGTGCTGAGCCAGCTCTCCTGGCTTCCTCACTTGATTTGGACCTGGCATCTCCTCCTGGGGCAGTGGCACTGACAGAGGATGGTGGCACTCGGCTGCGGGACTGAGCACCCGGGTGCTGCAGGAGGCAGGATTGTGCTGTCCCTAAAGCATGGCAGCCCCTGGCCCCTCTAACCAGCCATCCCAAGGCAAGGTGGAGAGGGTGATGTGCTCCAGAAAGAGTGCTTCCCTTCCCCCTTGCCATCGGGGTTTATTAATTCCTCGCTCGGTGAAGTCTCTATTAATAATGGCTGCAGGATCTGGCTGGGAAGCTGCGTAATGAGATCCTCTGCTGGCTGTTCCTGGGCTGCTGTGATTGTGTTTGGAGGACAAAATTCTATGTGGATTAATTAAAATGAAAAACAAAAGAGAAAAGAAAAAAAAAAAAAAGAAAAAGCAGGGTTGTTTGAATTATTTACCAGTTTCCAGGAGACAAAGCAGTAATTGCAAGTGTCTTACTGCAGGTGTTTGGAGGGGGGATGCTCCCACCTCTGGGCAAGGAGCAAAGTCTGGTTATTTACTGGTGTGGAGGAGACTTATCAATCCTCTTTAAGGCCAAGTGCAGCTCCAACTGCTCCTCAATTTGCTGATTCTGATTTTCTCCCCTTCCTTTTGGAAATTCGGAAGACAGAGGCTCTGAGACAGCTTTGACGTGCGTGAATGTGGGAATAAGCTCTGCCAGCAGTGTGCTCTTCCCTCCTGAGCACAAGGAAACGGAGAGGGAAAACCCCAAACCATCCTTCCCTGCAGAACTGCCTGTCCTCTGTTGAATTCCCCGCTGCCAGGGCCCCTCTGGGTCCCACAATTGGCACCGTGTGCTCCTTGTGATGCCGCTTTCTGGACGCCTGTTGTGCCAGAGGGACGCTGAGCATGAAGGAGTGGAACCCCCCAGGATGGGGCAAAATGCCCTTTGGGAATGGGTTCTTGTCCCTGATGGACACATCTGTGTCCCGAACCCAGGGCTGGATCCAAGCCCAGGGAAAACCCACCCTGTGCTGTGTCACAGCTGTCCCACGGCTCTGGGGTGGCTCTGGCAGCGTGTCCCAGCCGTGCTCTGGGAAGGAGGCTTGGTACAAACCCAGCTGCTCAAATCCTGCCTTCCTTCACACACCCTCTTAGCTGATGGATCAGCAGCATTTTAGGGAATTGCTCCGTGCTTTCACTGCTCTTTTAGTCAAGTGCTGCTCCCCTTGATTGCCTCCGTCCGTCTCTTTTCAACCCAGGGCCTCGGGAGCCGCCTAATTGATTTCAAAGGGAACAGGACTTGCTGGAAATTGAGTTTTGCATTCCTCCCTGCCTCTGTGACAGAGCACCTGGCAGCTCCAGCCCCAGCTCCTGCAGCAGTTCACCTTCAATGGCTTGTCTGTAGAAGAACTATAGAAAAGAAAGAAAAATGAAGGAAAGAGGTACAAAAAATTCCATTTAGCAATACAGGGCGTGATCAATATTCCTTTGTCTCCATATTCAAATCATGATCCTGCTGAGCAGAAACAAGTGGAGCTGCCTTGTTGGAGATGAGAAGTTAATCTCTAAAGCCAATAAAGATTTAGGGCAGTGTAATTGCTTTAAGATTTGATACTTAAGGCTATTCAAACTTCAAATTTTTAACCCAAGGACCTGGATCCTTGGCAATGGGGATGATTCGAGATGAGGAGCAGCGACACCTTGGGAGAGAACCCGTGGTGCTGCTGTGTGCCCTGGGATGGGGACCCTCGGGAGGGACAGGGGACAGCTGGATGCTGCCTGTCCCCAGAAGCACCAGCAGTGAGTGGAGAAGGTGGAGTGGGATGGGAAGAGGAGGTGCTCTCTAGGAGCAGGGGACCAGCCCTAATGGGGGTCACAAAGCACAGCACCCCTTTCCCTCCCCTGCTGGATGGAGGGCAGAATTAAACCCCAATCTTTTCCACTGTTGTGATTTTAGTGTTTTTACAGGAAGGGAGCACATTAGGGATGAGGTAGATCATTATGTGCTTGTATTATCAGCAGTAAAGCAAAGTCTCTTTTAATTCCTACTTCCACCGTTGTCTGACACATTTCTTTGTGAGTTTCCTATTCATCCATATTTTTTTCCCCTCTGTCTCCACTAATAGAAATTGCTTTGTTGTTAAACTCAATTTCACTCTTGACTGGATTGAAATATGCTTATTTCCTTTCTAAAAGAATAATAATAATAAAAATCTAAAATTATTTCCACTCATTGTATGTGAAAAGGGAACATCTTTCTTCATGTAGTCTCTCAGGTTCAAATGTCTGAGGGTTTCAGAGGTTTATTTTCCAACAGTCTAATTGCATGATCCCAGCCCCTAGCTGGGGGCTTTCCATTTGTTTCATCATGAATTTGAATAATTCAGGACAGTGTAGGATTTCCTGGATGAATTTTGAAGTCTTTTGGCAGAGATGGGGCTGCAAAATGAGACTCCCACTTTCAGCCTCCTGATCCAGCCACCTTTAACACAGCTGGGACTGGGGGGCACCCAGGGGAATTGCCTTGAGCTGGAGAGCTCTGTGGGTTGGTGGCTCCTCCTCAGCCCCCAGTAGCTCCATACTCAACTGATCCCCAGGACCATCAGCTCCTGGGGCTGTGCCTGGAGCTGCCATCACCTCCTGAGCGGGGCTGAGAGGCTGAGGAAGGTGCTGGAGGCTCCCAGGATCTTGACAACAAAAGCCACCGGTGCCCAGGTCCTGTGTCTGCCCCACCAGCTGGGCTGGGCATCATCCAGAGCAGGGCAGGGGCTCCGTGCCAGGGGTGACTGAAGGGAGGGCTGGAGGAAGCCCAGCAGGGGGAAGGGACCCCCGACTCAGCTGGAGGCTCCCCATGTCCTCACAGCAGCGAGGGCAAAGCCCTGGGCTCTGCTGGGCTCCCCTGCTCTTCTCCTGGCTGCGTCCAGAACCGGGCAGTGGAAGGCCTTGGCTGGGGCCGGATCCTGCCCTGCCCTGTCCCCACCCAGAGGTGTCCCCTGTGTCCCCAAAAGGTGTCCCAGGGAGACGAGGCTCAGCTCATCACTGGAGTGAAGCACTGCCAGGGTCAGCCTGTCCCCCCTGTCCCCCTGCCAGCCCTGGGGAGCAGCAGCAGCGCTGGCTGAGCCCTTCTCTGTTATCTCAGACAGATAAGGGCAGTGAGGCACCGGGGTCGGTGCTGTGGAGATGCCACCCGTGAATGCTCTGCTTGTGGATAATCAACCTGCGTTAATGAGCGATGCGGGAGCCTGGGGGGCCGCTCCCCCTCCCCAGTTACGATGGCACTGGCTCTAAACCCTCCCAGCTGCCTCCTGGGGACAGCCAGGGCGAGAGGGACGGGACCTGCCCTGGGGTGTCCCAGCCTTGCATCCCCTCAGCCTGCCCGGGACGCGGCAGCCGAGGCAGCGCTGGTGAGGAGCTGGAGCTCTGCTGGCTGTGGACTAAGTGAGGAGCAGGGTGGGATTGAGGAATGTGAGATGCAGAGGGGCAGCTCTCGTCCTGGAGGGATTCCCAGTGCCTGGCTGTGGAGCTGCACTCGGCGGCGGCAGGAGCGGAGCTTTGCCTGGGGGGCATTTGGGGGGAGCTGGGACGACGGCGCTTCTGTCCCCTCTGATGGGTCCCAAGGGAGAGCTGGGGGACTGTCAGCTCCCCTTTGGGTGCTCGGGCTGTGGCTGCCAGGCTCAGGGACACCGTGCCCGTGGGGCAGAGGCACAAACCCCTCCCAAGCCCTGTCAGCAGGGCTGGGAGCGCTGTGCAGCGGCCTCGGCTCTCCCGCACCATTAAAACCCTGGAGAGCTCTTGCTCTTCTCACCCCTGACTTGATTTTCTTTAATTACAGCCAAAGCTTGATCTATCTTGTCCCTCTTAATTTGGCTTAACCTTCCTCCTGCTCCAGCACCCCGCTGCTCTCTGTGGTGGCTCCCAGCCCTGGCACCCTCCAGCCCGGTTGCAGGGGGTGTGAGTGTCCTTCTGGGCTCACTTGGGGGTGTTCATGTGAACCCTGGGACCCTGGGGAAGTCCTTGTGAATTCGGGAGCCTGTCAGGGGGGGTTTAAGCTCTCCCTTCTTCCCAGCCCCGTGGTGCAGCACTTTTCACCCTGAGCTCAAACACGTCTCCACGCTGTGCGTGGTGGTGCCACCAGGTCGGTGAGATTGTTCCACGGGGGATAAATCCCCTCCTGTGGGATGGCTGGGGGAGCTCCTGGGCTCTCCCTTGCTGCAGGAGCTCGGGATAACGTGCTAACAAGCCTGGGAGGCTCCTCCAGAGGATTTTCCTTGTCCTTTCGATGCTAATCTGATGGTTGAGCAACGGAGCGTCCTCCTGGGACCGCACCAGGCTGGGAAATGTGCTCAGCTGAGTGTGACAGAGAGGCACAGGGGAGGCAAACCTGAACTGGCAGCTCTGGGAAGTCTGCCCGGCAAAGGGACAGATCCAGCCCTCGGGGCTGACTCTTCCCTGAGTCCCCTTCCCGCTGGGGGCTCTCTGGGGTATTTAGCCTCAAATAACCTCACCCAAAGGGAGGAAGGCCGCTCTCTCCCCTTCAGGAGCAGTGGTTCAGCATTTCCTGCCCTGCCCTGCTGCTCTCCTTTACCCTGGGGCTCAGTCCCTTCTTTGTTGCCTCTTCCCTGCCTGGATGGAGCTGGGCAGAGCTGCCCACTGAGGGAGCTGCGCTCCCCGAGGGGGTCAGGAGCTCGCCCTTCGCGCACTGCAGCGATCCAAGCGCACCTCCCCTCCCTGCTGCACACATCTTGTTCTCTCTTTAATTTTTAATTGCTGCTCTTGTTTCCTCTGAGCGTCTCCCTTTGCAGCCGGGGAGCCAGGAGCCCTTCCTGACCGATAAAGCTGCTTCAGGTTCTCCTTTCACCTTTGGTGTTTGCTTCTCGGTGAAGCCGGGGCCGCTGCTGCGTTTAATTAACACAGTAAGGAAAATGCATGAGTTTCTTTAAGCAGGAAGAGAAAGGGAAATTCAGCTCTCAGAACACTTAATCCTATTGGGAGCTGAGGAGTGATCCGTACCTCGATTATTTTCCTCTGCTGAATCAGTGAATTAGCAGCTAATGGGAGTGAAGGACTCACACTCTGCTGGAAGAGCAGGAGCTTCCCAAATTCCCTGTGTAAGGCAGCGCTGGCAGCCCTGTGCTGACGGGAGCTGGAGAATCCCGTGTTTTACACCTGACCTGGCTGTGCACCTCCTGCAGGTGCCTGAGCACAGGACGTGTCCTGGGCTGTGCTGCCAGCGCTGCGGGCTGCAGCATTCCTGGGGATCCAAGGGCTGGAATGCTCCTCCTGCTCCCCAGTGGATGATCCGGTGACCTGGGACAGCCCATCCTGACTGCTGAGGGCTGCAGCCAGCCTCTGACCCTGCCGGGTCTGCCCTCAGGCAGGCTGCTGGCTCTGCCTTTAGGCGGTGCTGAAGTGCTGAACATCACCACTGGGCTCCCAGCTGCTGTCCCAGGGCAGGAGGGGACGGAGATCAGTGTCTGCCTGGGGGTACCTTGAACCCCACTGACACCTCAGCCAAGCAGAGAGCTCCAGGGAGCAGAGAACAGCTCCAGAGAGCAGGAAACAGCTCCAGGGAGCAGAGAACAGCTCAGGGGACAAAAGAACATCCCCAGGGACCAGAGAACATCTCCAGGTAACAGCTCCAAAGACCAGAGAACAGCCCCAAGGACCAGAGAAGAGCTCCAGGGGTCAGAAAACAGCCCTGTGAACCAGAGAACTGCCCCAGAGACCAGAGAACAGCCCTGGAGAAGAGAAAGCAGCCGCACGGACCAGAGGACAGATTCTGGGACTCTCATGATGGGTAAGCCCCTCCCTGGGCAGTGTCAGGTGCCCTCTCACTGCCTGTTAGCCGAGCAGTGTTTCTGGATCTCAAGTGTCGAAGGGAAATGTTGCATCTTCTGGAGGCTGCAGTCACAGGGGCTTTAAGCTGGTGGATGAATCTTCAGCACCCACGTGTTCAGTGCTCTGGCAGCCACAAGGCCACCCGTGCTGCTGGAGAAATCCCAGGGTCTTTGCTGGTTCCTCCTGACCCTTTCAGCAGCCTCGGGGAGCTCCTGAGCATCCCGTGCATGGGGATGCAGAGGTGGCTTTAGGACGCTGCCATCCCCTGCCTGCTCTTTGCCCAGCTTTCTCTCCAAACACCAACAGAGGAGCAAATTTGGGGTTTTTTTTGCTGCCCCTGGCTGGTGATGCTCGGTGGCACAGGAGGTCCTGCCCAGGCTCGGAGCCTTTCTGCCTTGCTGCTGCAGAGATGGGCGGAGGTGTGAATGCAGCGATTGAGGCCGAGCCGGTGGAGCAGCCAAGTTGTTTCATGTCAATAAAAGAGCTCCCTGTCCCCAGCAGTGTCGCCTGGGGGGGGACAGAGGAGCTACGGTGACTAAGTGATCCTAATGCCCAAAGCATTTGGGCATAGCAGCTCCTGCAGTCAAATTATCTCTCTTATCTCAAGGGCAGGGCTGTGTGCAGGGAGAACTTAAGGAAGTGGCTTGTCACAGCTCATTACAGCTCCACGGTTTGCTGTGATTCTCCCCCTCTGGGATCATTATTTTTCCATGAAGACCCAGCAGCTTGAGGCTTGAGAGGAAGCTCCAAGAAGAAACATGGGCAGATCCAACCCCCAGGCTTTGGGAAGCACTGAAGGAGGGTCCAGGGCTGGACTGGGGAGTCTCTGGAGGGTCCTGGGGTGTCTCTGCTTCTCCTCAGGGATGCTTTGGACGCCCAGCACACGGGCACTGCTCACCAAAAGCCAGCATAACCCTGCCACTGTGGCTTGTCTGGAGCTGCCCCTCCTGAGCAGTGATGAGTGTCCGTCTGTGACCTTTGCAGGAGTGTATTTTAAGCTTTATTTCTCATGGGTTACAGCCCCCCTGCCTTTATAACCCCGTTCCTGCAGCTGTGGTGACCCAAACCATCACATTCTGCACAGCCATGGCTGGTTAGGCAGCTCTGGGACTGGGGGTTGCACAGTGACCAAGGATCAGCTGGAAATTCCCAATTCTTTGGCTGGGCCGGTGGTGCAGGGTGAGTCCCATCTCCCAGAGGATGCTCTGGTGTCGGAGCTGGAACTTTGGCCCTGCTGCAGTTACAGGCAGAGCTGTGGAGGGGAGCCTGGAGCCTGCACCAGAGATGCTCTGTGTCTACCTCTGGCTGGGCAGGGGCTCTAACTGGTGCAAAACTGGTTTCTTTTGGGCCAGCTGGCTGCTGAGTTGGTTCTCTCCATTCCCTGCTGCTGCTGGGTTTGGAATGACAAACATACGTGTGTGTGTGTGTGCTGTACAACTTCAGCATATTGATTCTTGGGGCCATTGCTTCTCAGCTGCCGAAGAAGATAATTCACTGCTTTATTACCATCCTTGGAATTTAGATTTATCCCTCTAAACAGACAGAGAGCTGGTAGTTAATTAAGCTTTTGTTTCGAGCAGCAGCACAGGGAAAGGACTGGCTGCTGCAGTGCTTCTCCTCAGGGATGAGGGCCCTGGGGGGGTGGGGAATGCCACATTCCCATCCCTGGGGTGATGGATCCTGCACGGATGATTCTGATGGGAACTGGGAGTGGCAGAAGTAACTCTGCCTGTCTCCCCAGTCCCAGTTGCTTCCTGCTGACTCCAGCACCTGGCCAGGGTGTGGATGGAGAGTGACAAGAGCAGATTTCTGTATTATTTTATTTTATTTTATTTTATTTTAGTTTAGTTTAGTTTAGTTTAGTTTATTTTATATTTTATTTTATTTCCTGGTCAGTGCTGCAGGAGGCACCTGGAGGAAGCCAAGGTGGCTGAGCTGCCTTCTGCCTGCCCAAGAAACAGCCAAACCCTTTTCCAGCCCAGGATCAGCTCTGGAAGGAGGAATGGGAGGACACCATCTCCTCCCTGGTCCCTTCTCCTTCAATGTCACTCACTCCTAATCTTACAAAATTATTGTCTGGTGCCTCATCACACCCTAGACTTTTCCTGCTGGGAAGCCACTGCCCTTGGCCTCAGGAAAGAGCTGCCACTGGCACGATCCAGAGCTTGTGGGATGCACAGAAGCACCTTGGCATTATCCTTATGGAGGTCAGAGGGTCCTATCCCACAGAATTCACCCCTCACTGGAGCTCTGGTTCCCCCTGCTCTGCACTCCTGGGTGGGATGCTCCCTTCCCCTCCTGGCCTCTCAGGAAGGCACAGCTGGATGCTGGCACATGCCAGGCAGTGGCTTGGCTGCTCCACTGCCCACTCCAGGCAGTGTTTATGTGCTTTAGGAAGGTTTCCAGCCCCATGGAGCTGAGCTGATCTTGGAATGAAGTTCTTGGAATGCAGAGCTCTCCCTCCTGCTGCCGGCTGGAGCCGGGCTCTGGAGGGCAGCAAGCAGGGAAGCACCAGGTTTTGAGGTGGTTTTACAGCTCAGGTGAGGTCTAAGAATTCCTGTCAGAGGAGCAGGAGCTGGGAATGGGGGGAGCAGGCAGGAAATCAGGGGTAGCAGGATCCCCAAAACACCTTCATTAACCTGCTGCTCCCCTCCTTGCCCAGTGTCTAGGTGAAGAACGCCAGGAGGTTTTTCCAGAGGAGGCCAGATGCTCCCAGCTGCACCTAAAATGGCAGGGACTGAGCACCCAGGCCGGAGTTAGGGGTCTGTCCATGCCCTGGGGCTGGTGATCGTGTCTGTAAGGTCCCCAGAGGATGGGCTTCAGAGAAGGGAGTCCTTGCCAAGATGACCTGAGGGTTTGGGTTTGGCTCGACAGCGCTGAGTGCTGCTCCTGAACCACAGTTCCTGCAAATCCTCAGTTCTGTGCATCCATCTGCCACATCCTGCTGTGATCCTTCTCAGACCTGGTGTGGCAGTGACTCCTTCCCTGTCACCTTCCCTTGCAAAGTGTGGATGGACACAAAAATCCCTCTGTGTTTAGGAAGCCCTAAAGAATATGGTTTTGCTTCTTACTTCTGCTTGGATAAAAAGTGCTGTTTCATGGGGAGAAATTCTGTTTTGGGGTAAATTTCCAGCTGTCTGTCCCTGAGCTCATTTGTGGCTGGTGCTGATGCAACTTATGCTCCCTGGAGCTCTGCTGACCAAGGCCACCCCTGGTTTCCACTGGGGAGAAGGAAGCAGTGGGAGTGTCTGGGATTCCTATGGAAATGCAGTATCACAGCAGCATTTCCTCCTCATCAGCCCCACGGGAAAACACTGGGACTGTGCACAATCCAGGTTAGTTTGTAGAGAAGTGGGTGGCTGGTGCTGGGAGGGCGTTGGAATTGCTCAGCACTGGTGGAGCAGATCACTGAGCCAGGCCAGGCGGGTGGGGCTGCAGGGAGCTTTCTCTCTCTGCAAGAAAATTGGATGGGGAAAGGCTGGGGAAGACCATGGGAGGAGAGCATCCCACCTTGGGGAAGGGAAGGGACAGCTGTCCCCCTGACCCCAGTGTCACCCTATGATTTATGGTACCTGTGGTGGCATCCAGTGCAAAGAGGGACAGCCAGCCATGGGGCCAGCCTGGCATGAGGGGCCCTGTTGGCACCACAGCCCCTCAGACCATGGCCTGGCCCTGTCCTGTAGCCTGGCCAAGAGTGCACATGGGGGACAGCGTTGTCCTTCCGTCCATTCTGTGCTCACACCATGGTGCTGCATCCTCCAGTGGGGTGCACCCATCCTGGCAGGGGCTGGAAACGGGGCATCTCTGGGCTCTGTGCACACTTGGCTCCTTTAAGTCCCAAGTTTTGGGAGGCTTTTTGTTCTTGTCACCTTTCACAGGAGAGCTGGAAACACCTCTGCTAAGCTCAGCACTGCTGCTCCTGCCTCAGCTCTCACGGCCCCTTCTTTGTCTTCCCAAGGACACCGCCCTGGTCCTCTTGGCAGCACCCTGGAATACCCGGGGACTTTGGGAAGCCACATCGAGGGCCGTGACTGTGCCCCCCCGAGAGAAAACAGGGTGATGGGGCCGCAAAGCTGCAGCCTGGTGCTGTCAGAGACCCCAGACCCGCCTTCCCCACAAGGGAGGTTTGCCCTGCTCCTAAAACCCCCCAGATCAAACAGCGCTGGGGCACTGTTCTCGGTGGCATTTCTGCTTTGGCTTTCCCTGCCAAAGCGCCATCCCTGCCTCGCGATGTCCCCACGCCGTGGCTGTCACCTGCGCGGGGACGCTGCCGCCCAAACCCACCCAAACCCGGCCATCCCCCCCCAAAACGCCATCCCCTCTCCTCGGGGGGCTGCCGCACCCCNCTCGTGTGTGTCCGTGGGGTTGTGCGTGTGCGGATCGAGCCCACCTGAGGGTGTCAGGGATCCAGGCGGGTCTGCCCGCGGAGCAGCGAGCGGGTCCTGCCGCTCTCGCTGGCTGCCGGCTCCCGGTTCGCCCCACCGCCGCTATCTCTGGGGTTATCGCAGGGCTGTTCCACGCTGGGTTTTTTAGTACCGTCCTCGGAGATGCTGGTACTCGGGGGGATTCGGTTCCTCTGGTTTGAACCTGCTGGTGCAGATGGGGATTTTGAAACCCACCCTGAACCGGCAGTGGGGCTGGGATGGATGTGCAAACCTGAATCCCTCCGGCCCCAGCACACCTGCACCCACCCATTGCTTTTTCCCCTTGGTGTAACTCCTCATTTTTGCTTCTGTACATTCGCTTCCCCTCTCCATCCCTTGCTCTCCGGCTTCTTTGCTTCACTGGAGATGTGCTCGGGTTGCTCCCGGGCTTGAGACACACGGGAGGTGTTGGCAGTTACGTGGTTTTTCGATGGGGAGAGGCACCAAAACCCCTTAGAGATGGAGGGGAAGGTGCCGGGGGCGAAGCTCAAGGTGGGGTGAGCTCAGCCCAGCGGTTTCCAGCGCTCCCCGCTGTGTTTGGAGGTCTGGGATCACCGGAGGGATCTGCTCGCTGCCTTTTTGCTTAGCCCAGGCTACCGCCCGGTGCAGAGAGGGAGAGCAGGCTGTGCTTGCACTCAGGTGTGGAGAGGTTTCTGCCTGTCCCCGGGAGCTGCTTGGCTCGGCTTGTCTGGAGCGATTCCTGCCGCTGGATCCCGCGGCACTGCCCTGGGACTGGGGAACTTGGCCGAGAGGATGTCACGAAGTGGTGGCAGAGGCGTGAGGGTTCCCACAGCTCAGGCGTGCTCCAGGTGGAGCAGGGAGTGACTGTGAGAGACACGAGAAGGGCACACGCACCCCGGGGAATGCTCTTTGCCTCGCTGGTTGCTTTCCTAACTGGGTTTGAATTCCACAGAGAGGAAGTGACTTGAGCATCCCTGTGCCCTGGGCATCACCCCTGGGGCAGGGGAACCCCATTTTCAGCAGCAACCTGGGATCGGGGTGGGGAAGCATGGGGAGTGCATTTCAGGGTAATCACAAAGTGCTGTTAGGGATGGGGATGTGTGTGGATGAGAGGTTTGTGATGCCTGGAGTGTTTCTGGTGTCCAGGTGGAGAACTTGCACTGTCCTGTCCATGTGCCCTGGGCTGGCTTCTGCTCTCAAACCAGTACAGACCAGTATTGGTGCCACTGGAACCGCTGGGGTTACCTTGTTAAGTCAGGCTTTCCCTGTGCAAGAGGAGAAATTCCCAAGACCCACTCCTAGCTGTGCCACAATGCTGAGGACATTGAGTGTGACCCCTCATGCCCCAGTCCTGTGTCACCTTGCCCCCAGCCCAGCGTGGGCAGGTGTTGGCACTGCCCAGCTCCAGCCGTAACCTGGTGCAAATCAGCTCTGCTCCCCTAAAATCAGCACCCCGCATCCTCAGCTGATGTGGGTCAGGGATAACCTCCAGGAGTGGGAGAAGATCCTGGCAATCAGGATGGGTCCTGAGCGGTGCCTTGCTGCTGGCTGGGCAAAGCCTGGCGGCTCCGGGGAGTCCCGTGGTGCAATCCCTGCCTGCTGCAGGTCGCTGCCATCGGAGGAGCGCTGCCATCGGCAAACAGCACACAGCAAACCTGATCCTGTGCACCAAAACATTTCATTAACCACCCTCCAGACACGCTCAGCAAAGCAATGCAGAGCCCTGGGCTGGGAGAGCGCCTGCAGAAAGGGAAGGGGAGAGGGAGCACATCAGTGTGGGAAACCACAGCAATGTCCAACAGTGGCTCTGACTTCATCTCAGCAGCAAAGGGAGTCTCATCTGTGATGGAATTCTCTGAGGAGCTCTGGTCCAGCTCGCCCAGCTCTTGGCTCTGTAGTTCGTTTACCAGCTGGAAGCCAAAGCCAGGCTTTCTGTGGGATGTAACAGTGGTCAGTAAGAGAGTTCACCCTGGTCCCCTGCACGGAGGACGATGCCCATGGCTGAGCATTGCTTTGACAGCACCACGACCCTGTCAGGCTCCAGGCAAAAAAGGTTTGAGGGAGAGGGATCATTTATTAACCTGACTTCTGCTGGTGGGAATGGCGGCTCAGCAGCTGGGAGTTGAAAACTTGTATAATAGAAGATGTTACCTGACTCTGTAGCCTTTGGTTTCCCCATGCACCCTCACAATATTCTCCCCGTGGGTCCCAGCTGAGTGATGTGGCACCATGGACACAGACCCAGTGTCACAGACCCAATGTCACAGTCCCATCCTGCTGGGTGCTGCTGGCCTTCCTCCCCCCACCACATCCCAGCTCAGCACTCAGACCCTCCTGGGCACATCCAGCTTTCGGTTCCGTGGGCCAAAATCTTCCATGACTGGGGCATCACCTCCAATTTTCATTTAAGACTTGAGGAATTTTGCTTTCTTCTCTTGTGGGCACCGAGCCAGAACGCTGAACTGTGAACATTTCAGTGTGGGGAAGATGTGCAGAGGGACTTGGCACCAGAACTGTGCCTGAGCGATGAATTAAACGTGACATTGGCTGACAGGCAAAGTCAGCATGCAGGATAGATGTTATTTGGTCCTTGGAACTCTGTAGAGAGTTAGACTTGATTTTGGGGGAGAGGACCCAGTGCATTTGGACCATCTGGGATCTGGTATGTTTTACCTACTTGGTCGTATTTGTTTTCTGTACAAGGAGTTTCCACTCAGCTGAGGCTGGGCCAGGCATTTTTATTCACCTGGAGAACATCAGCAAAAGTAAAAGAGATGGGGTCCTCAGGCTGAGAGGGCCCTGCACCCTCCCTGCTCCCTGGAGCACTGCTCTGGGCTGGATCCACTGATCTCCCAAGGACAGCAATTCCAGTTAGGCTCCCATTGCCTTTTTTTTTTTTTTTTTTT
>VZTH01000304.1:211507-247352 GCA_013397815.1 Aleadryas rufinucha
TTTTTTAGGAAAAAAGCATCTTGCATCTCCCCTACTCTGTCTGTAATCCAGTCAAAATGAAAAAGGTTTCGTTTCCTAGGGAGATGGTAGAGCACAGATCACCTTTGTATCTTTTCCTTCCCTTCCCCTTTTTCTTTCTGCTCAGTGTTTAACGATCCCTCTTTGCCAGACTATAATTACGAAGATTAAAAAGCGTCAACAAGGTCTTGCATAATGATGAAGATATTGTCAATAGCAGGTGTGAGAGCAGGATCAGATCTGAGTATTCATCCAAGTGATGCTTTGTTTAAATGCCCCTTGCGGGAGGGGGCACCAGGACAGGGCCGTGGGTGGGATTTGTACCAGGATGTGCTCCCAGGGAGGACCCTGGGGTGCAGGACTGGTCTGGGCTTTGACCCCCTTCAGCTTCTTTCTTCTCCACCCTGCTGTTGTCCTCTCCTGCCAGGGAAGTGCCGTGGCAAACAGCGCTCCCTAAGGACAAATTCAGCCCTCCAAAGCCAAGCTGGGTGCAGCAACCCCCTCTGGTGTGTTCCTGAGAGCCTTTCCCAGCCCCAGCACTGCCCTGGGTACAGGCTGTGATAATGGCAGTGCACTAACGTCCCCAAATCGCTCCCTCTCCAAGCTATTTATGGGACACCACGTTGCTTTGCAGCATCAGGGATGCTCTGCTGCCTCCACAATCACCTCCCTGCTGGAGCTGGACCACGGCTCTCTGGAAACCCTTCTCCCAGGTCTGCTTTGGGATGGGGGCTGAGGTCTGTATCATCTCTGTGTGCACATGCCACAGCTCGATGGCTCATCAGCATCTGCTGGGGAGGGGGTGGCTCTGCTCCACTGGTTACTGCTTGTGGGGCTCACCAGCCCTGCCTGTAGCCAGGCCTTGAGGGATGGGAGTCTGGATCAAGGAGTGCACAGTGCTTTATATATCTTCTGGGAACTGCTTTCCACCCCTCCAGGGCTGGCTCACTGGGAAATTAAAGGGACCTGAGCTGGTCCACACCTGCACGGGGATGTCAGGCAGTTTTAGTGATGCACTTGAGCATCCCCTTTCCCTGATGAGTCGGCTCTCCCAGGTGAATCAGTTCTCTCAGATAAATCAGCTCTCCCAGGTGGATCTGCTCTCCCAGGTGAATCAGTTCTCTCAGATAAATCAGCTCTCCCAGGTGGATCTGCTCTCCTGGCCTGGCTGTCAGGGAGTGTTTGTGCTGGTGCTGAGCTGGCAGAGCTCGTTAGTGCTGACAAGCCCAGGGTGTTGCCTTTCCCCTTGATTAGGTGGGAGGTGAGAAGGGGATGGGAGGCTGGGCTGTGCTGCTTGTCCAGAGCCCATGGCCAGGTGCCCCCGATCCCCTGGGGATGGGGCAGGGCTGATCCATGGGGATGGACAGAAGTTAGGTGCCTGTCTGCTGTGAGCCAGGCTGAGCCTCCTCAGAGCAGGCAGAGGAAACCCTTTGTTCTTGAGCTGGCTGCTGCTGAGTGAGGCTGCCCTGGATGTGGGGCTCAGGCGTGTGCTGTCTGTGTGACAGCAGTGTCAGAGCTGGTTGGATGGAGGTAGGGAGCTCGTGGGATCCTCTCTAAGTGCCATGTCTCTCCCAGGAGCCTGTCCAGGCAAGGAAAGCCTGGCCATGCTGGGCTGGGACAGTAGGGAGCTGCCCTGGGAGCTCCTCCAGGAGATCTCCCTGGAGAAGCCCAGCCCTTCTTGAGCTGCTTGACCTGGCACTTGAGCTCTGTGCAACATCTCCAGTCGCTAACGAGGGCTTTGAAGCAGGTCACTTTATTTGTTAGCCCTTTCCAGCAGCACATAATTGCAGTGCTGGTGTGTTGTAGCCCAGAGTTAAGGGCTGGTTCCTGCTCCTCTGCCTTTCGGCTGTGTAGGAATGCTCAGGTGGAGAGCCGTGGGCTCCTGTGCAGCTGGAACAGCCTGGGTGGCTGTGCTGTGTCTGTGTGCAGCTCCCGAGCCCTGTGGAGGATGCTGTGAGCTTGTAAAAGAGAGCTGGAGGGTGCTGTCCTCTGTGGTTTGCTTCCCTTTGGCTCAGGGCTGCTGAGAGGCAGCGATGCCAGCGGGCACCCCCGAGGGCTTCCTCTGCTCCCTGTCCCACACAGGATTCATCTGTGGTGAGACAAACCTGTTGTTCCACCAGGCTGGCTGGGGGCCGTCTTTTCTCTTTCTCCTCCTCGAGATTTCCCCTGGGTTTGGTGGCTGAGATCACGCTGCTGCTCTGGGAGCTGTCACACCTACACCTGGCAGAGGCTGTGCCAGGGCTTTTCCCGTGTGCCTGCTGGAGGATGCTGCACCTCCACGGAGCCTCGGGGATGATGGCAGCGTCTCTGAGCGGTGGAAGGAGGCCAGACATCCATCCCTTGGCACTGAGCACTCTGCTTCACACTCCCTGGTGCACAACAACCGGGCTGGCACTGAGCTATTGCCTTCAGCCTTTCCACCCCCAAAAGGGTGACTGGCCTGAAGTTGGCCTGAGCAGGAGCAGTGCTGGCAGCTCCTGCCCCTCGCTGGAGGTGACATGCAGGTGACATCCTGCCCAGCGTGTCCCCGTGGGAGCCACTTCCCTGCCAGCCCGAGTGGACAAAGCAGGGAGGGGATGGCCCCAGGCCACGTGAGTGCTGCGGGTGCAGGTCCCTCCTTGTCCCCTCCAGCACGGGGCTGGCCACAGTGACACAATGACAGTGCCGGTGGCCTAGTTACAGGGGAACAAAAGGCTTTATTTAAAAAAATAAAAGGGTTTATTTTAGATCCTTTGAGAGGAAGGGAAGGGAAAGGTCTCTCTTTGCTCCTCTCTCCCAGGGGAACACAGGTATTGTTTATTGTAGTGGTTCCTGCGGTCTGGGTTGTTGGGCTGGGCCTGGAGGAGCATTGTAGGGGCAGCTGTGGTCTGGCTCAGCTTCCCCACTGAAGATGCAAATCCTCCACTCCTCAAGTGAATGGGAGGATTCCTTGAGCCCTACCCATCAGAGCAGGCTGCAGGGATTTCAGAGGGGGTTCTCAGGCACAACCCCCTGCTCAGTGCCAGGGTTTGGGCAGAAGGGTCCTGGGGCTCTTTGTGAAGCTCACACGGGTCTGGCTGTGGCTGGGGTGAGATGCTGGTGGGGCTGGGGCTGCACAGATGCTCCCTGCCAGGGCTGGGTGGAGTGAGCCACGGGGATGCAGCAGTTGGGAAGCTGGGATAGTCCCAGACACCCAACCCCAAAGCATCTCCTGCTGCTGTGCAAAGGGATCGCCCACCCCAGGGGCAGAGGGTGGTGGGGCTGCCCCAGGAGGGAGGAGCTGGCTCCCCATCACACCTTGCTCTAGCTCTGCTTTCTCTCCCGCAGGATTTTCGTGCTGGGCATTGGATTTTTCACGCTGTGCTTCCTGATGACGTCCCTGGGAGGGCAGTTCTCAGCCAAGCGCCTGGGGGACTCCCCGTTCACCATCCGCACCGAAGGTGAGCGCGGCTCCGTGCCCGGCCTCTCCCACGCGCTGCTCCCTGACCCCCACGGGCACGGTCCAGCTGAGCTGATGAGTGCCACGCGTGCAGGAGGATGGTGCTTGGATCTTCCATCCCCACAGGTCCCTCCTGGCCCTTTTTGGGGATGTCAGGATGGCTCAGTGCAGTAATCGCGCCTGGGCAAGAACTCCGCACAAGGTGGAGGTGCAAAGTCGTTTATTACGCAGCCAGAATTCCCTAAATACCCCCACACAACAGGATATAACATCATGTAAACAGGAAAGATGTTCCCCACAGTGTCCCCCAATCACCTGGGGCAGTGCACAGACATTGTCTATGATGGTAACAGGCAAACAACACCCTGTAAGGTCACAAACTACAGCCATCACCTCTCACAGCTCCAGCCCTGTCCACAAACCACAATCCTCTCTCTGCCCATCCCCAGTGACCTGGGTACAGCCCCAGGGTCACCTCCGGGCCCAGGAAAGACTCAGGGCTTTATCTGAGGCCTTCAGGGCTTATCTCTCTGTCACCACATAGTGTAACCCAACAGCTCAGGGCCCTGTTGGCCTCTCTTGCCATGGTGTGGGGCACTTTGCCGTGTGGCTCAGACCTGGCTGTCCTCACATGCAGAGGTGTGACACGGTGGGGATGGAGGCTGGAGGGTGGGTGCTGACCCTGGCTTGCAGCAGAGGGGTGGGGAAGCAGTGGGATCAGACCCTCAGCTGGCAGTGGGGTGGGTTGTGTGGGCTGCCCCTGGTCTGACGTGCAGAGGATTTGGCTCAGGTGCTCGGCGGTCTCGGTGGGTTTGAGCAGTTGTGGTCTGCAGGGAGTGGAAATTGTTCCTCAGGGAAGGGAAAATAAAAGGCCTTTGTGGTTTTATGCAGGTGCTGAAATGTAGAAGAGAAATATTCTAACTTTTAGCAAGTGTGTGTTCTGTTGCATTGAACACCTCTCTTGGTGAGACATGAAGTCAGCTCAGGAGACACTTCTGTGGTGGGACAGTCACGTCCTGCCCTTGCTCTGGGAGGACACTGCTGCCATGGATTGAGCTTCCCCTGACTTTTCCTCTGAGATTCCAGTCAGCTTGAACTCCCCTGAGCAGGGTGAGATGGGCTTGGTCAGGCCACCGTGGTCTCCTCCTCTGTACCAAAACCATGGAGGGATCTGAGCTCCACAGCCTCACCCAGGATGTGATTTTGGGGGCGTTAAATCCTTTCCTTGTGGTGCTGGAAGAAGTGCCAGCTGCTTCCCTGCAGAAGGAGAGGGATAAAGTGATGGTTTCCAGAAGCTGGATGGTGTTAAGCTGCTTAGCTGACTTTCCAAGAGTTGATTTGCAGCCCATGGCAGCTGGATTTGTCTTCTCCCTATGGATGGAGCAATGGTGGCTGATGTTCCTACCCCTCTGCTCCCCTAATTGTTCCCATCACCAGCTCCATTAAAGCCCTTTTCCAAGGACTGCTGGTGTTTTCCTGGAGACCTCAGGCTGGAGCAGGTCAGGGTCAGTGCTTTCAGTGTTTCTGCACTTGCTCAGGGTACGTGTCCCCCTGGGGAGGGTGTGCTTTGTGCTCCTGCCCCCAAGCCAAGCACACATCCCAGCATGGCTGGTGAGTGAACTCTGGTTTTAGGGGATTTCTTCCTTCTTGGGATAAGAAGCAGCACAAGGAGAGTGGGCAGAAGCCCCCAGACCACTGCCTTCCCCAAACCTTCTCCAGACCTGGCTTTTGAGGAGACAGGTTCTGAGAAGATTGCTGAGCTGGAAATTAAAGTGTCACTGTTACAGCTGCCCTCTGTCCCAGGGGAGCCCCAGTGCCCCTGAAAAGTTTGTAGAGAACTGAAAGCAAGGCAAAGAGAGGCTGATGAACTGTGGGGCCAGCTGAGACGTGGCACAGGTTGTGCTGCAAAGAGCAGCAAAGGTTTCCAGAAACCTGCAGAAACCCCTGGTGTCACCCCAGAGGGCTCTAAAGTTGGGGTGAAATAATGGCAAAAAGACCATTCCTCAGCTCTTCACCCCCTTTCTGGATGCCTTGGAGTGGCTTTTTCCACCCTTATCGTTGTCATCAGTTTAACCCAGATCTCTGAAGCCACTGACTCCATCCTTGCCTGTCTCTTGTTTATCTGGAGCAGTGTCAGCACAGCCCTGGAGCTGGATCAAAACAAATCTCCTTTTTCAGGCCCTCACACCTCAAATCCTCCACACTTAGGGGTTCAGGTGATTAAATCAAGGTGTGTAAATGGATTCACCCTCTTGCCTGACCCTCCTTGGCTCTGCTGAGGGCTGTGAGCACCGGCCTTGCTGGTTGGGAGAGATGCTGCTTTGCTCCAAGGTGGTGCAGGTTGAATGTTGCTTCTGGTACTGCCTGGCTGGTCTCATTTAGAGAAGAAAAGAAGTAAATTATGACCTAGGTCCTCTAATTTTTTGAGGTTTTAGTCTCTTGGCTTTCTAACTGGGTAAGGCAAGTCCTGCTTTGTTGGAAAGCTCAAAAATTCAATGCAAATCCTATTTTTTTCCCTATATTCAGTGGCTTTGCCAAACAAACTATTGCTTCCAGATGAATTGCTGCACATTTGGCTGCTGCTGTGCTTCTTATTGGGGAAGATGAGCTTCATTCATGGCCTCACACACTGATTTTAAACACAAAGCATCCTCTCTCCTGTCTCTGGAGGAAGATGCTGAACTGGGAGGAGGTTGTGTTCTTTGTCCCCAGAGCTTGGCAGGCACAGTCTGAGGGGCTTTTTCTCACTCTTTAACACCTGGTTCAGGCTTTTGGGGTTCAGCCTTTGCTGCCACTCTGGTTTGTAGGGACTGGCTGTGCCCCAGGGTGATGTAGCTGTTCCTGGGAATGAGTAACCCCCAAAGCAGAGCGGGACCGAGGGAATGTGCTGGCCAATATCACTGCAGACCTCCCTCTGCCACCTGTGAAAGGCTGTGGCTGTCAGGGGAAGCTCTGATGGCTGGGAAAACGAATTATCCCACCCCATGGAAAAAGGCAAGAAGGGTGATGTGTCCTGGGCAGCCTCCCTGGTGCACTGGGACGTGGGGAAACTCCATCCCTGCAGACTTCAAGAGCACACCTGGCTGATGTGAGGCTCTGGGCGGGTCTGACCCCCTCTGCTTGGAGCAGGAGGCTGAGGAGGGACTCGAGGGGTCTCTCCTGGCTGAGGGGATGAGGAGCTCACGTGGAATGAAGGTGGAAGTGGGGAGGGTGGGAGCAGGAATGGATGCGCCGCTTATTAGCGCTGTGAAGTCTCCAAAGGTCTGTTTGAATAACAAACTGGCATTTAATTAACATGTGTTCTGGATCCCCGGGAAACCCAGGAAATATTCCTGGGGGTTACATTGCTGTCGAGCACACAGTGCTGGGCTAGAGGCGAGCTCAGAGGAGCAGGTTAATTGTGCAGGGCTGGTGAGCTCTTGCTGTGAGGAGGGGTGGGAATCTGCACAAACCGGACAGGTTCATGGCCAGGGGCGTGGGAGGAGTTCCTGCGTGTGTGGCCCCAGGTTTGCCATGCCCAGGCCTGAGTGTTTCCCAGGAACGGGCTCCTGCTGGGGAAGGAGCCTGGGCCCTGCTGCTGCTCCCTGCTCCACCTGGGCTCCTGGCAGTGCCCTTTGGAGCAGTATTGGTTAATTGATGGATGTTGCAGGGAAGCTGCCAGCGTCCTCCTCACTGTGCTCTGGGGTGGGCTGCTCTGCAGTGGAGCTGGAGGATTTATTGGGGTGGGTTTGGGGTGAGTGAATGTCAGCTCCTGCAGTTCTTCCCAGGGCTGATCCCAGCTTCTGTGGCTGCTTGTGCTGCTCCTTGTTCCCACGTGTCCTGCCAGGCCCAGCTGTGCAGGGGAAGCTGCCCGTGCCCTTCAGTGCCTGCGGGGCAGGGCTGGCTGCAGAGAGCTGGGGCATGTCAAAAAATCATTTGCTTCAAAATCATCTGCATCCAAAAAATCCTTTGGGTTGTGGATGAATGATAAAGTCCATGGCCCCTGGTCCAGTTCAGGCTGGGGCTGTTCCTGTTTCTCCCTGAGTGACCTGCCCAGCTCAGCCTTGAGCCTCAGCTCCTGCAATTCAAAGGGAGACATGAAAACGCCCCAGCCCTGCCCAGAGCCTTCTCGGCTCCTGAACTGTGCGAGCAGCCGGTCATAACCAAAATAAACATAGATGTGAGGCAGGAGCATGAAAAGGAGAAATGGATAATGTCACAGTCCAGAAGTTAATCCCATTTAAAATTTGATTTCTGTATGTGAATACCTTTCTCGGAGGTTCTCTCCAAAAGCCAAGTTTCTCGGTGTGTGCCAGAAATCATTCCTCGGATGGATTCTCTGCTTGGTGATTCGCTGCTGTAGAGGCTTTGCATCTTAACAATAAATAAAAAACCCCCTTCTGAAATGCAAGTTATTTTATCCTAATCTGCTGCTGTCAAGTAAACACAGACAAAGGTTCCTTTGTTTTGAAATGGCCACTGAGAGAATTTGTTCTGCAAACAAAGAGGTAGATAAAAAAGGGAACAGAGAAGTCTATAAATTTTGAATGTGGGATATGCTTTGGGAAGGGCTCTAGACTCAAGAGATTGAGTTTTCTGTGCCCTCTTCTCTCCTCTTATTTAGAATTTAATATGTTTGGTGATCCTTTTTTTTTCCCCCCAAGCATCTTTCTTGCTGTTGTTTTACTGCCGGAGTCAGGGGGCAGGAGGCTGATGCTGAAAAAGCACCAAATTCTGTCATCGTGGTGCTGGGAGGGATTTGGCAGTGGTCCCTCAGCCCGTGGCCGTGCCCCAGGCTGGATTTGGTGGGATGTACATCCCGCTGGTGGATCTTGCTGCTGCAGGGGATTAGCAGGGGAAAATAGGTTATTAAGTGTTAAAACGCGATTAGATGTGGCTGGAATATTGCCTGCAACTGTTGTAGCTGGTTCAGAGGATCAAAAGCCTTTGGATTCCTTTTGCTGTTGATTCCTGCTGGGTTGGGTATGAGGTGCTGGAGGAATTTGCTGCAAACCCAGGGGATGTGTAGGACAGGTCCTGATATCCCGAAAGGGCTGGAGCTGAGCTCTGCCCTCCTGCTGGGCTGCTGGCTCTGGCAAGAGGGGTCTGATTTGATTTCAGCTGACCTTGCTGGGACTTTGATAGAAGGGTTTGGAGGCATTCACAGGTTTCTCTGTGCTTGGGGTCACTGCTGCAGCAGCAGTTCTGGTGCTGAGGTCCTCAAATCCTGCTGCCCTTGGGAAGTGGGGGTTTGCTGAGCAGCTGGAGTTGTGTGTTTGCAGTTCCCACAACTGTCTTCTCAACCTGCTCTCAAGTGTTTCCTGCTGCTCAGCTGGAGAGCTCAGCACCTGCCCTTTCCCACCCCAAAACGAGCTCCCAGCAGCATCTCCAGCTGGTTTCCTGTGGCTGGCCACAATTGGGCTCCTGTGTTGTGTTTCCTCCACTGCTTTGGGAGCAGGATCGGTGGGAAATGGGATGAAGGAAGGACAGGGGTGGGGGAGAGCTGATTTTAGAGCACGAGTTGGAAAACAGAAGCAAGCAGGGGTGAAGCTCAGCCTCTGCAAGGCTGTTGCACCTTGTCCTACGTTGCTGAGATGTGTTTTGGGGTCTGATCTCCTCAGGGCTGCAGGATATGGACCCTGACGGGGTGGTAAGCAGCTTGTGGGCTAGAACAGAGGTTTTCCCAGTCCTGCACCACTGGGACATTGCAGCTGGACAATGGTAACTCGACCTGGAATCTGTCTGGAGGGGGGCAGTGCACCAGCCCCTGCAGGGACCTCCCGTGGTCTGTGTTACAGCAGAGCTGCAAGTCACCAAAGAACAGCTTCTGCTGCAAAAACCTCTGGGATTTGGTCATTTATGTTCCTTTTGGAGGGAATAAAAATAAATGTGGAAAGGTTATGGAGAAAATCTTCTAAGGAAGCCTCACCTTGCTGGTTTTGGGGTGTTTTGTGCCACATGCAGACTGTGGGAAAGCTGAGCACTGGGGCTTCCTTGTGCTGTCAGAATGGCTCTGGTTCTCCACGTGTGGCTATGGGACGCTCAGGAGAGATCCAGAACCAACAGCCAAGGTGTGTTGTGCTGGGGATGGTGTTTAACATCACCTGGCAGGAATCCCTGCCTGTTCTCAAACCCTCTCAGCATTCCAGCTCCTGGAGTGCTCTGCCTCTCCTGCCGCTGTCTCTTGCTCCAGTTCCTGGAGCCTCACCTGCTTAAAGCGATTTCTTCCATCAGTGAACACAGAAGAGGAGAGAGGGAGATGTTCAGGGCTGTGCAGCACAGCTGTAAGCTTTGGTATTTGTGGCTTCTGTTTCTCTCCAGAGCAGGGATGCTGTGGAGGGGTGGGAGCTGTGCTGCAGATGATAATGCTGAAGGTTGCTCGGGGTTTTGTAGGGCATCTTCACCACTTCAGAGCCACAGCACCGTGAAGCAACAGGATCCTGTGTTATTTCAATGCCTGGGATTGCTCCCTGAGGAGCGGAGCAGAGAGGCCAATTGAAATGTGAGAACCTACACCATCTCCCTGGAGGGGTCCTTTGCTCCTGCTCCTGGCTCTGCTGCTTTTCCTTCTGCTCCAGCAGCGTCCCAGCTGGGTTAGCGTGGCCAGGTAACATCACCATTTGTTCTCACAGAGGATGCAGAAAGGTCAGGCTCGGATTTGCTAACGATCAGAGCGAGCTTGGGTAACTCTGCCATCCCCCCTGGCAGTGAGCTGTGCTGGGAGGGGAGGAGGAGGAGGAGCAGGTCTGTGTCCGTGCTCCTGACCCACTGTGTGCCCTCTCGTTGTGAGGGATGGCAGCAGAGGAGGGCACAGCTCGGTTCAGCTCTGTCCTGGCTGCACTGAGATGCTGCTCAGCCCAAGGGAGCTTTAAAGTAAAACACAGATATGTTCACCCTCTCTCTCTCTGGGCAAAGGTAATTTCAGGACCCATTTGCAAACTTGGGTCGCTGCCACTTGTGACAGATCCCAATCCGCTTCTGGGCAGAGCGCAGAGTTCTGACAGGAGCCTGGGTTGGGGAGAATACCCAAAAGTTGCTTTGTGGCTTTGGGAATCCCTTTTCTTACCTGCTCTGGCTGGAGAGAGCAGCCCTGAGCGAGGGCTTGGACTGCTGCCTCCTGAGACACAGCACACAGATGTGTGGTTCCAGGCGTGTTCGTGTTCCCTTTGCTTTCAAGAAGTCGTGAGTTATAAATTCATCTTGCTGCCTTTAACACTCAGCAGAGGTGACAGGAGAACCAGTTGTGAAGCCTCGTGTGAGCAAGTGACAGTGATGGGGGGCACGGGCAGGGGAGGGGGGGAGCCGGGTGGGCTCTGCTCAGCAAACTCGGTGCTAATTATTCCCAGTTTCTTCCTGCGTGAGTTATAACCCTCTCCCGGGCTGCTGGTGTCATGTTTTGATGCTGTCTGCTGAGCAGCCCTGGGTAACTGCAGCGCTTGTAAGCAGCTTGGCAGGATCAGCGGATGCTGCAGCGTGTCTGGCCGGCAGGGCCCGGGATGCTGCTCCAGGAGGGATGAGACTCTTCTCAGGGTCTGAATCCACAGTTTGCTTATGTGAAACTCCCTCAAAAGATGAGAGGTTCCCCTCTCCTGTCCCCTGTTCCTGTGCTGCCTGTGGGGTTGTTATCCAGGCTGTTTTCCCAGGTGCCAGGTGTGGCTCAGTGTGTGGTGTCACCGCCTTGGCACCGGCTGGGACCTGCACGTCCCCAGTGCTTCACCTTCCTGCTGCTGCATCCAGAGCTGGATTAGACTCTCCTGGAGCCTGTGGGTGCCAGCCAAGGGGAAGCCATGTGGAGGAGAGTGCTGGGCAGCTCTTCAGTGTCTGGGGCTCGCTTCCAGCCTCTCTTCATCCATCCCTTCCAAAGCCACTCCATGAATCCTCGGAGGCTGGAGCAGCCGGCTGATGCTGTAAGAAGTTGTCTGGTTGGTGCCAAGTGGAGCTGGCTGGTGCTGGGAGCATCTCCCTGGTGAGGAGCTTTGCTGATGGGCTTTTGATTGTTCCTGGAGCAGCGGGGTTGGCTCTCAGGCCCACCTGGAGATGCTGAGGTCCAGCAGCTCGCGCTGTTCTCCTCCTTCCTTGTGCAAGCATTGGTGGGGTGAGGTAATGGAGGCACCCAGGCCAGCTAGAGCCCAGATGCAGGGTGAGGGCTTTCTGCCTCAAACACTGCCTTTTGCCAGCTGCTGCTGGATCCTCAGCTGCCCCAAGGGCTCTCTGAAGCGGGTGACACAACGCCCACCATCGCTGTGCCATCGGCTCCACTGTGCTGGGGTTGCACCCCCGTAGCCAACACAGGGGTGTCCTTAATCTGCAGATTTTTAGGAGCAGACCATTGTTTTACCTAGGAGGAGGAAGTGAGGGTTGATTAAAAGTGTGTGGCCCCTCCTGTTTCTGCTGGTGTCCCCACATCAGCCCCAAGCTCTGCATCCATCGTTACGTGTGCTGCGCTCCCATCCCCAACCCGCTTGTGCAAAGGGAGTTTAAAGTGGAGGTGTAAAACTTTACTGCCCTCATTAAATCGGTGTTGCAGGCAGGGAAATGAGAGCTGTTGAAATAAGGAAAATAAAGGCATCCCTGGGGTTCCACATGGCACTGGGGGGTTCCTGCCCAATTCTCTGTGCATGTGTTGGGGGAGCCAAATGCAGATTGGTGCATTTGCAGGGCACAGAGGGGTAAAAAGCAGTGCCAGGGCTGGTGTTGGAGTGGTTAAGGCTTAATCCACCCTGGGAAAACGTCTCTTCCTGAGGAAGTGCCTGCTTGATGCAATTGCTGCTCAGAATTGAATGCCTGCAGGCTTAAAGAGAAGAAAAAAAAATGCCACCAAATTGGAAGTGTCAATTCACACGTCTTGAACTGGGGCAGCAGTGATGAGGAGCTCGGAGCAGGGATGTGTGCTGGCCCCTTCCCTGCTGCCCCGGTGTTGGAGGAGGCAGGAGCAGCATCCTGCTGCCCTGGCACTCTGTTATCTCCGCAAGCAGGGACACCCAGGGAATGATTAAATCAATTAATTGATTTTCTATAGCTCATAAGGAAGTCAAACGGCATTTCCATCAACTCATGATGAGCCAACACCCCACCATGGCCAGGAGGAATGTTAATGGCTCTTTATGCTTTTATTACCCCTTTTCACTCCTAAATCAAAATTCATCCTGAGCCTGGGAGGCAGCAAGTACTTCAGAAAATAAAACTAGCACAGTGGGAACCATAGCAGCCTCTGTAAAAGCTGGGTTTTCCCACTGATTTATTTGTTTCTCTGGCTTAAACGAGAGAGCAGGGCTCGGTTCAGCTCGAGCAGAGATTAGCTGAGGCTCATCCTGCAGCTCTGCCAGTGCCCCCCAGCTCTGGGGTCCTGCTTTGGGCTCTGTTGCTGCCGGGAGGATCTGGCCCGTGGGCTCGCTGGATATGGATGGGTTTGGAGGAAGGGGATGATTTATGTGCCTCTGGAAGCAGAGTGGCAGGATGCCCAGCACTGTCTGGCCAGTCTTTTTGGCTGAAAGAAAAAGGGTGATCATTTTAGAGATGTTAAAGGAGTGAGTTCTGCTGTTCCTGAAGCTGAGCCTTCTGGGGCAGCTGTAAGCGTGGCTGTGGGCTTGAGTGCTGCATGTGCAGAGCTGGAGGAGTGGTGGTGGTGCTGAGCCTCCTGGAGCCTTCCACGGGCTGGTTTTGGGCTGTGGAAACGCTGGGGGCAATCCTTCCTCTCCTGCAATCCTTGGAGCACTGGCTCCTGACAGCACAATTTTCCCTGGGTGAGCAATGGGGACTGTTAGGAGAAGCAGCAGCTGAGTTAAACACTGGTGCCCTTGGAGAGACGCCTCTTGTGAACACCAAGAGCCCAGATGAAGGTTGGTCCCTGGCTCGTGGGTCTGTGGAGCCACTCTGGGGCTGTCCCTGTCCTGTGGGACCTGTGTGTGCTGCTTTTCACCTGGAACTGGGGGTCTCAGCTGCCCCCAGACCGACAGCATCCACCCCAGTGTGGGGTCCAGCCACGCCCCAGGAGCTCTGGTGTCCTCTAGGCATTGCTGCCCTTGATCCATCCCTGTGCTGCAGCCCTTGTGTTTTAGGAAGCAATTTAAAATCGATGTTAATCTTGTAGTTTGGAGGCCTCTCCTGCAGTGTGAGGTGTTTGAAGTGCTGCAGAACAGCTTAAAATGCAATTTGAAATAGTGCTGGCTGGCAATAGAGAAGCAACTAAAAATTCCCTGCTGCTGCTTTTTTAAAAGGAAAAGTGAAAGGGGGAGATGAGAAGGAGGAACAAAGATGGGTTAAAAAAATATATTAAAATAAATAAAGGCTGAACTCCAGCTTGTGTTGGGGTTGTGTGTACTCATCTCTTCCCCAGCTTCCCAACTCCCCCAGCCCATCTCCAGGGGCTGTGGGGGAGAGATGATCCAGCTCCTTTTACCTGCAGTGATGGCTCGTGACAGGACTAGTGGGACTGTCCCCATATCCCAGAGGGGACATCAGGACTCTGGTGTGTGTATGGCTGCGTAAGAAGTAATAAAAGTTGGGGGGAAGAGCCCTGTGCTCTCCCTTGCAGCAGTGAAACGCTGCTGCCTGGGAGTGCGAGTGTTCGTATTGCTCATTTTCCTGCCTTTTCTTATTTGTATGGAAATAGGGAGCGGACGTGTTTGGGTGGAGCTGCAGGCTCTTCCTACAGGGTTTCCTTCGGGGTGGGAGGGACGGGGGAGCTGCTTGGGTAGAAAGGCATCGGGATCCTCCTCTGCAGGCTCAGCTCGGGGTCCTGCAGCTGGAGGAGGGAGGAACGAGAGACCCCAGAGCCAGCGGGGCTGGGACAGAGACACCTCGGGGTGGTTTGCTGTAACCAGGAAAGCTCCTGGGGCATCGTGCCAGCAGGAGAGCCCGCAGCGTGCCGGGCCAGGGCTGCGGGAGGGGAGCAGAGATGCAGCTCCTTGCTCCTCGAGCCGTGGGCAGTGGATCCCAAGGACGTGGCTTTGCTGTGAGAGTCTGGGAGCGAGATGGGCAGAGCGGTGCCGGGCCGGAGGGGTGGCGTGAGACCTCCAGGAGAGCTTTCTGGGGCTGGACGGGGTTATTTCCCAGCTGCTGGTGCTGCTTTGGGCAGCACGGCACAGGCGGCTCTGGCTCTCAGCAGGGATGTCCCGCAGGACATCGCTCCCCGCGCTGCCATCGTCCCCAGGCTCTGCTCCCGGGGGGCTGCAGGAGGGTGTGGTAGACAGTAAGCCCACGGCACCAGGAATTATAAGAACCCCGTGGAGAAAAGGTGCCCTAAGTGGAGAAATTCTCCCGAGGTTAAAGTGACTAAAAAAGCCTCTCTCAACGCCCTGTTCTGTTACAGAAATGTGCCCTGGCTGTGTCTCGCCTATTGGCCCATTCGCCTCCCCTGCCCCTTTCTACTTTATATGGCCCTAACCCAGAATGTTCTCCCTTCCCTGTTTCCCCATTCACCCTTGTCCCTTAGTCCCTCCCTCACTGGTTCCCTATTAGTTCCCATACCCTAACCCCACCTATGTACTGCCCCATGCCCTCAGACCACTGGTCCCTGATGCTTTCCCCACCCCCATATTTAACCTTCAATTCTGAATTGTTCTGGGTCCTTCTCACTGGTGCCATTCACTTGGTGCAAGGCTGGAATAAAAGTCTGCTGTGGATTTGCACACAAAGACCCTTCCTGCCTCTTTGCTGTCGACCTCTCGAAGAAGCTGTGTGGTGTGGGTGTGTGTGTGTGCAGTAGCTGCTGAGTGACTTTATGTTAGAGTCGGTTTTGGAGTCACAGCACCCCACCCTGAGCACCCCCGGAACCGACAGGAGGGCAGGGGGGTCTCCTGAGCCCAGGGGAAGGTTGCAGTCGCTGCAATCACACGGCTGCACCTGGGCCAGGTCCTGCCTGGGTTGTGGCAGTGTTTGGCACCAGCCCTGCAGGGCACAGAGGGTCCTGACAGGTTCTGCCTGCCCACGGATGCAGACAGAGAGGGAAAGCACGAAGACACCCCTGAGGCTGCGCATTTACACAGCAGCGCTCGAGGGGATGGCTAAATCCAGGAGCAGGTGATAGCAGGCAGGTGGGACATAATCTACTTTACCAGCCAGTGATTTAAGGCTGCTTAATTTGGCTGATTAGCAGGGAGCTGCTTTGCTGCCGGCGCTCCCAGGGCTCAGCAGCACATCGATGATGCAGCTGGAGCTCTGCTGAAGTGTCCACTTCAGCAACATCCCCTGAGCTGCTCCAGGGGCACCTCCAGCTGTGTGGCAGATCCCTGTGTGGCTCCTGGTGCTCTCTTCCATCAGGGCACTGGCTAAGCAGGTATTTTCTCTGTATAAATTTAATTAATAAATCAGTAGTGGTTTAATGGCAGATGTGGGTGGATTTGCTGGCAGCAAGAACTGCCTGGGAGCCCATGCTGGGGAATGGGTGCCCTTAAGGGGTGCAGCCACCCCGTGGGACCTTGTCCATCCCTGGAGCAGCTTCCCCAAAGGGATGGAGACAGGAGGTGGCCATCGCTGCCAGCCTGAGCCTGGCCCGGGGCTTTCTTTTTTGCAGTTAGCGCTGGGTCTCTGGGCTGTGATTGCAATGGATTATGTGTCAGAGTTAGTCCTTGGCTAGTTGGCTCTTTGGTCTTTTAATCTGCTTGAATTAAAATCGATAGTGAAAGTAAATAGAGGAACATCAGAGGGGCAGAGAATCAAAGGGCTGGGACTTTGCTCCCTGGGAAAATGCCTCATGAGAGGATGGGATGGCCAGGACAGCCCTGGGTACCACCCCCGAGGAGCTGGGCAGTGAGGTCTGGGTCTGCCTGAACCCCACTGGAGATCCTTCAGTTTCCCCTGCAATAAATCTTCCAAGACTGTGCTGCCCTTTTGAGGGGTTTAAGTAGCCTGGGATTGTCCTTTAAAGGAGACAACCAAAGCAAATGATGCTCTAGATTGAAATTAATTCAGCTGGTATTTTCAATGGACATAAGTAATACGTCACTATCTCTGAGCAAATCCCCTGCCTGTACTGGAGCTGCTGTGGGATGGCCAGGCAGGGCTGTGACACGTCTGAGACGGGAGGGAACCAGCAGCCAACCAGCCAGGTTATGGATATTGGGAATGCAGTGGGGATTGCATTTTAAATGCCAGGGAGATGCTTTGGTGCTGTTCCCACGCGTCTGTGGAGATGTGGGTTGAGGCTGTGCCTTGGTCTCCCCACGGTGATGGGCAAGGGAGGTTTTTGCTGCCCTTTTACAACTTGGGTTTGGGTGGAAATGTGGTTTTTTTCCCCCATCTTCTCAGCACGAAGCTGTTGCTGAGCAGTGTGAGACTCCTGGAGCAGGATGGGGCTGAGTGACCCAGGGTCAGGGAGCTGCCCTCAGGGAGGTTTGTGTCACTCCAAGTGGCTGAAGGGATGTTGTGGTTTAAACCCAGACTGAAATTAAACACCACAAAGCCACTCTGTCAACCCTCCTTCCCCATCCCTGTGGAATGGGGAGGAGGATGGGAGTAAAACTTGTACGTTGAGATAAGAAAAGTTTATTAATTGAAAGTAAAGTGAAATACATTAATAATGGTAAATGGTAACAAAAAGGAAACAAGCAAGTGATGCACAGTGCAATTGTTCACCACCCACTGACCGATGCCAGAACCCCTTTCCTCCTTCGTCCCCCACTTTATACCCTGACCATGATGTCCTAGGGTCTGGAATATCCCTTTGGTCAGTCTGGGTCCCCTGTCCTGGCTATGCCACCTCCCAAGCACCCCCAGCTTCCTCACCAGCCTGGCAGAGTGGAAAGCAGCAGAGGCCTTGGCTCTGTGTGAGCCCTGCTCAGCAGCAACAAAAACATCTCTGTAAAATCAACCCTGTGCTCAGCACAATTCCAAAACACAGCCCCACACCAGCCACTGGGAAGAAAATTAACTCTACCCCAGCTGAAACCAGCACAAGGGGACGTGCCCCAAAGTGCTATTTTTATTTTCCTGAGGGGTTTAACTCTTTTTGAAAACCTCAGCCCAGGCACCCCAGGGCCTGTGTGACGGGGTGACATCCTCCACGCTCCATCCGTGCTTGGGAAGTGCTGGGTAGAGAGGGCTCCCAGTGTGAGCAGTGGTGGAGGATGCTCAGGATCCCAAAACATGGAAAACACAAGGAAACTCCTTCCTGTCTGCTCCTTTCCCTGTGGCACATCCTGGGCTTTGCCAGCACCACTTCACATCATCCCCACTGGTCCCTGCCCAGCAGGGTGTCCCCTGTCCTAGAGATGCTCCTTTCTCAGCTGCTCTCCACTCCTGCATGGTCAGAGAATCGTAGGAACACGGAATATCCTGAACTGGGAGGGATCCACGAGGATCACTGAGTTCCACTGAACTTCACCCTTGAATTCAGGTTGGCACATAAAGACAGCAACACTCCCCTGAGTGCTCATCCTGGCTCCTGTTCCTGGAGGCTCCAGTGGCAGCACTGGCAGGAGGTGACACCTGCTCACGGCTGCTTTCACTCCAAGGAGGTGTTTTAAAGACAAGTGCATCACTAGTGAATTCCCTTGGGTTTCACCCCATCCAAATTCGAGCACACTGGCTGTTGACTATTCCACTGGTTTCACAGAGAAGCTGTTCCTTCTTCCACAAGACATCACCCTTAGGGGATGCTTTCCTTTCTTCCCCTGATTTCATCCAATTACTTAGCTGTGTGCTCTTCAGAAGCCCCATAAATAACTCTCCTCCCTCTGCTGTGTTTACCAGCATGTCTCATGAAATCCGGTAAGATATGATTGATTGCAATCATTATTTCCTAGTGCTGCTATGAAAACCTCTGTCAGTTCAGTGATTGCCTGGAAAGCGTGGCTGCCACTCAGGAAAGCTGTCAAAACCCTGTCACACTTTAACAAACTCCAATTAATCTGTCGATCGGGCTTACTTGTGTTTGCTGTCCCATCATTGCTGATTATCAGGGGAAATTAGAATATTTTTCCTCTGTAATTAGCAGCTTGGTGGCTTTGTTTTTTTTAAAGGGAGTGGTTTTCAGCACTGTTTTAATTTTCAGGACTGTTTTACTGGGGTTTTGTGCTGCTGAGGTGGGTTTGGGTTTATCCTGGCTGCCTGCAGTGCTGTGGGTAAAGTCTCCTTGGGGATCTTCATCACTGGCTTCAGGGAGAAGCCTGAGGTCCTGGGCAGGATCTCCTCCATCCCCTGGATGCCCGTGCCTGGCTCAGGCAGCTGAGCAGCCCTGGGTGGGTGTCTGAGTCTCCATTTCAGGTTAACAAATTAATCCTGGCTCTTGCATTTTTAAAAGAGTCGCTTCAGCACTTTTCCTCCTTTCTTTTGGTTTTAATGAGACACACTTTCCAAGAGATGTAATAATCATTGCCAAAAATGTCAGGTCGTTGTTAGCTTCCTTAAGCTGCTGGAAAAACAACAACAACAACAACAACAACAACAAAGACCAGGAACAGAAAGAGAGAGGTGTTGATGCGGAAGAGCTTTGACTTCATCTCCGAGTGCCAGGGGAGGGCTGGGGGAGATGTGTCCTGCCACAGCTCTGCTTTCTGGCAGGGTGCCCCAAAAGATAACGCAGGGAAAGCTGGGATTTTTTTCATTACTATTTTTACTTAGTATTTGGGATTTTTTTTTTTTTTTTTATTTCTTTATTTGAGAAGGAATATCTCGGCTCACTGTTGACAGCAAAGCTCTGAGCTTTGAAAGCATCTCGGAATGGCTCGAAACCAGCTGGGAATTGGATGCTGGCAGTGACAGGAGGGGAGAGCTCAGAGAAATTCAGGGAAGCTGATGGGAATGCTGGGGGGCCAGGCTGGTGGTGGGATGCAGAGCTGGATCTTGTGGCTCCACTTGCTGCTGGCTTCTCTGGGATCCAGAGGGAAATGGATTTGTGCCCTGGTGGGAATGTCCTCCCCCCTCGTTAGTGGTTTGGGAGCAGAGCTGTCTTGTCAGCTGTGCTTCTGTGGTGACATTTGTGAGCAGGCATTCTTGCCTGGACTGCCAGGAGAGCTCCATCTCCATTGCCTTCCCAGGCATGATCCTTGCATATTCCCAGCAAACCGTCACAACCTGACCCCCCAAGCAAGCTGGGATCCAAATCCCCAGGCCAGGATGGACTCCACCCATGGGAATCTGGTGGTTGTGGTTTCAGCCTTTGTGGCCAGCTGTAGGGGTTGGGGTCAGGTCCTTTTCCTGACCTCCAGCCTCACCCACTGCGGCACAGGAGCATCCAAGAGGGATCGGTAACCACTGCATCACTCAAAAACTGAGCTCAGGGTCTAAGCTCTGCCCTGCTGCCTATGCTGGGCTGTCAGAGCAGGAGCAAATTCTGAGTAGAAATCCCCTTTTGGGGGGTGGTCAGTCCTGGGATGGACAGAGGGTGCTGGGGGCTGCAATCCCTGAACACGGCCCAGCTGTGGGAGGGATGTCACTGGGCTCAGTCTGCGGACAAATAACTAAAGTGGATTTTCTGATTTAAGCCCATCTCAGAGCTGTTCTATTTCCCTTGGCTGTGCCTTTTCCTGATTTGCTCAGCTGTGCTTGGGGCAGCCCTTGTCAAAATGGAACTCCAGGGTTCAAGACTCCACTTTTTTACCCCCACAGCATCTTTAAATTGCAGACTCATTAGTGCTGCTGCTCTTCAGTGGGACAGGCTGTGACTTTTATATCACCCAGGGGACAAGGTGACCTTCCTGGTGGGATGGGCACAGGTGGCTCCTGCATTCCCAAACCCACCCAGGGAGAGCTGAGGCTGCACAGGACCTCAGGCACCCATTGATTCAAGCAGAAGTCACTGCCTGCTTGCCATGGAACTAAGGGAATGTTTGGGGAAGGGCCCGGTTTCAATCTCTATGAATGGTGGTTTGTCCTTTTTTTCCTGAGGAATTGCTTTTGCTCTCAATGTTTCTCCTGTTTTGTTAGATAGCGTCAGGAAAAATAATGTGCTGCTGATAATCTCAGCCAAGCGTGGAAGGCAGCCCTTGGCAAGGTCTGGCTGGCCCAGTGTCAGCTTCTTGGAGGGGTTAAGGGTTGGCTGCTGGCCCCGTGTTCGTGTGCCGTGCCTCCGACAGAGCCGCAGCGATCCGATGGCATCCCCGCGCCCGCCGGGGCGAGAACCTGGCAGAGGAGGGTGAGGGGCTGGAGCCTCCCGTTCAGCTGCAGTGCCAGTGCAGCCTTCCCTGGGAAGCAGCCTTCCCAAGCCCTGGGAGCTGGGGCTGAAGAGTGGGGGAATTCCTTGGGGAGCAGGGATGGAGCCAGGGCTGCAGCTCGACAGCAGCAGGAGCTGTCACGGCACCCCTGATCCCACCACGGCCACACCCTGAACACCCAAACCATCCAGACCCCACCTTCAGGCCTCTGTGCCGTTTCATGTGCTCAGTCAGCTCCTGTGGTGAGGAGAACCCCGTGCCAGGGCTGTCCCGGCACACAACGCCATTGGAATGCCCTGATCCATCCCACCGCCCTGGCTGTGCCGGGGTAGGGGATCCCAACCTCACTCTGGCTTTGCAAGACTGGTTGTGCATCTGTTTGGAGGTGCATGAGGTGTCCCTAAGTCCTGGTAGCCACCTGGTAGCCACCTGATAGCCCCAGGAGCTCCTGGGTCCCCCTGCCCGCAGGCCACCCAGGGTGTCCGGCAGCCGCTCGCCTTCCCAGCACTGCCCCCCCGGCCCCTGCTGCTCCCTAAATTAAAAATGTGCTGCCTCTTGGAAAGCACGTGTGAGTGGAACGGCAGAGATAAGCTAAACGGGAGAGGTTCAGGGGATTATGCACTGATTAAGTTATTACCAACGTGAAATGAGCCGAGCTGAGATGAAACAGGAGCTTTATTTTCTGTTCCCTGGCTCTGGGCTCAGGCTGCCTGTCACTAGATGGCAAATCTAAAAAGCTGGGACCCAGGAGCTCCTGGGTCCCCCTGTGTTTTCCGTGTGGCAGAGGGTCAGGGCCATGCAAACCCATAGGAAACAGTGTTAAATAGGGCTGGGAACTGGGGGCCTTCCCTGCTGCGGGAGGTTTGCTGAGATGCAGCACTTGAGACAGAGCTATTTCCAGTGCTGGGCCGCCCACCCCACTGCAGATTTGGGCAGAAAATAAATTCTTCTCTGTAACAGGAAAATCCGGTGCTGCTGGGAGGATGTGTTGGGGGAGGACCGCCTCTTTGCTCAGTTTCCCGTGTTTTTCCTTAAGCATCCCCTGCAGGCTGCTGTCAAAGGCAGGATGCTGGGCTAGGTGGGCCCTGGAGAGTGAAAAATAGAAGTGCCAAATGAAAGGCTGTTTGGTTGGTGCTTGGGAATAAAGTCAGTTTTCCATAAGCCCACGGGACGGGCTGGATCAGGTGGATAAGTCAGGAGTTCATGCCTGGAGAGGCAGGGGAGGGGGCTGGATCCGGGGCTGAGATAACCGCTGGCTATCCCGAGCTGGAGGAGCCCAGCTGGATCTGGGCACAGGCAGGGATTTACCCTGCTTGGGCAGGACAATGGCAGGGCCAGGGAGGGGACATCGGGGACAGCAGGGCACCGGGATGGTCTGTACCCCACCGAGCCCACCCGGGGGGCTGGAGCCGTGGGGAGGGGGCTCCGTGGGTGGGGTCTGTGGGTGCCGGGCGTGGCCGTGTCTCACCTGCTCTCTGTGCCGCAGTGATGGGCGCGCTGGAGTCCCGAGGGGTGCTGCGCAGGATGAGCGACATGCTGGAGATGCTGATGAAGAGGATGGACATCCTGGCCAGGCTGGAGAACAGCACCGACTTCCACAAAGGGGATGAAGCACGATTCCCTCTGGACAGGTCAGTCAGACCCCGTGGAGCAGCGCTGGGCGCGGGGGCTTTGCAGGAGCAGAACGCCCCGAGGTGCTGAGCTGCTCTGTGGGGGTGGCGGGGCCCAATGGGACATGGGGCTTGGGGAGATCTCTTTTAGTCTCATTTGCCATTTCTGGATCCTTTTGGGATTTCTGAGCTGACTGTGATTTTTGGGAGTAGCAGTCACAGCCCCAAGCTTGTCAGAGTTCAAGAAGCATTTGCACTGCGCTCTCGGGCACACTGTGTGATTTTTGAGGCTGTCCTGTGCAGGGCCAGGAGCTGGATTCGGTGATCCTTATGGGTCCTTTCCAATTCAGGATATTCTATGGTTCCATGATTTCCTGAAGCACATCCCAGCTGTGAGTGTGGTGGTGTGGGAGTGTCTGCACTGCTGTGCTGTGGTGCAGCTGGAGGTGGACTTGCCGAGGGCTGGAGCAGCACCTGGTGTGTGGGACGTGCTCCCTGAGCTCAGGACAGGCTTTGTGCCTGTACTCAGGTAGCTGTGGAGCTGGTGGTTGTTTGGAATTCAGGGCTGATGTGCTCAGCCTTGGAGTTGAGCAAGGATTAAAATGTGCAGAAGGGCTTAAAATGATGCCTTGGCTCCCTGTGATGCACATCTCAGCTGGCAGCGTGAGAGATGCCACCAGACCTTCCTAGCTGATTCACTGAAGAGACACTTCCCTGTGCTCTGGGAGTCTTTAAATGTTCATTGGTACTAATTTGAGTGTCAGGCCAAGACAAATGGTAACTGATGATGGGGGAGCAGAGGTGAAGACCAGAGGGGCAGCACTAGGGACAAACCTGGCAATGTGGAAAAGACGCCAGTGTGGATTTTGCTCAGGTGGAGCCTTGGGTGACACGTGAGAGGTGGATGGCAGGGATGTGACATGCAGGGGTCACCCCTGCCCTGTTCTGTGCTGACTGCACAGGAGCTGTGGTGCATCCTGCTGGCTCCCCCGCTGCATTCCCACCTCCACCTCCTGCCATCACTGTGCTTTTTCCTGTTCCCATCAGCATTTCCATCCCTCTCCCTCGCTTTCCTCACAAGCCTCTTTTGTGCCTATAGTGGAAAACAGAGTAAGCGAGCCTGTAATTAAAGGCTGAGCTCTGCCACAGTACCTGCACACCTGAGTTAGAGCTGCACAGGCAGCCGTGGAATGCGTGGTCCTGCCTTTTATGTAGCATCATTTCCAGCACTGGGAAAATACAATTTGCCTCAGCCATGGCAGGTGCTGGGGATTTTGTCGTCCCGAGGCTGGCTGGTACCCGAGCGAACGAGATCACCAATAATCCCAGAGAGGAGTGGACAGGGCTATTACAGCCAGCCACTGGAAGGTGCTTGCTCCCATTTAATGATTTTCTTGGCCAGTCTTGTGTTAAAAGAACCAGTAGTATCAGGTGATGGCTGTTTCTCTGCACTGGCAGCCAAGAGATAAACTTTAAAGCATTTCTGTGGGCTGGCAGCAATGGCTGCAGATGGGGATTTGGTGTTTCAGATCTGCTGTGTGAGTGATGATTTTGGGGCCATTTCTTGGAGAGACCAGAGAGGATGGGAGCTGATGGACCCACATCAAAACAGCCTTGGGTTTTGTGTGTGTGCTCAGATGGGCCTGAGTGGTTGAGATTACAGACATCTTAATGTTCAGGAACAGAAAGTCAGGAGCAACTAGCTTATCACCTTTTGCTCCTTATAAATCACCCTTAAAGGAAAATCAATTCTCTTCACTTGATTCTGCATCCAAACCCATCTGTCTCCTCTCCTTGTTCTCACCTGGCCTCTGAAGATCCAGTTCTGGTCATGGGGCAGAGCATCTCCAGGTGAAGCAGCCACCTCGGGGGAGTTTCTTGTGGGTGGGATTTTGCTGTGACAGTCTGTAATGAAGCCCTGGCAGCACTTGCCAACACTTGGGAAGCATTTCACGAGCACTCCCTTCCTTCCCTGCAGCCCTGGGTCTGGCTGAGCTCTATGGCCAGGGGGATGGGGATGTGTTGGAAGTGTTACAGCTGTTCTGGGTCTCAGCAGGTTTGAGTGGCCCTGTCTCTGCTGCCACGTGTGCTCCCTCATCCAGGGTGATCTTTCTTGGCTTGTTCTGGTCCCTGCCACCCTCTGAGGGGTGCATGGGGCAGCTGGGAGGGTACAGAGCTACCCTGCTCTGAGCAGAGCCTGGCTCTGTGCTGATCCCACAGCTCTGGGTGCTGTCTGGAGCTGAGCAGAGCATCCCGGGGGAATCCAAAAGCAGCTGGGCTGAGACCTTGTGGAGTGGGGGTGCTGAGGTCCCTGTCCCCCAGCTGCAGTCCTGGGGACCCCTGTGCTGAGGTGGGATTGAGCACCCCTAACTGCACCGGGACCCAGCAATGACTCCCACACCCAGATCAGCCCCACAGAGACACCCGGCTGCTGTTCCTTGTTAGGATCCCGGGATTCCACCAAGGCCTGGTCTCCTTCCCTCCCTGTCTCCGTCTCTTTGATCACCAGTGACCGACTTGAGGCTGTCAGGGAAAGATAATACAATTAAAGGGTGCTAATTTCAAAGGGATTTTAGTCTTCAAAGCGTCCCCGCTTGGCACGGCCGCCGCCTTCGTCTCCTTCCCGCTCAGCACAGCCGCCAGCGCGGGCTTTGCGGTTCCAGTTGCCCAAAAGTGGATTAATTCTTGTTTTTACAAAGTGCTCTCCTGCTTAAGGCTGGATCTCAATGGAATCAGCAGGGCTGGGTTTTGCAGAGCCCCAGCTGAGAGGAAGGAGGTGAAGGCTTTGCTGGGCTTTATGGGATAACCTGTGAGCACTGTACCGCTCGAGCAGAGGGCTGGGGTGGCTTTACCCCTTGGAAAGTGCAAGGAGAAGTCTGAATATACAGGGGGGAATTAATGGCCTGCCTTGGAAAGCCTCCCAGCTTTCCAAGCTGAACCTTGCTCCAAAATCTCTCCTCAGGGGCTGTCTGATGGAATATTCCACAGGTGCCTCCATTTGCAGCCCAGCAGCTCCTTGCAATGCTTTAGATAAAACTCTTGGAAAACCCAAATGTCCCAACTCCAATTTTCTTCCCCTTAGAAGAGCTGCCCAAAGGTTCTGTGGGACATCACGCTGGGATAAGGATGCAGGCTGCACCTGTGAGCCCCAGGTGTGGCTGGATCCCTTCTCCAGCCCTGCCTGGGCTCCCTGCTGCCTGCATCCTGCCCGCACCCTGCCCGTGCTGGGAAGGGAAGGATGGATTCCCTAACGAGGGCGAGCAGCCTGCCAGTCAGCTGCAGCAAAATCAATACTGCTGTTAATTGAATGCAACCCTCGTAAATCATCAGAGGGGAAGGAAATTAGGAGTACTTATGGAAGCCTCCTGGAGAGCTGTTTACTGGGCAAGGGAAATATTAGTTTTCAGGGGAAGTGTTGATCTCTTGCTGGGAAGTGCTTGGGAGGGAGGAAGGGAGGGAGGGAGAGAGGCAGAGAGGCGAGGAGGGGGTCTGAAGTGGCTGACCCAAGCTGGAACCATAACCCAGCAGTGCTGGGGTTTGGAGAATCCCTTTTACAGGAGCTGGGCTGCCCCTGCCCACCTCATCCCACAGGGACACGGCAGAGGGGAAGGCTGGGGTCTGCAGCACTGGCATCCCTGGTCATCCCTCTCCCCCACATGGTGGTTAGCCTGCAAAGGGTGTTATTTGCTAACGACTGATTAATCTTCAAGCTTAATTACTGCCAAGGCTCAGTTAATTTCCACACACTTTAAGTATTTGTTCTTGTAATCATTACATGACTCCATATTCCCCCAATAATTAAAAGTCTCGCAATATGACACTAAATGGATGATGTTCCTGCATCCTGCCAGCCTGGCTCTATTAATTCCTGAATTGTTGCTGCTGGTGAGCTGGCTGCAGTGAAATCCCTGCCAGATGCTGTGGTCTCCTGCTACCCAGGTGAGCCTGGAGCAGTCTCAGACCCCTCTGTGCGTTGCCTCCCCATCTCCAGGGCAAGCTGAGGAGCTCAGTGGGGGCTGCAGCAAGGGGAGGGGGTGCTGCAGGGTGTGAAAGCTGCTCAGGGCAGCCCAGGGAAGGTAAGACCCATCCTGTGATCCAGCCTGGCTTTGCTGGGTGCTGGCTCTGCTGAGCTGAGCTCTGCTGCAGGAGTAAGGGTGCATCAGGAGAGAGGAGCCTTCCTCCCCAGCACTCGCCTTCCTCACAGGTCCCACAGCCCGTTCCATCCTGGCAGAGGCGATGAGTTGTTTCTTGCCAGCTCCTGAGGATGTCTCCAGCCTGGCCCTGGATGATTTCAGTGTTACTTGGAGGGGATGGGCACAGCACAGGGGCACACTGCAGGTCTGGGGTCCCCATCAGGGTCAGGAGAGGACATAAATGGGGGAATTCATGCCCAGGCAGCTGAGATAAATTGCTTTTCTCTCTGAGGCAGAGCAGGGAGGTGGCTGTGTGCTGTTAGCGGGTGAGCAGGGGTCCATCCATGTATCCCACATTTCCAGAGGGGCTGTGGCCTCATGGAAGAGCCCCACAGCTAAATGGTGCTGGGCACCACCAGCACGGTGAGAGAACAGATGCTGAGGTATGCCCAGGTCACTCACAGCCTCCCCTCCTGCTCCCAGGCTTGTACCTCCCCCAGCACCTCCCAGTGCTACATTCAATTTGCTGAACCTAGTCCTGCAGTAGGCTTTGCTTTCTGTTGATTTTGTTTAGTTCCATTTATTTTTTATTTCTTTTTATTTATTTAATTTTATTTTTTATTTTATTTCCATGCCAAAGCACTGTCACACCAGGAACTGCTTTATCACAGGGCTGGCAAATGAGGCTTCCTGGTGAACGAGCACCTGGAGGTCAAGTGCAGTCACGGGTGTTTTTGTGGCTGGTTTTGCCTTGGGTGGCTGTACAGGGGCAGTGCTGGGGCACTGGAGAGGTGGGGTGGAGAGGAGGGTGGCACCAGCCTGTGTGTTTGCTTTACCCTACAAGGAAAATCAGAGCCTGTTACCTCTCCATCAAATTCCCTGATTTTGGAGCAGCTGGGAGCAAACAGCCACCTCCAGAGGGGTGGGCTCAGGGGGCAGGGACACGATGGAGAGGGGTGTCTGGGGAGGGTGTAGTGCTGGCAGTGGAAACACAGGCTGCCAAAATACCCCTGCTAAAATGAAACAGAGCATGACCACCAAACACACAGCTGGCACAGGAGATGTGTGGCCGAGGGCTATGTCTTGCCCCAGGGGGTCCTCTGCCCCAAGGATTTAGATCAAAACTGGTGGGTTTGGTCTCACTTTTAGGCAGGTCCCTCTCAGTCAAGACTGTGAGGCTGGAAATGCCTTCCCAGCTCACTGAAGGTGGTTTTTCAGAGCCTGCACCAGGCTACTCAAGCCTGTAGATAAACATAATCTGATTTATGCCCCAACAAAGGTTATGGTGATCCCATAACCTTTTCATGATCCTTCATGTTCCCATAAATAATCCCACAGCTGCTCGGGTGTGTGGCTCAGCCCGGTTCTGCTCTGAGGGTCAGAAGGAAAATGAAGGTTTGGGCTGGTGGCTTCTGCTTCATGCTCTGCTTGGGGAAGATCTCAAAGCACTTTATAGCATTGATAAAATATTTTAATTACTGGTGTTGGTTACACTTTGCTGGCTGTGCTGGTGAGCTACAGGGTTTGGTTGGAAAGCTGGTTTTCATCATTTTTTCCATGAAGTTTATTGCCAGCTCACTGAAATGTCAGTGTCCTCCCCTGGGGTGTGCAGCCAAGGGCTTTGGGTTAGCTCAGAGTCTCTTAGAAAAGTATTTGTGTGAGAAATATCACCCACAATCAACTGAAATGAAAACAAATGGAGGTACTTTAGGGAGTTAAATGCTCCTGTATTTGTTATGTGATTTATTATGTAACTTGGTGTTGGAGCAGTTCAGTCAGGGCTCTGCCCATGCATCATCTGGTATTTGCTTCAAATGAGTTTCCAAGGAATGCTCCCATCCCAAATCGTGTTCTCTGGGATGTTTTCCCAGGGTGAATTCCCAGTGAGCACAAACATGGCCAGAGTGAACTCAGGTCTTTACTCAGGTGTTCGTGGAGGGGAGACCAAGCTGTTTGTGTCACCCTGAGGTGGAAAACGTTGGGATGTACAGAGACCCCAGAAATTACACTGGGAGCAAACGCTATCCTCTGAAATTTTAAAAAACATTTTAATTTAATTTTAATTTTAATTTTTCATCCAATTGACTGTCAGGAGCTGCCTGTGAAGAATAAACCCATTTCTCAGTGGTATGGGTCTTCTCACGTGTGCAAAGCCAGGTGCCACATCCCTATTCCTGTCCTTGTTTGATGTTGGGAAAGGCACCGAGGCTCTGAGTGACCTCGCAGAGCCCCCTCCAGGGGGGAGCAAAGCAGCGAGCCCTGTGCCTCAGCCCCTGCACTTTTTTCCCCTCTAATGCTACTCTAAATTTCCACCAAGCTGATCATAACCAGAGCTTTGGGCTTTTGCTCTGCTCCCTGGGGTTTGAGCCTTTCCCAGGTGGGGCAGGACACGGAATCCTCCCTGCACTTCCATCACAGCGCCGGCTGTGCTGCCCTCCCACCACACGGACCAGCAGCTCCATCCAAGGCAAGGCTGCTCATCCAAGCTCAGGGAGCAGCACTGGAGCGATGAGGATTAAATCCAGGATTACAAGGCCAATAAACACAAAGTGCACAGCTGAGCCTCCTGAGCAGGGACCTGCCCCAGTCGCTGCTGCCTCTCCTGCTGCACCTCCCGTGCTGGGGTCGTCGCTGTCAGGGGCCTGTGACACAAACCTGAGGCAGAGCATCAGCCACCCAATAACCCCCCTGTGTCTGTGTCCTGCCCTCTCCCGTGTGGGCAGCCCTGGCTCCTGGATTTTCAGATACAAGCCAGCTCAGAGAGGATGTGGAGATACACACGAGGGCGTGGATCCCCCCAAAACGTTTTACCTCCAGCATTGATGAGTTTTACTTGTATTCTCTTACGTTAGTGGAGCAAAGCTTTTAATTTCTCCATCTTCTTGGTCATTTAAATGACTTTATTTAGTTATCCAGCATTTGGATGAGGGCTTTTCCCCACATCCCTGGGACCCCTCAGCTTTCCAGCCACCAAGCTGGTGACTTCACAGAGTTGGGTGACTCTGAGCGCTTTCCATTGGAGGGGGCTGGGGATGAAGGGACAGATGGATGGATGGGAAGAGCAGCCTGAGCCCTCAGGGTGACCTGCTGGAGATGCCCTTGGGACTCATTTCTCCTGGATACATCCCAGCTATTTTAATGGGCAACACCTCTCAAGCTGCAGCAGGAGCCAGGAGGACAGGGAAGATCCTTTTCCCTTGGCCATCAGTGCTGCCTGTGGGATTTCAGCTCCCTGTCCTGGAGACTGAGGCTGTTTTGGGGCTGGATATGATTTGTGTCCCCAGAGCAGGGAAGCAGCACCAGCCCTGGGCACCCTCCCTGCTTCTTTCGGCTCTGCTTCAGGTTTTTGGGCAAAAACTTTAAAAATATTTGAAGAGGCAAATGGCAGCACAGGCACCAGAGTGAGTGAGTGGAAATCCTTTGGTAAACTGCTCTGTGCAAATGCTGAATTTGTTGAGGTATTATCTTCAGAACATCTGCTTTTCTCCATCTGTATTGGTCTTCCCAAAGCCATGGCTTTCACCAGTTAATAGCAAGAAATATCGGATGAGCAAGCAAATATGTTTAGGGCTTGTATTATGAAGACAACGCACAAAGAGAAAGAGATTCATCTTTTCATAATGCCACTTTTATAAAAGGCAATAAAAATACAGTGGCTTGTAAAGGGATAAACAGGCTGAATCCGAGCTGGTGCTGCCGAGTTGGGGACAAGAGCAAAGTGAAGGGAACCGAATTAATGCATAAAAAAGTGTCGGAAAACCCACCCTCCGGCTATATTCTATGGCAAATGATCTGTCAGTGGGGAAAGATACATCTTAATAGCAGTTTTTGAAAGGAGATGAATACTGTATACAGAGCATTATAAGGCACAGTGTGATCTGAATCTTAATCAACGCGGGGAAATATAAATCTGAAAATAATAAAGACGAAATCAATATTGATGGTTAGGAGTAAAAGTACTGTATTTGCTGTAGTAAACGGTTTTAAGGTCCCAGGGAAAAAATTGTTCTAGAAAAGCCGTGGTAATTTAGTGGAGTTTCAATAGCAGGCACAGCGCCAGCACGTTTTGGTGGCATTTAGAGCGTCGCTATGGAAAAATTTAAAAAGCAAGAAGGGAAAAGGCAAAAAGCTGCTCCCTGGGCAGTGGTGGGGCTGGAAGAAAGGAGATTTTTTTTTCCCCTGGGCTGGCAGGGGCTGTGCTGGCATCCTGGCTTGGATACAAGCACCTAGCGGGGTATTCCCGCTCTGCTGAGCGATCACTGAGCAGAATAAACCTCTCACCTTGTCCTTGCTGGTGTCTGCAGTTACTGAGAACAAGGCATCGAGCTCCTGCGAGGCACAGAGAACCTTTTCACGTTGGAGATATTCCTTTAAACGCCTCGTTTTGTTGTCCCCTGCCTGGGTGACAAATCGCNCCCTGGGCACCCTCCCTGCTTCTTTCGGCTCTGCTTCAGGTTTTTGGGCAAAAACTTTAAAAATATTTGAAGAGGCAAATGGCAGCACAGGCACCAGAGTGAGTGAGTGGAAATCCTTTGGTAAACTGCTCTGTGCAAATGCTGAATTTGTTGAGGTATTATCTTCAGAACATCTGCTTTTCTCCATCTGTATTGGTCTTCCCAAAGCCATGGCTTTCACCAGTTAATAGCAAGAAATATCGGATGAGCAAGCAAATATGTTTAGGGCTTGTATTATGAAGACAACGCACAAAGAGAAAGAGATTCATCTTTTCATAATGCCACTTTTATAAAAGGCAATAAAAATACAGTGGCTTGTAAAGGGATAAACAGGCTGAATCCGAGCTGGTGCTGCCGAGTTGGGGACAAGAGCAAAGTGAAGGGAACCGAATTAATGCATAAAAAAGTGTCGGAAAACCCACCCTCCGGCTATATTCTATGGCAAATGATCTGTCAGTGGGGAAAGATACATCTTAATAGCAGTTTTTGAAAGGAGATGAATACTGTATACAGAGCATTATAAGGCACAGTGTGATCTGAATCTTAATCAACGCGGGGAAATATAAATCTGAAAATAATAAAGACGAAATCAATATTGATGGTTAGGAGTAAAAGTACTGTATTTGCTGTAGTAAACGGTTTTAAGGTCCCAGGGAAAAAATTGTTCTAGAAAAGCCGTGATAATTTAGTGGAGTTTCAATGGCTGGCACAGCGCCAGCACGTTTTGGTGGCATTTAGAGCGTCGCTATGGAAAAATTTAAAAAGCAAGAAGGGAAAAGGCAAAAAGCTGCTCCCTGGGCAGTGGTGGGGCTGGAAGAAAGGAGATTTTTTTTTCCCCTGGGCTGGCAGGGGCTGTGCTGGCATCCTGGCTTGGATACAAGCACCTAGCGGGGTATTCCCGCTCTGCTGAGCGATCACTGAGCAGAATAAACCTCTCACCTTGTCCTTGCTGGTGTCTGCAGTTACTGAGAACAAGGCATCGAGCTCCTGCGAGGCACAGAGAACCTTTTCACGTTGGAGATATTCCTTTAAACGCCTCGTTTTGTTGTCCCCTGCCTGGGTGACAAATCGCTGTGCTGATAGTTGGTGTAACTTATACTTAACCTGCTTGTCACCTCCTTAATGCCTGACACGAAATTTGCTGCTCCAGCGATGGCCTTGTTACCCAGCAGATACAAACACTGGGACCCGTCAGTGCTCTCAGCTGGGAGCGTGGCTCTTCCCCTCAGGCATCAAATCCCTTGCTCAGAGTCACGAGGGTTTGGAGGCAGCTCCTTTGGCGTGTGAGGGTGAGGAGCATGGGAGATCTGAGCCTGGTTCTGTGTTTCAAAGGAACTTTTCTACCTTTCTCCGTCTTCTTTCATGCTTCAGGGGTCATGGTGGGCATTTTTAGTGTCCCTTTCCAGTAATCCTCCGTGTTTGGGAAAGCTTTGTGGTGCTCATGGCTTGTTTGGAGGACTGGAGCGTGATGCTCAGAAATACATTTTGCATCTAAGGGCTTTGAGGTGAAATCTTTGTGTTTGGGGAGCAGTTGCAGCTTTACAAGAGCTGGGTGAGCTGGCACAGAGCCTGGGCCAGCTCCATCACCCAGCACTGTGGCTGCCTGGCAGGACTCAGGCAGAGCTGGAAGAAAGCCATTTATTTAGGATAACGACCCTGATTTTTGTCTGAGCATTTTCGTGGCTGCCCAGTGCTCAGCCCTGGCTGAGCTGAGGTCAGTGAGAAGGTGGGGCCTGAGGTTGCTGTTGATTTTTGAGGCTCACCTGGTTCCTTGGGTGTTTGGGAGCAAATGGGGATTGGGATAGCATCTGGGAAGAGGCAGAAGCCAGACTGTGGGGTAATCTGAGTGCTCTGAAGGGTGACAGCAGTGGCTGTGGTCATCCTCTCTCCTTGCCATGAGTGTTGGAGAAACCTGGGGACCATCTTCACCCAGCCCACATCCTTTTCCTGTTGAAAACAGGAGTTTGGGCTCACTGGCTCTAAATTCACTGCATCCATGTGATGTTTCCTCCTAAATTGCCCACCCAGGCATTTACTGAGTGCCTCTGCATCACCTGTAGGGTCTGACAGCTGCTTGCTGGTGGAAAAGGGGTTGCAGAAATGGGGGTTTGAGAGCTTTCAGAGCAGGACAGTTTTATCTCCTTGGAGCCATGCTGACAAGCAGAGCTTATCTCAGGTTATTTCCCAGGGCCTCACGAGCAGCCTCCCTGCTGCAGCGGTTCCAGCAGGATACCTGGGGTTTATTCTCTGCAAAGGTTGGAAGTGACTCGGGGGTAATGGTGTCCTCTGCATTTAATTATTATTTCTTAAAAGCCCAAGATCAGTGGCTCCCTGTGGAGATATGCAGCCTGAATATTGATGGTCGTAAACCACGCCAGAAGGAAAAATGTGGGCTGCTCGCTGCTGGCAAATGGACTTTAAATCAACAACCGAAGCAGTGTCGGTTCATAAAACCGGGATTTTTTTTAGCCTTGAGGACAGAGGTACTTTAAATCCCAGCCTTCGGGTTCACTGATCTGCTGGAGAACAAACATAAAACTTCACCACGAAGGACCTGACATCAGCACATATTTTCTGTGCCACGAGTGTTGAAGGGAGCCCTTTTGGTTTTGCTCGCTGCGTGTGACGTTCTCTTGTGTTGTAACGACCTCGGCGGCAGCGGGAGGGAAAACCTACGGCCCAAATGGTGCAGGAGGGGAAGTGATTCACTGGGATAACTCACAGAGATGTGGTGGGGGTTTGTGGTGGGAGTGGCAGGAGAGGCGTTGGAGGGGGAGGGCTCTCTCCTTGTCAAGCCTGGCAGGGCAGCAGTGCTGATGGAGGGAGTTTCTCTTTGCCCTTTTCCAGGTGTCTTGGGGTGTTTATGATATGTATCCCCTATCATCACTCTGTGCCCAGGCATGATTCCTGTGCCTTTAAACTGAGCCTGAGAGAGGGGAGAGAAAGAAAAAAAAAGGCCAGACAAAGCCTGGTTACACCAGGTTTTAATTGACACCCAGCCTCTTCACAGAGCTGCTTTCCTGTACACACAAAGTGTTCCTTGGATGGGTTTAATGGGGCTGTTCACCCAGGACAGTGTTGATTCCAGGTTTGGTTCCATGGAAGCACGTGCAGCTATCCCAGCTGGTGGGATCTCACCTCAGGCCTTGGTGGGAAGGTGCCTGTGGGCTTTGCTGGGCTGCAATCCCCAGCTCAGCCCCGGCCCCCTGTCCCTGCACAGCCCTAGCTGCTGCTGCTCCTTGCTGGGGTCCTGGAAATCCACTCAGCTGAGTCTTGGAATCACTGAGCTTGGAAAACACCTCTGATATCAGTGAGTCCAACCACTGAGCCAGCAGTGCCAAGCCCATCACTAACGCACGTCCCTAAGAACCACATCTGCGTGTTTTTGGGACACTTCAGGGATGGTGATTCCACCGCTTCCCTGGGCAGCCTGTTCCAATGCCTGGCCTCACTTTCAGTGAAGAAATTTTTCCTGATATCCAGTCTAAACCTCCCCAGGTGCAACTTGAGGCTGTTTTGTCTTGTCCTATTGTTTATTAGCTGTGAGAATGACCTGATCCCCACCTTTGGTGGATGGGCTGGCTCAGGACATCCACATGTCCTGTGTGGTTTTATCACTCTGCTCCAAGCCCACAAGCTTCCTCATCCCTCCTCGGTTTTACCTTCTTTTTTCTGTATTTTTATTCTTTTTCTCTCTCTTTTTTTTTTCCCCCAGCACAGCTTCCTACGTGCACTGCAAGGCCAATAATCACAGCAGAGGATTTTCAAACACAGCACATCTGAAATAAGAAAAAACTTTTCTTTTTTTTGCCAGTCTATTTAATATTTCCCTGCATAAAATGCACAGGTGGATCCGTGTTTATCAGCACACTGCAAAAAATGGCAGAAGAGGTATAAATACTGATTTAAATAGGTTTTCAATCAAACCTCCTGGAAGGCAGTGACTCCTTTGCCTGTTAAATGCTGCACCAGGCGCTCCCACGTTTCATCCTGGAGCTGAGTTCAGCCTGCTGGCAGCTTCCAAGGGCACGGATTTCGCTCTGAGCACCTCTGAGTGTCACCACTGGGACACATCAAGTTCTCAGGGTTAATTTGGTTTCTTTCCCAGGTTCCAGCCAGCAGCTGGGTTGATGGAGAGGATCCAGGCCATAGCTCAGAACGTGTCGGACATTGCAATAAAAGTGGATCAGATTCTCCGGAACAGCCTCCTGAACGGGAAAGGTGAGTGTCCCTGGGGGTCCCCATGCCCCAAACCCCCTGTGGGTTTTGCTGTTGCCATGGGAAGATCCAACCATGAAAAATCTGGTGAAAATGCTGGGAATGGGTGCTGGTCTGAGGCTGCCCTCCTTGGGAAACTCGTGCCTGCCAGGGGGACGAGTGGTGACAAATCTGAATGGCTGTCAGGAATGAATGCCAGGGAATTAAATGCAAGATTAAAGGGGAGGAGCAGTGCCAGCACAAGCACCTGGATACAAAAATTTGGTGGTTTGGATCCAAATTCGCAGGGGCTGGGATTCAGCACCAGGAGAGACATTCCCATCCCACTGTGGCACTGCTGGGAGGGCAGCTGGGCTCTCCAGATGTTTCTCCACATGGCTCTGTGGTCCTTGGGGTTTAGGCAGAAGATTCTTGCACCTCATGCTATTCAGTTCTGGGCAAAGGAGGGCTTAGAGGAGGGGTGGTGGCTTTTATTGACCTGACCACGGAGGGAGAAAAGATCCTGTTGCCTTTTTGGCCACTTTATGGCTCATTCTGGAACTCACCCTAGGGGCTGAGCCTTCTTCCAGCAGCTCAGGAGGACAGTTTTTATTGCAAGTTTACAGCATAAAGGCTGTCAGATAATTCCCTAGATCCTGCAGCCTGCTGACAGGAGTGGGGATAGGTGGGACTTGGGGTCTGGACCAGGCAGAGGGCACAGGGAAGCACTGGAAATGGACCTGCTGAGATTTAGGGAAGGGGAACGTTCCTGGCGTTGAAGCAGGGGGGGTTTCCTCTGTTTCCTCCCTGATTTGGGAAGGATGCTGAAGATGCTGCACATCTTGATGTCCTGCTCCATCCAGTGGGATGGGGCTGTGTGCCAGCCCACCTTTGGTGCCAATGAACATGCCTGGGGGCTGCCAGCCCCATCCCATCCCATCCC
>VZTH01000306.1:0-72701 GCA_013397815.1 Aleadryas rufinucha
TCCCTTCCAATCCAAACCAGTCTCTGATTCGAAAACACTGCCAAGGCTAACCAGCATAGGGTGATAAGGCTTTGCATGGTAAAATGACCACAAAGGGATGGTTGGGATTTGGAACCCTTCATGGGAAGCATTTAGGATGGGCATGATGTGAAAATTGCCTGTTGGTGATGCATAGGTTCCCTCCCAGCTGAGCTTCCAAATCAGGAGGAAGAGATCCTGTAAAATGTGCTAGCTGGGAAATGAGGGATGTCCATTTTCCAGTACCATCAGCCTTTCGGTCTTCAGCATACACAGTCCTTGACAAGAAAATGCATTGGTTCATGATGCCACATATTTTATTGACTAAAGAATAAAATATATTTTCAGGAACAAAAGTAAATCTTAGTGTTTTAGTATCTTTGAAAAGAGATGATGTATTTTGAAGCTTTTTTCAGCTATCTTGATATGTGCTATGAACATATGCATTATGTTTTACTGTTACTGATTTTTTGATATAAAAAAGTTGTATTGCAAGCACTATTGTTGTTAATCTAAAAAAAATAACCCAAGGCTATTATATATTTGAATTTTAACTTATAAATTAGATAGCCAGATTTAAGTAATTTGTTTTCACAGCTGCAGACTGTCCCCATGGTAAGCTGCAAAACGTATAGTGTTCTATACTATGCCCATCTAATTTTGGAAAATGTATGTGATATGAAGCTGGGTGCTACATTAAAATAAAAGTGTCCAATGAGTTCAAATTGCCTTGCTTTTGTGGTTTATTTAGGATGGTGGTGCAGATCTGCCGGGAGAGCTGAAACTGACACTCAGTGGAAAAAACACCATGTTGAAATGGCTGACCTTCAGCTTTGAGAGATGAAATCACTTACATTGGGATTGTGTGTACATGACAGAGACAGAGACTTATTTAAAGTGAAATCATATTTCCTTAGGCTCCAGTTAAGTCAAAACTTCAACTTTGCTTTGTCAGGCCTTGCTTTGTCACAATTTCAGATGTAACTCCCTGATTTAGCCCAAAGAGAGACACCCTTTCACCACCGGTGAAGGAAGAACCATTCCCAGCCTCCAACAGACCCTTAGTCAGAGGGTGCCCAGGCAGGACCTGCAAGAGGAGTCCAGGTGTTCCACACAGCATCCCTGTGATCAGTGGGTTTGGCCCCTTGTCAGCTGCAAGAGCTGAAATTAAGCTGGGAAAAGGAAACCATTTGAATAGCTGGCCTTTGTGGGCAGGGAGCCAGAGGGGACAGCGTATTCTGCTCTTTAACTAGTGTGATTTTTAAGAATTATGTCACAGCTATCCAAAGAGCAGAGCTTTAAAAGAGGAAATAATGAGTGATAAATTAATCTTCCAGCATTAAGCCATGACAAGGGATGTTTTATTGGCCTAAAAGTATGTCTCTGGTGCACGTGAGGCACAAGGCCAAGGCGTTAAAAACTTGTAAATATCCTGTGGGGAGCTGTTCTCCATCAGCAGTGGGATGGATTTAGATGGCTCCTCCATTCTTACTTTTTACAATTAAGTGGTACTCTGGGGTGCCTTCATGCAAATCTAGATTGGCTCTCCATATTTAAATTAATGTTCCCAATAATCTTCCTTAAAAATTAAAAATGCGTCTTCCCACTCCAGAGAAAAGTTCTTAGTTGAAATGGGAAAGAAAAGAAGTGGGAGAAGCTTCAAAAGTCCTTTTTTATCTGTTTTTTAAGGTAGTGCTGCTTTACAAGTGTGCCTGCTTCGGTGGGATGTTTACATGGATTCTGCAGTGAAGCAGAATAAAGGAAAATTAACAAAGAAATGGAATCCCTGGCTATCTGTAGCCCATAGCCAAATCAGAGCTCCTTCACCTCGTGGTCTCATCACTCCTCCTGTTTTGCAGTGCCCTCAAATGCACCTTGGAGCAGGAGGCCTTGGGGACGTGAGCTCAGCTTTCAGCGGGCTCTCATGTCCTCAGTATTGCCTCAGTACCCACCATTTTGGGCACACATCTGGGAGCAGTACCATTATCTGTGTCCCAGATGTGTTAGCCCTGTAGTCCCCCTACTACATGCTGAATCAGTTTTTCCAGTTAAATCCTGGATTGGTTTATGTTTATTGATTGTTAACTTAAATTGCATGAGGTAGGAAAAATATCTTATCTGAGGACGTTTTGAGGATGCTTTATGCATCAGAAATGTGATGGCTAGACAAGACTAAGGCTATATATTGCATCTAGTCTGGTTTTTGTGGGAGGGAGAAAGGATGGGAGGGAGAGGGGGAGATTTGTTTTCTTAGCCTAGGCTGATCCCACAAGAAATGTTGTCTTTATACATGCCATCCTTGGTTCATGTAGGGAACTCATCAGTGTGCTGTGGTTTTCAATAAAACATGGGCATAACAGCTGGCAAATGTGCAGGTAATGCCTCACTGCCACAGGCCCTCCAGCAGGACCTCACTGCCCTCCAGAGATGAGCAGGAGCAGAGCAGCAATAGCGTGTCAGCCCTGTGACAGCAAATGGCATCCAGAGCCCAGCAAGGAGGAAAGAGGAGAAGGAGGCAGTATGTCAGCTCTGGTAGGACCACGATGGAGAGCAAATGTGAGTCCAGAAAGTAATCATGCTTCTAAGGTGGCAGGGAAGTCAGTGTGCCTCCGCCACTTTGCTCCATGCCCATATGAAAGAATAACACGCTTAAAAATGCTCCACTGGACACCTCGCTACCAGGACACTTGGAGTAGTGCTGCCACATGATACATGAGCTATTCCTTTCCAAGGTCACTTAAGGAATTCAGTAGTTTGTGCTGTCTCTCAGAGGTTCAGGCTGCATTAAGGCAGCGATACCGGTGTTGAGCAGAGCGATACAGAGCCCGCATTGTTTACTGCAGTTTCCACACTCTTATCTGAGAGGAAAAGGCCAGCACATGATCTCACCTGGGTTTGTTTTCCAGCCCCGTGCTGTTCGTAAAGGACACTGTATACTTGGTCAGAAATAATGGCTTCCTGTTTCATTAATGAGTTCTTACAGCAATTTCCCTTCAGAGTAATCACCTTGGGTGAAGGAGGTGTGCACTTCCAAAAGCAATTGCCCTCCCAGTGGGTCGTACTGGGGGCACCATTCTCCACCAGCAGAAAAACCACTCACTTTTGGTTCTCTCAATTTGAATGCTAAAGAAACCAGTGCTGCCAGAGTCATCAGTCACCTGAAGCTATCAGCCAAAATGTCTCCTGGGAGTTAAAAACCCTCCTTGGGAAAGGTATATTTCCAGTGTGTAGTACCATACCACACAGGAGGAAAAAAAAGCTGTTGCTTTGATTGCTCTCCAAATATCTGGTTGTATTACTCAGAATGTGCCTCCTCAGGGCTGCGCTTTTTTAATTCATTGCTACAAAAATCCTCAGGAACTTTGATCCAGGCATCCCAGGACTTCTAGGGGCTCTGATTTGGAACTGACTTTCCTGTTTCACTCCAATCTATTTACTCCAATCACTCACCCAATCACTCATATTAGAGGAAATAGTAACACATATGCATTTATTCTTACAGCCTTTCAAACTGCTGCTGCAGGTATGTCATGCTCCAATTAGAGCTGGCCATTAAGTGCTCTTGGAGCAATGTCAGAGTGAGAGCAAACAAGTTATGGGTGTTTGGGTCAAGTGCAGCAGACTTCAGGGCTGGTGCTGGACTGCAGGGGCTGAGGTGGAGGCAGGCCAGCAGCATCTTCCTCCTGCTCTGAATTTTACCACCACAGGTAAGCTCTAATTTGAGGAAGAAAAATACAGTTTAATTTCCCCCACCTTAGTTATAAATCTAACTTAGCCTAATTCATATTTTAATGAGTTGGATCCTCAGCTGTACTTTATTACTCTTCTCTCTAGTTTGATCCATTGCCTTGTTTTCTAGATTTGGCACTTGCTTGGTTTAAGGCAAACTGGGAAGGCTGAGCAAAGCACAGGTGCTTACTGGCTGGTCCTGCTTTCAGCCCATAGCCTGGGGGACTCATCTTGTTTTTGTTCTCCTGCAAAAATGTATGGTTGGGTTTATGACTTTGCTCTAATTTAGTTGACTCTGGAAGTGTCTTTGGCTGCAGGTGATGATGCAAGGGGTCTCTATGACACATCATCTGGATGGCCATGGTCTTATTGTAGACTTGCGGCTCTGCAAGCTGAATATTGAAATGGTCAGTGGAAACCTGCACTCAGCTCAAACTGAGCACAGAAACCTGAGAGTGTGTGACATAGTTTGGGAAAAGTTACAGAAATAATAATATTTGAGACTAATAGCAACACTGGCACAGGACACACAGGGCTGTAGCTCCAGCTTGGAGGAGGCCCATCTCCTTCAAGATGTCACTCTGACATTATGCAGTGCTAAAAAGTGTTAGAGGAAAAAGGAAGAGCCCTAAAGTTGTCAAAACCAATTCAGTAAATAGAGTTTGGTCACACAAACTGATGACCACTGCCTTGGCTGACATGCTGGTGTTTCTTCTGGCATCCCTGGAACCTGAAGCGTGTGCTCAAGGCCAGCCTCTGCTTCACTTCTGACCACTGAGCCTTTTCTGTCTGCCTGTAATGCACACTCGGCAGTATAACCTCTATACAGATGTATATACAGAAGTTTCTGCTTTACTTTTCCTTTTGCAGTTCATTATTTGATATGGGGTTTTTTATCTTTTCCTGTGTTATTTTTCTCCAGTATAGACAGAGGAATTCCCATCTGTTCAGCCTGTCTTCTTCCAGACATTTCTTTGTCTCTAGTTGGTTTTGTTGCTTCTCTCTGGGGCCTTTTTTTTTTTTTTTGGTAGTAGTAGTAGTAGTGTAGCCAAAATTGAAGCCAGTTTGTTGTCATCTCATTTCTAAATCAGTGACTCTGTAAAATGCAGCATCATGACACCCAGGAGTTTATACTTATTTTCTTTCTCCCCTCTATCTGGCAGCCCTGCAAACATCAGCTGGCATCCTGGAATGGTGGGATCATGCTAACTAATTGAGAATTTGTAAATAACACTGTACAAATCCGTAAGAGATGGTGTTAATCTCTGTCTCTCACTCTTTTTGCAATGTTTGCATCAAACCTGAGGCATCATTTTAAAGTAATAATATTTTTGTAAACCATCAGATGCATGTGTGAGCCACCCTGCCCCATAGCAGGTACATTCTGTAACCACATTTTCAGAGAACTGCATTGAAAACTTTCTGCGGGAGCTGGAGGGGCAGGCCTTAGCTGACTGAAAGCCTGTGTCTTCCTCAAAACAGTGCTAATAGAAGGTGTCTCTTCAGATGGATAAAAATTGTCCTTTGGCCTTGTGCTCTTTGATTTCCACTCCCTCAGGTAGCAGCATTGCTGTGTGCATCTCCTGAGAAGGCAAATCCCAAGCTCTGGAGTTGCTCTGGAATTTATGGTAATGGTGACTCTGAGCATGGGCTTGGGAAGCTCTCAAGGAGAGGAACCATCTTGCAGGTAATTTTACATCCTGAGGTGTCTCATTAACAGAATAATCTATTTAGTCTCAGGAAGAAGAAGTGAGATCAAAGGCAGGAGAGGAGTGAGATAACAAAATCAGTTCTAATAAAAGTAATGGATGTCTCAATTTTTACTTCCCTTAAATAGGAGTATTCATTGCTCCTCTTTGAATTTTGCAAAGCCTTTTGAGAGTTGCACTCGTTTTTGTGCTCAGACATCACTGCACATTTTGCCTTATGCAGCTGTCTTTTATCATCAGGGGAGAAGTAATAATTCAGGCCTCAAATTTAGCTTTTGTCTAAAAGAAATGGGGTTGATATATGTACTGCCTACACAATAGGATACCATATAATCCCCTCATCTGTTTGAAGGGCACAAGTTATTTATGTTAATCCTCAACCTAGATGTATGTGTTTGTAGCTGTTACTTTCTGACAGTAGTTTCATTGTGCATCTTTTACTGCAATGGGAAGTGGGTGACACACAGGGGAAATGTGAACTTGTTTGCTGGATGTGTAAGTTTGCTGTAGGCAAGTGCTTTAGGTTTAACACAGTAACTGTGCAGGTCAAGGGTAGCCACAGTACTCAGAGAGACTGGTCTTTTTTCATTGTCTGGGTTGACTAAATTGAAAAAGTTAATACACATCACAAAGTGGCAAAATTAGATTGAATTTTAGAAGTTCTTTAGGAGTTTAAGAAATTAGTAGGAAAAACAATTTTACCTGAAAGAGGTTTAATTTTCACTTTCCCTGTGTCATGTTGGCCAAGGTGTTACAAGCCTCAGTGACTGATATTTATCAATCCAGCTTTCAAAACCATGAGGTGAGCTTAAAAAGAGTGAGATCTAAAAATTAAATGGAAAGTTTGCTTATTGTGGCTTCTGGTCCCTGAATTTTTACTCAGGGCCCCTTTTTAATTCTTGACCACAGATTTTTCTGAATTAAAGCTAAGCTTACTCTTTTTATAATCCCTTGCTTCCAACAGCTGGAGCTTTAAGAAATACAGTCAATACTGGGAGAGAGCAAATAGGCAGCAGTGCTGTTCAGCTGTCAATACTCATCCAACAACACTGCTCCCATCCAGAAGCGTCATATTCAGTGTGTAAGTAATAGCCTAAAGGTCCTTCTACTGGTGGAGGGTTCAGTAACTGTGACTTCCAAGGACCCATTGCAAAGGAATAAACCTGAGTGTCTTATACTTTCCTCTAGGACCAAGGCTTACCTTCTCAGAGGAGACTCCCAGAATGTTTGGGACTATTAGGTGCCCAGTGGCAGGACTAGAGACAATGGGCACAAACTGAAGCACAGGAGGTTCCCTCTGAACATCAGGAAACACTTTTTCACTATGAGGGTGACACAGGTTGCCCAGAGAAGTTTGTAGAGATTCCCTTCTTGAAAATATTCAAAAGCCATTTGGATGTGGGTCTGGGCAACCAGGTCTAGGTAACCCTAACTGAGGTGATTTCCAGATATCCTTTCCAACCTCAAGCAGTCTGTGATTCTCTGATAAAACAAGGTCAATATTGTCCCATTAGAAATGGGAACATCCTATCTGCATTAACCACCATATCCAACTTTATAAAAGAAATTAGAAGACATTCCTTGCTGTATTTTGCTTATGAGTTGTAGCCTGCATGTATCTCATGTTTAGGCAGCAGCTGATCATAATTATTTAGCTGAGTGTTTCTCCAGGGAAAATTAATGAAACTGAGTTCCTGTTCCTGTGCCCTGGAGAGGCAGGAGAGCAGTGATCTTCCTTGAGGCAAACAGGATTGGCCTCAGCACATAACCCACTTTTTTGAGGACTGTAATTTTTCAGAGAGACTGAATTATTTAATCAGCAGTGACCTAATAACATGTTTGTGGCAGGTGCAACAGGGCTCAGTGAACTAATGAAGTATGGATGGCCCTGGCTCAAGAGTAGGGGGGATGAATCAGGAAGCTAATAAGGGATGAGCCAGCCAAAGAGATTATTTTCTTGTGCAGGCAATAGGGAGAGCTCCACAAAGCTCTCCACAAAGCTGTCTGAAATCCTGCCTTCCTAGAAATCCACTCCTTTAAGCTTGTGGACTGGATTCTTTGGCCCCCAAAGAGAGACAGGATGCCTTTCCCCTTATCTGTAATCAGCTGACAAGGAAATAGAGACCTGGACTTTGTTCAGCATTAGCATGAAGACAACTGGAAAACCTAAACTGGTGGGACTGACTGGGGGCAGGTGCTGAGCATTGCCAGCCCATGTCCTGCACAGTGCACAGCAGCAGGAGCCCCTGACAGGAAGCTGCTAGTAAATGTAGGGGGGTTTTATTATTTTTTTATTAATGGGGTGGGTTACAGTTATATGAATAAAATATTATCCTGAGGAAATAATCTGTTTAATTCTGAGAGGGAAAAGTGCTTGAGGCTGTCTTTGCTGTCATGGTGTTTGATCATTTGCCACTGACACTGCAGATGAGAGTCTGGCTCCCAGATGCCTGCATCCAGAAAGGAAAGATTGTCCAGGCATTAGGGCATGAGCCACAGAAATCTGGATTCAGGTCATTTTCTGGGGAAGTCATCAGAGGTGGAGTTAACCTTTCTTGATTCCACCTGGTTAGGAATTAAAGCTCTGGTGTCATCTAGTTGCCTGGGCTCCCTCTGCACAAAGAGGGAGAGAAGAGCACTTTTGGAGAGCAGCTCCCACCATGCCACCTTGCTGGTGAGCACGGGAGGGCTGCCAGCACCTCACCTTGGCCCATCTCTCTTGTGTCTTCAACCACCTTGCAGCAGCCCTGCTCTCCTGCCTTCCCAGCCCTGCAGCTCCTCCTTCCCACCATGGCAGTGCCCTGTGAGCCCTGCTGCCACCCTGATGGCAGGAGAAAAACGAGCCAACACCAGCCTGGCACAAAACGTGTTGTCTTACCCCAAACTAATTCCTTCCTCTGCATTGCTGTGAGGCCATTCGTGTGGCAGGGCTGAAGAAAGGATCGGCAACCAAGCCAAGGAGGCCACGCCATCCCCATGTCTACACTCAAAAGCCAAATACCTTCTTCTGCAAACAAGGCCATTATCTGCGATGGGCTCCTGGAAAAGAATTAAGGCTGTCTGACCAGGTAAGGGCAGAGCCAAATCCTTACCCAGCACTGCAGAGATTTACAGCAGCACGCTGTGGAGGAGCCCTCTGCCTTGGCATTTGTGCAGAGGCAGGGAACCACAGCGTGGTGTCACGTCAGTGCAGCACCGTGACTCATCGGCTCAGCTGGGCCGTGTGCGCTCTTAATCCATCCCAGCCTGTTTCTCACATCGAGCTGCTTTGAAAGTTTGAGAAAGTTTGCTTTACTCTTGATTCCTCATTTTTGCACAGCTCACTCCATCTGGGCCTGAAAGTCAAAACACTGAAATATTGCAATAACAGCTGTGCTTGCAAGCCTCCTATCCCAGCTGATAATTAAACGCAGAATATCTCAAGAAAAACTCATATCTAGGGAAGACAAGCCCAGCTGTTTTAAAAAAAAGCCCAAAACAACTGAAATAAACATCTGAATCTGCAGGTGCCTGTGCAAATTAAAGCTGCTCTCCCCTTCTCAGGTTAAAGATTTAGCTGAGGTCACGAAGGACCTCGCCTATTGTTTAAATCTGCTGGTGCATAACTCGCGGTTGTGTTAAGCAGCTATTGGCAGGGGCACAAAGGGTCCACAGCCAAAGCCATCACTCCCAACATCTATCGTTTGAAAAGATGGATTCTCTGCAGGCACTGCCTGAGCTTGTTAGCTCACTCTGTACCTTCCCAGCCTGCCAGCCAGTGCAGGGGCATGGATCAGGGTTTGCAGGCCCAGAGCTAGAGAGAGAGGTTATTTACTCAAGGCTGGCTGAGGGTAGGGCTTCACCTAGAACCAGCTGGCCACAGCTAGGGCAGGATTGATGGTGCCTGCATGTTAGTGGTAAGAAAAGACCCACTTGATTATAGATTATGTCTATCACGTATATCATACAAGCTCTGACTTGTATGGGGAGCTGAGCAAAATGTGAGCAGATCAGAGCAGCTGACCTGAACAAATGTTTATTTTTCCTCTGTTCTTCTGGGGCTTTTACTGGGTTTAATTTGCTCACAGAGTGCAGTACAGTGAGCAATACCTGCACACCCTGAGACTGGGCTGGCACAGTGCAGTCCTCCCAGTGGTGGCAGTGGGGGACATAAGCAGCATTTGCCTTGAGTGGGTGCATCTTGTATGAAAAATATCTGTGTCTTATCTCTGATTTCCATTGTCTGTCTGGGGACAGCTCTAAAAGCTGGAAATGGCTTGGGACTCCTCTGGTGGAAGAGCACCTAGTTTTCCCAATGGTGACATTTCAGTGTTTCAGCTGAAAAGCAATGGCATGGATGCGAGCAGTGGGAGCAGTCTGGGGTCCAGGTGAGAGATCAGGCTACTGGGGGCACCCAGCACCCCCAGGACAGCTCTCCAGGCAGCACCTGCCAGGCTGGAGGGTATCCAGTGCCCACCAGGGTGGGTCCAGGCAGAGCTGCCACATGGAAATGCTCCAGCTTCTCGTGTATATGCAATAAAGACACCAGAGCATTTTCAACAAGAGGTCTTTCTGTTCCTTCAGTTTCTAAAATATTGGTCTGTTGATTTTTGGACAACATTTATTCCTTCAGGCTTATATGAGTGGGAAGAGGATGGTTTGGTGGGAAGAATGGCCAGTGCTTTTTCCCAGGGGCAGGAAGGGCATTTTGAAGGACATGCTGCACATCGGTGCTTTTGTGGAAGGTACACACACTTGAACTCTTGGAGTAGTGTGCTTCATAAATCAAGGAAGAGCTTTCCTGAAAATAGAAAGTTGGAGCAAACAGGGGAGGTGATGGGTAAACACTTGTGTAGTTCATGGCTGCCTCCTGCCTAAACAGAATTAGCTGTTTACCTCAGCATTAAAATGCTCTGCAGGAGTTAAAAGGAGACATATCTAGCCTTTGTATTTGTGAAATGAATTTTGAAAACTGTGGATCAAGTTTAAACTGCCATTGGGTTTGCTTCCCAGGTCTATAAAAGTCTTGAAACCGCAGTTTTGAGAGAGGCAATTAACTCCTTAACCTCAAGATGTGCATTGACATGCAGCGTTGTTAAGGGTTCCCTCACTAATCACTTCTGTGGTCTTTAATCAGCTGACACACACATTCCTTGACTCCAGACAGCTCCTCAGACAGCCAAAAGTAACGACCCTCCTCTAAGGCAACCTCTGCAACGTATCCTTAATACTTTCCATATTGCACATATTTTCTTAATATATGAAGCTGTGATATACTGAGTTTGTGGGGGCAGCATAAAATTAGTATAAAAACAAGTAACACTGAATCTACCATGCTTATTTTATTACTCTGGTTGCATTTTACTTATTAAAAGCCCTTCTTTTTTTTTTTTTTCTTTTTTTTTTCTTCACTTCAGCGAGCTAGCTGACAAATTCCCCAGCTCTTACACTTGATCTTTGCAGAACTTAGGGGATTTGTTGGAAAATTTAGTCTGAGCTTACAAACCTCTTGAGACAGAGGGCTAAATTCCCTTTCAATGGCGAACTCTAGATGACAGGAGACTTCAGCAGGAACCTCAATCAGACTGTTATCACCTCCACTAACCTCCCCTTTTCAGTGAGGCTTCAGGGGGTCAGGTGTCTCCTGACCTAAAATAGTTTCACCTCCCAGTGCTGAGCTTCTGAGTGTCCTGGCTCCCATAGGGAAAGGTGATCCATGGGTTGCCATTGCTGTTCAGTTGCCTCTCCAGGTAAAGGTTGCTCAGATGAGGCTTTTGCTGCAGGTGGTAAATGCTGCCATTGACCACCACTGCAAGGTCTGGGTCCCAGGACTGGAGAATGATTGGCATTTCTCAAGGTAAACATAGGGATTTAGTTGAGAAGTAGCTGCTGCCACGAATGTTAGCCTGGCTTTCAGCACCAATGGTGTGATTGGTGTGTAATGTCAGCTGAAGATAAGAGGCCGAAACTCTCCAGGGAAAAAAAAAGAGGCCAAATGAACATGAATGAGAAATACGCTGTGTGCTGGTTAATCCTCCTTGATTTAGTACAGACTGGAGGACCAGGAAAGCTCCATTTTGTTTCCACATCTAAATAAAAGACACTTGATGCAGTTTCTTCCAATATATGCAAATCGTGACTAATTTAAAACATTAAAAAAAAATCCTCAGTAGATAAAACTAGTTATAATTTCAAAACAAGATTTTCTACAAGTAGATATATTTGGTCATTCCCAGAGTGGCCTGTAACTTTAGCTCTTCACATTTTGCCTTTTCACTATGAGGTGCCTTAAAGGGACTTGAATGTGAGAGGCTTTGAAAATTGAAGGCTTTTGGTTTGTCTGCATGACAAATACAGAGAGTGAAGTCAGGGCTTTATGATCTTCATCAAGCTCATGGTGATTTATTTTCCCTCAGCCTGTCATCACATCCCTATCTTGCCCCATCACCTGCCCCCAGCCCCTTGTTGCTTTTGGTTTGGATATCTCTGAAGCTCACTAGAGATTTTAAAATCTTCTTTACCAGTCATGCTTGTTGAAAGGATGCTCGAGTTTTGTTTTCCTCTCATTCCTGATGCTCTTCTCTGACATTATTTTTAATTTTCCTCAGTTTGCNCTGACAGCAGTGGTCCTCTGCAGTTGTCTACATTCCTGTTTTTTTCTTTGACTAACTCTTTAATGACCCTGTTTCATGGTATCATTTCTCATGGTCCTTATTTCTTCTTCCCTTCAAAGACTAACCTTCCCAACATTAGTCATCTCCTGGAAACTGGCTGGGTATTTTGGGTGCTTGGGAAGCAAAGCTAAACTCTTCTTCTGGCCTCTTCTACTTTGCCTTTTCAATAGCTCACAGCCTCTCCCTCAGTGGGACTCCCTTCCCAAAGAGAGGAATGAACCCTAAAAAAGGGTTATGAAAATAACTATGCCAACAGCTTCTATGGTCTTTAAAAACACATACCCATTTCTACAAATTTCCATCCTATCAGGGGTCACCCAGCTTCTCTAAAGCCAAGCTCATGGTCTGAAACCAAAACATTTTGCTCTCTGGAGGACAGTTCTATGTGCACTTCCCAGATCAACCACACTTTTCCAGAAGCATTACTGCTGGAAAAAAGCCTTAAGGCAGGCTCTGTGCCATGCAAGTGGGAGCAGACAGCAGCAGGTACTTGAGCAGGGAGAGCAGACTGCTGAGGTGGCAAAGGGGCTACCAGGGAAAGAGCAAGGAGGCTTTAAGGTCTGAACACAGGGGAGATGGGAACAAAGGGAGTCTGCAGTAAACTTTCTTGCAAGTCTGTGTTCTCCTGTGAGTAGCTTCATATGTGAAGATTAAGCCCTGGTATAAGCACATGAAAACATTGAGGATGCTCTAAAAAACAGTTGTTTTGCCATTCAACCTGCTGTGTTTGTTTGAAGGGCTTTGCTGCATTGCCTTCACCTGGTATGGTAAATTTAGCACCGGCTTGTACTTTTACCATACTGAGGTTTTCACATCCATGCTGGCTCCTGTTCTCAGTCAGGGCATACCTGCATATGGCACAGACAGGTGATAATGCTGCAGACAAATTTTTCTCAGCACATAATCTGCTCTTTGTAGATTTTTGNATTCTTATTGAAAGGATGCTCAAGTTTTGTTTTCCTCTCATTCCTGATGCTCTTCTCTGACATTATTTTTAATTTTCCTCAGTTTGCACAGTTAAATGGGCCACTGCCACCTCCCAGTTCACCTGCATATTTCCTGCTGATCCTGATGATGTCAGTAGTTACCTGTGTGGGTTGTATGTACACAGGACAGGGTTTGCTGACTCAAGGCATTCCATCACTTTTCCTTGTTAGAGTAATAAATCCATAGGGAGGCTTCACTTTTTGGACTAGAACTTGTTTTAACTGAAAACTTAGGTAGCCTTGAAGCCTATGAATAGCTCATGCTCAAAAAAACAGGGAAGGGAAGGGAAGGGAAGGGAAGGGCCACNCCAAAACATTTTGCTCTCTGGAGGACAGTTCTATGTGCACTTCCCAGATCAACCACACTTTTCCAGAAGCATTACTGCTGGAAAAAAGCCTTAAGGCAGGCTCTGTGCCATGCAAGTGGGAGCAGACAGCAGCAGGTACTTGAGCAGGGAGAGCAGACTGCTGAGGTGGCAAAGGGGCTACCAGGGAAAGAGCAAGGAGGCTTTAAGGTCTGAACACAGGGGAGATGGGAACAAAGGGAGTCTGCAGTAAACTTTCTTGCAAGTCTGTGTTCTCCTGTGAGTAGCTTCATATATGAAGATTAAGCCCTGGTATAAGCACATGAAAACATTGAGGATGCTCTAAAAAACAGTTGTTTTGCCATTCAACCTGCTGTGTTTGTTTGAAGGGCTTTGCTGCATTGCCTTCACCTGGTATGGTAAATTTAGCACCGGCTTGTACTTTTACCATACTGAGGTTTTCACATCCATGCTGGCTCATGTTCTCAGTCAGGGCATACCTGCATATGGCACAGACAGGTGATAATGCTGCAGACAGACAAATTTTTCTCAGCACATAATCTGCTCTTTGTAGATTTTTGGACTTCTTTCACTGTAGTACCTGAATATGCAGCAGTCCTGATGATGAACCAAGCTCTATCCCCTCTGCTTCACCAGCTGTGAAACTGGGGCTCCCAGAGGCTGCACCAGCCAAGCCCAGGTCAGGTGTCAGTGGGTGGTGAGCCCTTGCTGCATAACCCTCTCGGCACCAGGGACCCCAGGCAAGAGGTGACCCGGGCACCCTCAATGGAGACAAGTGCCCAAGGCAGTCTGCCAATGGACACGGGTGGCTGCTGGCTCAGAGGATGGGGATGGCCTCACCTACCTGCTGCTCTGGCCAGTCTTCTCTGGGCAAAAAGCACTTGTGGTTTGGAAGGAAATGAGAGATACTTATCACGTAGAAACTATCTTGGCTACGTAATTCCTTGCTGGAAGAGGTAGTTTGGCAAGATAAACGTAACCGACATAATTGGGTCCAATTTCTTTAAACACACTGCCATGTATGTGAATAACTGAAGCCTTTTGCTGCCAGGTTGTTGAGTCACACATGTGAAAGAAAGAAACCCAAAATAAACAAATTACTGAGGGGCTTCAGCTGGCTACTTTGGATCTAATTTTAAGCAAGACTTTAGCTGTAAGAATCTTGAGATTTAAGATTCTGCCTGTATCCTATGTAGATAACATTTGGCACTCCAGTGAAGTTCAGTGTTCAAAATTCAAGGAATAGCTTGGGTTTCGGCTCCTCTGCAGATATATTGTCAGCAATTGTTGATTTTTTGTAACACCCACAGCATCTGCAGTTGTGCAAAGCACGTGAGCTTGTGTTGGCCTTAAGTAAAAGTGGCAGCTATAGCAGCCAAGTGCTGTTCACAGCGTCAGCTCAGATAAACCTCTCTTTCTTCCTCGAGGGCAGCCCCATTTCCTAAAAGTGCAAACCCACACAGTTTGCATGGGAGTGTGAAACACAAACTGCTGCACTGTAGCTGGAACGCTCCCCTGACCCTCTGCTGCTTCTCGGCTCCTTCAGCAGAGAAAGAGGGTGGGTTTGAACTGTCTCATCTGAACAGCTCAGGGCTGTTTTTGGAGCAAAACCCGACAGATTTGTGAATATCCACAGAAATGATCAGATACGACCCTAAGTGAGATTTCCTCACTTTTATAGACTCAGAGATGAAGGCAAAAACTCTCTGCCATCTCAGGTTTGTTTTCACTGTATTTCCTCCAGCAAACATTGTATGAGTTGTCCTAGTTTAAGTCAAGGTGAAACTTGCCTGCCCATATAAAGAAATGTTGCTTTTTTTGCAGCAAAATGGCAGTCTTGCTTTGCAGTGCCAACACAGATGTCACTCACCACTGGCAGCTCACACTGACTGGCTGCAGCCTGAGGAGCCCATTCTTCAGACACAGAAGGCAGCTCTGAATCCATCCAACTATTTATTGTAATAAGGCTTTGAGTGTAATAAAGCTTCATTTCTTGATCTGGGAGCACTTCAGATGGTGAAAAGGACAACAGACACACAGACATCCCCTCTTGGCTCAAGCCCCCTCTCTGTCCCTTAAGGCTGTAGCTGCAGGGTATCTCACTGGTCTTGAGGAGGTTTTTATTTCATCTGGGAGCAGAAGCAGGTTCTATGCAGCCACCAAAGCATCCATGGGGCCAGGTAGCCAGGATGCAGCAGCCTGGGTCCTGCACCCACCAGGTTCCAACCACCAGTCTTTGGTTTGCAGCTATTTAAAGGCAGACAGGAGTAAAACAGATTATAATTTTTCCAAGTTATAATTTTTTACCCTATTCCATGATGCAGCTCATTGCACATCTGCACAAACATAGGCTTGAGTGGGTCTGGGCCCACAGAGACCCTCTGGCCTCACTTGTGTGCCTATCTTTGGGTGACATATGGCAAAACCAAGCTTGCAAGCGTTCCAGGGCACGTTCCCTGGCCTCTGTCAGGTGCCACAGGGCTCTCCTGCAGCCGTGGCTGGGGGTACTGCTGTATGCTGACAATGCATTCACATTCTGTAAATCATTCACTCCTTTTGAATATTTGAAACTGTGAAGACTACTACCATTTATTGATCATTATCTTATATCAGTGGGCAGTAGGGGCACATAGTGAGGGTGAGAGAAGGGTCTGATTTCTGCCCTTCTCCTCCAGCACCCCATGGTCAGGTGCCCTATGGAGACCTCTCCTACAGCAAGGAGCCAATGATGAGGGGAGCTGGAGCTTGCTTCTGTCAGGAAGCGTTTGCAGAGCTCAGACTGACATACTGAGGCAAACAGCAAACGCTCCCGGACCACATAAATAAGCCGTCACTTTGAGCAAGTATGTAACTGAAAAGCAAGCAGATTGGAAAATTATCTAAAAATAGTGGAGCAAAGATTAGCAGCACAAGAATCAGCTCAGAAGCATCAGGACACTCCTGGGCTTATTCAAATCATAAGTTCTTAAAGGAGGATTGCAAAGATTTTGAAAATACACAGACAGCTCTACACATTACTTGGGTTTGCCTGAACTCCAGGAAAGCACAACGTTCCTGGCAGGGCACAGTGGCTACCTGGGAAGTCTTAGCATTTTTAATGAGGGTTATGAAGAATTTTATTATCATGGAAAGGAATATAATAATTTTCTCAATAAAAAAAGCTCCTTAGTCAGTAACCACTGCCTAGCACTTGGAGGCAATTCAGCCGTCTTTAGCTGTCATTTCAGAAGATATATGGCAAGAACAAGATCAAATTCATATTGCCTTTCATATCAGGAAAATTTCCCATTAATAATAGGTTTGTCTTTATAATGTGTGTCTTGGAATAAAATAATTTGAGCTATGTGAGATTTTATGACACACTCTAGAGAGAGGAGTCTGCAGAAATTTCTGACCAGCTCCTCCCTTTACCTTCCCCTCTTCTGACCTCATTAAGAATTTCACAGTCGTCCAGTTCATTTCAGTTGCACTTGCGTTTTCTCCCACCTTTCTGCAATCCTATTTGGTTGGGTTTTGTTTTGGAATCATTATCCATTAAGTACTTATTGTTTTATTGAACCAGCTTGGCTCATGAATGCATATTTTCTTTCCCTTATTTTTCCCTACTTTTTATAGTGTATCCATTAAAACTTGCATCCCTTGTTGTGGGAGTAAAACAGCAGCCTATAATACTAATTCCTGTTGCAGGATCTTGGTAGCAGAGCTGCCTTTGTTTTCTCCTGAGTAATGAGGCTTCTGAACTGTCACCTCTCTTGCAGTTCTCTTTGAGTCCTCACCATGGTGGCCTGGAGCAATGAGCTTGCCATGAGATCCTTCAGAAGCTTCCCCCCTGCAGCTGTAGAAGTGGCTCAGTTGCCCAGACACTGCTGTGATCTGACCTCTCTCTGGTCAGTAAGGGCTCGGCTGTGGATGAGCTGAACCAGAAGCTACCTGCTGCTGCAGGAGGGAAGAGCCCGTTCTCCTCTGTCCTGAATCCCCTCTATGCCCTCCTCCAGACTCCAGTCTGCACTGCACACTCCTCACCTCCCTGACTCTTTTGCACCAGCTCTGGCACTCGTCTGATTGCAAGATAGGCCAATTTGGACCAGTAAAACAGCAAACCTGTGAGTTATTCATGCAACTCAAAGTGCTTTGTGAAACCATACCCTCCAGCTAAAAGCATGGCTGTGCATTAAGCTATATCTGGACACAGTTTGCACCATAACAAGAAGGAGTATACAACCTTTCATTTCTTAAAATTGGAATTATAAGTTCTGGAGCGTGTGGAAAAACATGTCAGTGGTGGATCTGAAACAGCTAGATTATATGATCACTAAGAGCCAACTTCTGTGTCATGTCTCATGAGGTGGCATTTCAGTGGGCAAGCTTGGGCAGCTACACCAAAATTACCCACCCCTGTCAGCAACACAGCTACTTCTCCTGTTGGCTTGCCCTGCAGCTTTGGATCTCCCTTTTAGGCCCTCTGTCTCCAGCTGTGAAGCTGTTCTCTGCTGTGCACCAGGATGCTCCACAGGCTCTACAGCAGGCTAGGAACAACATAGGTGGCAAATTTTTAAGAGGGATATGTTGTAGTCTTTTCTATTTTTTCAACTTGCTCCCATTGTCTCATGCACACCCTTAGTTCCCAGGAGAAAAATGTCCTGAGCTCTGGAAGTAATTATTAAGAGCACAGCAGATAAGCAGTTTCAGTAAGTTGAGCAGGGATCATAGGGCAAAGTGTGTACCTGGGAAGTCATAGAACTACTTTTGAAAAGCACTTTAAAGATGAAGCATGCTTCTTCATGATGTGCTCTCATTATTATGACTGGTTTTTCTATCTACAAAGGAGAAATGGCACCTGCCAGGGCTTGCTATTGCTCTCCCTGTGTCGCTCTCAAAGTCGAGGGAGTCAGTTTAGAGAGGCTGTGCTGGCACCTGGAGCTGGGTGTGCTGCTCTGGCTGCACCACTGCCTTCCCTTGCTGTGCAGGGAGAGCCTTCAGTGCCTCTGTTTCAGTGGGGACAATAGTTACCTACAGCTTGTCTCCTCGGTGCCGTGAGACTGGACTCATTAGCGCTGGCAAAGCACACAGCCACCTGGATAAAAGGGAGAGATAAGTGCTCGGTTTCGTTATTTGAAGACTCAGATCAAAGAACCAAGGGCAGCCTTGATTTACCACTGGAGGTACACCTGCAAGAAACGTCCGATTAGAAATCAAGCAATAAAACCACTGACAGTAAAAACAACAATGAAGGCATGAAAAAAAAGTTTGCAGCTGGTCAGCTGGAACACAATGAATCAAGGAAAACCACAAAGCAACCGCTGGGTTTTTTCTGACACTTTTTACCATCTTGTTGCAAAGACTTTTAAAACAAAACAAAACAAAACAAACACTCCACAGGATATGTAGCTTGGGTTTTTTGGTTTTTTTTTAGAGGAAACAAGGAAAGGGCAGAAAGGGCTTTCCTTTCTCTCTAATGACTGCAGCTTTGGAGGAAGGAGGTTCTACGTAAGATGTTAATGATTGAACAATAAATTCCTGGTTGTTAAAACAGGGGTGAAGCAAAACTCTGTCTCTGCCTCTATTCCCTGCCACTCTGACAGCCAGTAAAGGTTGTCAGGCCTAAAGCCATCAATAAATATTCGTGCTCCCCAGCAGCATACTGTAGTCTTCATGCCCCAGTGTTTCCAGGTAAGCACTTTCACATGGTATTATGTACAGGCTGACATGTTTTATACATCCCCTCTGGCCAGTATGCACTCACATTCCTGCAAGGTTAAGAAAGGGCATTCATCCCATCAGAGAGAAGTAAAAGGATGCATAAAGGTAGGTCATGGTTATCAAGGATGGGAGAAGAGGTGGCATGGACTTTTCTGGGGAGCAAGCCCTAGGTGCTGGAGGGATCTACACCCCGACCTCTGAATGGTAGGCATGCCTCCACCTGGGCTTGGGGCAGGGGGAAGCCATCATTTCCCACCTCTAACACCACCCATCAGCATGACACAATGAGTTTCCTAGTTTGTAAGGTACCTCAGGACAGACATGATGAGCCACTGTCTGGAAAACAGCCAACTAACGAGAAGGGAGAGGTGATGGGGAGCTGCTGGTCACGTAGGACATGAGCTGTAAATCAGAGCTGAGTGTCAGGGAAAGGGATTTTTCCCTTGGAGCAGCAGAGAGACACCCTTTAGCTTTACTCTGTCAAATAATCAAGCCTACTTCAGCCTGTTTCAGTGCCTTATGAAGGGAAGACTGAAGGGCTGGGGCTGTGTAGGTTCAGAGGATTGTGTTAAAGATCCTTGCAGGACAAGGAGGAACAGGCAAAGCAGACATGAAAGACAGCAGTCAGGAAATGTCATGGAATCACTCAGCAAATCTAGGAAACTTGCTATGATTAGGTTTATACAGAAAGACTTAAAAAAATAGAGAGAAAGAGACCACCAACATAGCAAATCCAAGTTGAGCTAATGGAAAGAAATGAGTTTTTATTATTCTAGCAAATATTGGTGGGGATGTGATTAAAACAACCCACTGAATCTAAACTCCCCCCCTTCAGGAAGCTGATCGAGATCCAAATTTCCCTGCTGGCCTCAGCTCCTCTGAAGGCCCAACCCAAAGCCTTAGAGATGAACAGTGGGAACATGAAGAACATCAGGAGCAGATCCAGCTCCGTGTGGCTTTGGCCTGTGTCCCAGCAGACACAGTAAAACTGAGGAGAAATCAAACCTATGGAGGCCAGAAAGGGTTGAGACACCAGTGGGGCTCCTCTCTTCCAGCCCTAGCAGTCTGAAAGTGGGGTACAGAGCTCTGCCAGGCTGCCTCACGTCTCTTTATTGGACCTGAAGCCACAAACACCTCCACAGGATGGTTCACCCCAACAACTTGAGGTGCCTTTGTGCTATCAAATCAGTCACCCACACTGTCAACATAGTAATTCACGCTGAGATCCTCCCAGACACCATCTGAAATAAATTTCAAGAGGAAAGCTGGCCATGGCTAACAGGACAGTTTGCCCCACACCTTCAGGGGCTGTCCCCCAGCACTGCTGTGACAGATCCAATACTCTCTCATATCCCTGTGCACATCCCAGGCTCACAGTACCAAGCCTTAGCATCCCATCACAAAACACTGCTGTGACCCTGACGCTCATCCTCTGTGGAGCAAAAAGTGGATCTTGTCCTTTCATATGATAATCTTTCCATAGAGACCATAGAAAGAGGGCACATGGCTCCCTCAGAGCAAACATCCTGCTTGCTCCTACCCAAAAGGGTTAGAAGTTGTCAATGGGCAGCCATTCCAGCAGCATTCCAACTCCTCTTTAATGGAGTATCATTTCTATGGTGCTTAAAATAACTGTCCCTGAAACTAATAGCACCTAGAAAGTGTCTGTCCTTGGTATTGCAAAAAACCCCATGCTTCATCCACAGAAGTTCCTGCTGAAGAGGAATGAGTATGGCTGAGGTTTCAGACCTTCCTGGAAGAGGTGCATTTTTTACGAAGCCAACCCAATAAACTCCTTCCACAAGCAGTGGCATCAAGGCTTAAATGATGATGAGGAAACACAGGGAATGAACTGGAGGGGATATGGAAAGAGGGCTGGTTGATCTGCCATTCCTCTAATTGAAAAGCTCCTGATTTTTACTGTGTGATGGTTTTACTAGAGACCAATAAATTGCAGTTGTAGTGCCAGGAGGAAAGAAGGCTCTCTAAGTGTTTCTTGTACCAGATGAGACTAAATAGGCCATGCCTGTGGGAGGGGAAGGGTTGCAGGAAGCTATGCTGCTCAAACACTGAGCACCCAGGCCTTCAAACGTGTGGGGCATGTCAAGGCTGGGGAGCCACAGTGTTTCTGAGGGGGTTCCTTCACACATAACTTACCCAGCCTTTTGAACACAGTTCAGTGAGAAGTAAGAATAGCTGGTTGAGAAAAATGTGGCAATATAAAATAAATTCCTAAAAATACTGGACACATAAACAACTCTTTCCCACTGCAAACACATCCCTGCTCACTACCTCCTCATACTTCTGCTAAACTAACCAAAACCAAAAAGAGACTGTATTTCAAGAAAAATAAAGTGGCATAATTAAGTAGGTTACCATACACAGCACACTATTCAGGAAATTACAGTGCAGTAAGTTGCTGTAAAAACATGAGGTACATGTGCTCTCAATGACTGCCCGTATTCGTACCCTTATCCTGTGCCAAATTTGGCAAAAGCAAGATAGCATCCCCCTCCCAGCTGAAGGTAAACTTCCTCACCTTAATGGAGGATTAAGAAGTTTCCCCCTGGGGCCATGCTTATGCCACTCTGCTCCTTCTGCCATAGCTCTGTGGGCCTGCCAAGAGCTGAGGATGCTGCTGGATCTGCTCCCTCCCTAGGAGACGGAGAGACCAATATTAGCGACAGGTTATCAGTGTTGCAGCCATTTTTAATATCTGCTTTTAAAGAAGACTATTACTGAAACAGTGCATGTGATCTTAGTTAAAACTAACAGCATTTTTCTGTGAATTGATATTTCCTCTGAAGTTTATTTCCCTCTCAGCTTATATCCCTTTCTAGATGCAGTGCCTTTCACTGAAGAATATGACTCTCATGGTGCACCATTTGCCCTTATGCTCCAGCCGTTTGTAGCAGACACTGTGTAAACAGGTCAAAAAGAACTTACAGTGCCTCCACAAGAACAAGAATGAAATCCTTTCAGGATTTCAGGTCTTGACAGCATTTAAACCAGTCTCTTCCATGGCCCAAACTTATGGGTATATAGCCAGAGATGGGAAAGCCACATTTCTTCTTACATGCTTATTACTTCCCTTGAAATTAATATGAATGAAAATTAATCAGATCATCCATCAGATCTGATAATGTCTGTGTGATACAGATTGTGTCTGAATGAGCAGTAGCTGATAAAATACCAGTATTTGAAGACAACAGCAAATTCTCTTCTATAGTATCAGATCTCCTTTTATGAGTTTTCCAGCAACATTCAAGTAGATGAATTTTCTTATCTTTTTATTGTTTGTTTGTGATTTTTGGTTTTGGGGTTGTTTTTTGGTTGGTTGGTTGGTTGGTTTTTTTGCCAGAAAATAAGCCTGTAAAATAAAAATCATGTGAAAACTCATCTGAGAATCATCACCTGGGGACTCTCACTGGTAAGGCTGGTGGCACAAGACTGAAACCTTTTTTATGGTCTTGGAATTGTTTGGTCTGAGAGAGAATAGATATGAATTATATGACCAATTACAGGGACCACATTTCAGGTAATAACCAAATTGTAAATAGACCCATAGTTCCCATCTAATTCATGAATGAGAAAACAGTTGAACTGTGAAAGGAAAGTTGTGGGTTTCCACATTCCCTTCCCAGTTATGTTTGACAGCTAGAAGGAGAAAGCATTGGGCTTGATTACAAATACAAGACACAGCCTACAAGAACAGCACAGAGTTTCTGAGCCTGGATGGGAACACTGTCAATTTTCATGGAGCAGTATTTTCAGTGCTCGACAGTTTGACCTTTTGTCCATTTTGGACTGGCGTCATTTTTTTCTCTTATTTTAAAATTTTCAGATAACCTCTATAAATGAGGAATTCCTCACCTTTGAGAACAGAAATATAAAAATATTAATGACCACAAGATGAGAAACAGATGAAGGACTCTTGAAGCCAAATATTCACATCTCTGTGACAGGGATCTAGCCAACATAAGCGTGTAATTTGCATCTACATTTTTGGCACCTAATGAAATAGTCTTTTTAAAGTAACCACCTAATTTCCCTATTGAGAAGTACATGCCTTTGAAGGTCTCCCAAGGAGATACACTCTATGGAACAGAAGCACCTAAATTTCTCTCCATCAGAGGAATAGGAAACTCTGGCAATATTTGTCTGCTCTCAAGGCACCTATTTGTCAGTGGCTGGAGCCTCTGTGGAAGATGCCTCTCAGTCACTGAGCAGGAAACCTAAACTTGTTTTAGCAACCACCTCAGCTCTGCAGCCTGCAGCCCTCCCTACCCGTTTGCTGAAATAAAAGTGTGTTTAGGATATTGCATGAATGTGTGGACACAAAAAACTTTGGCAAATCAATGTTAGTTTTAAATATGTCAAAATTCAACTGCTGAAGAGAACATTCTAACTGATATCATAATGCTTACATGCATTATTCTTTTTTTGCTTTCACAGCCAAGAAGTTTAAAATACTCAAAAGCATTAATTGAAATAGGGTGGGTAACCATTACTGCTTTTATGCCTATAGTTGTCTAACGAAATGCCTGTTTATGTATTTGTAGGACAAGACCCAGCAAAATACATGCAGACACACAAACATACAAACTCATATTGCTGAAATTACATAGCAAGTTGGGAGATGAGACCAGAAATAGAATCCAGATCTCTTGATGCAAAATCTTTTGCTTTAACCAATCGAGAATAGATCTCCCTAGCCTCACAGACTGTCAGATTAAAATGAAAGAGGAAAAGAATCACAGAAACCTCAAATCAAAGCATGAAGTTGAAAATCTGTCAGATCCATAAAATGAAAATTCTCTCCAAAGGAAAATTCTGACACGATTGTATTTTCTCATGAAATTGGAGCTGGAAATAAGGTCATTCTGAGGAGAAAAAAAAAGAATAATAATAAGAAAAAAACCTCCAGAACAGCATCAGCCACTTCAGTAACAGAGTCTGAAGGGTTTTGACAAGTGCTGTGTCTAAGCCAAAAAACCCCAGGGCTAGATCTTCCACAAAAATCAGAAAACTTAAAGGGACATTGTCAAAGTTGGTAGACCAAACATCTGAGCTACTTTAAACTCAGAGTAACACAGAAGAATTAATCTTTTTCTTTATTAAAAAGAACAGCTGAAAGATATTTATGAAGAGTATGGTGACATAGCTTGCATATTTATTTTGTAACTAAGGATAACAGGCTTTGCAACTTTTTTTTTGCTTGTTTTTAAAGCCTTGCTTACATTGTAGGTTGAAAGATTACTTTCTAATTAAAACTTAGCAATTTTCTTCCTTTGCTCATACCAAGAAAGTTATGGAGAAAGTCAAATGAAAAAAAGTAAGTTAAAATGGGACACAGAGAGGGGGCAGGAGGGGGAAATGTTTATTTTTAAGTGCAGCATGGCATCATTCTGTTATAAAAATCTGGTACAAACTGATTTTCTGAAGTGCTGAGAACCTACAGATCCTTTGAATTCAACAGGAGATCTGAGCACTCAGCTGACTCCCTGGGAAATCAGGCCACATTTCTTTAGCTCCCCAAGTCTTAACCCTGCAAGAATTTCTTCACCTGCTCAGTTCAGCATATGTGGTTACTCCAGCTGGAGTTAAAGTGACTTCATGGTGGCTCTGTTGTTGTATGTGCAGAGCTCAGTGGCTGGATATCTGAGATAGAACAGGTGTAATTCATCTGCTTAAAGATGAATAAAGACTAAAGCCAGCAGTGTGAGAATCACTTGGCTCCAGTTAATGGAGGAAACAGGTACTTAGTGGGCACAGGCCATCCCTCCCAAGCCCAGCACACAAACTAAAGTGCCAAAGCATTGAGGAGCATGTGTGCAGCCAAACCACTGCAGGAGGTCACAGCGGATCCCACTGACTTACATGAATTTCATTCTGGGTCTTGATGTGTTCTCTGCAGCAGTTTCTGCAACATCTGTAAGGAGGGTCAGCACCTCAGATGTACTTCTCAAAAGCCACCATGCTAAACAAGATTAGACAAGGGTTTTAAAATGACAATATTGCTAAATAATCTGGCAGCATGTAGTTGGTCCAATTGTTACTGTTGAATTAGTAAATACGTAAACCAGCATTTGCACTGATTGGTACCTTGTGTATTTATGCACCTTTTCCTCGTGATCCTTTTTCCACTGGCATTTCTAGAGCAATTTAAGTTATGAGCCCAGTTGCACTGTGGAGACACTTATATAAGGAAGACCAAAGCCTTCATATTAAAATAAGACCTGTGGTGAGACTTTGCATCTTGAGACTGCAAGGCTTCCGTGTCTTTTTGCCTTCTTCACTGAGAAGAGACCAGCTTCCTAGAAGATTGCCTGGCTCCTGGCCAGGAGTCTCTGTCTCCACAAGTGGGTCTTTAAACCAGGAGCTGGAGGGTTAAGCAGCCTCCCTATTTCCTGTGGCAGCTTCAGCCTGCAGACAACAAGGTGGATGTGGCCTGAAGAGCCATCTAGCTGGATACTGTAGTGCATATTCAAATGAAGCAAAGCAGGGCACTGGAGAGGCCATTTACCAAGCTGGTGTCCATCATGTGCCACAGTGGCCAAGGGACAACTGATGGGATGACTGACATTGACAAAGAGAGGAGTGTGTGTCACCCCTCGGCTCAGCTCAGGGAGCACCTCTGAACATTGAGAAGGATGCCTTCATCTCTTTGAGTGCAAACCCCATTGCCAGGCTGCTTGAGAAGGCAACAGCACTGCCCAAAGCTGTGACTTAGCACTGAGGTGCTCCAGCAGGAACTCCTTGACCCACAGCACTGCAGAGACACGGAAGGCCATTGCTGGCTTAGCACACAGAGATCTTCTCCAGGGAGTTGAGACAGCTGACTGACACCCATCCCCTTGGTTTCCAGCCTCAGATTCTTATGAGCAAAAGAATCTTTTTGGGCAAATTTTCCCATTTGCCACTGGGAAAAATGATGGAGGGGGCAGGTCTTATTCTTGCCTCTCTCAGAGATGTAGGCTTCAGTCAATCACTCAGTGAGAAAGTACTTCCAAGAAAAGATCTCTCAAGCTTGAAGCTGTCCCACTTCACTTACAATCAGTAAATATTAATTAGGCAAGGAAGGGAGGTAAAAATAAGCCCCTCACCATGGAGATTTTTTATGAAATTTACAGATAATTTTTTTAAGTGGTGCCTGGATCCTCTTTCTTCTCACCAAATAAATGTCAAATTTTCTGTGATGAGAAGAAGCTATTCTCCCCAGCATAGTCCATCTCAAGGCAGGATTGAGTTTGATTCCCTCAGGCAATGTGAGGATGAATTGAATGAAGATCTCTAGTATTTTTGGGGTGGTCTTCAAAAAGTGACTCTTTCCACCCCATAGCTAGAAGGCAACCATAGAGATCTCCTTTCCAAAGCAAGTGCTCATATTCTTTGCCCACTCAAGTCTCTTGTTTGGAAAAACAGGAAAAAAAAAGGGGTGGGGGGGGCAGGCAGGCAGAGGGGGGGACCAGCTGTAACAAGTGCTGCTGCTGCTGCTGCTTCTAAAAAGTCTTGTGAAGGGATCTTACGCATAGATTTCAGCTAGTGTGTTCCTAACCAGTGGCTGCCAGGAGGATTTCTTTGCTCTGTATTTGAGGAAAGTGCTTGGTAAGTCCCTGTCCTAGTTCTAGCCATGGGCTGTCTTCCTCAGCTGGTGAGCTCTGCGTTTACAAAGAAACATGGATTCCACCTGAAATTACTTTTCTTCCTCTGTGAGGAGTAAATGATATACTGAAGACTACACTTTTCTCAAATGCAATTCCATCTGTAGAGGCATGGACATGGAGCAAGACATAGCTCACAATTCACACACCACCACAAATGCATTTCTTTGTGCTGACATAATTGTCAAGTCTGATTTGGAGGATAAACTCAGAGAAGTACAGAGCGATTTTTCATGAACATTTGCATATGGTCACCTTTGTTAAACTGGCATTAACTACCTCCTAACCAACAAGTGGAGATCAACTGGGATGTCTTAGTTGAAATTAAAAAATAACCAGACATCCATGGTTATGTCAAGTCATGCTGGAAAAATAGAAAAGGACAAGAACAATGTAGCTGAGTCTGAAGCCAGGGAATGCAGGGAAACCTGGATTTTCTAAACCTTAGGAGTGTGTTAGGATATACTTCAGTCATATGTTTTTGTATTTCAGCAATCCCAACTATGGCTGCAGTTCAGGTTCTCATGCAGTAAAAAGATACGAAACAAGTAGCAAATAAGGTGCTTGAGCTTTAAGAAGGTCTTGAATAAAGTTGACTGAGAGACCAAGAGATAAATTGTGCTGAACTTTGAAAATGGGTTCATTTAATTTAATATTAATCTGGATCTGTTGTTTTCCCCCCTCCCTCATTTATCACTGGGATCATCTGCATAAGGTTTACCATGGACCTCTGTGTTGCTGCCAGTGAGTAGCCCATGGTGCTGTATTCCCAGTGGGATGTGACATGTGTCCTGACTCCCAGATGATGCGAGAAGAGCAGTGGCAGTGTCTGTGGTGTCATTCACCTCTCTGCTGCATGCAGAAGGATCCTTTATGACATTATAATTATTTCTGAGTAATTAACATCATACCCCAGACACAAAGGGAGACACAAGGGAGAAGAGCAAGCCTACCTTATAAAACTGGGGTTTTAGAAGTATTTTTGTCTTCTGGAACCTATAGGATTTTCCCATGGGGGTAGAGATCCCTGCATGGGGAATTTAAGTCTGCTGAAAACTCTGTTTTTCTTTTTTCTCAAGGAAGAGGCTGGGAAGCTCTTTATGGGCCTTAGAGGGTCTGTTCATTTTAATCTGATTTTAATTTATTTCTTTGAAGAAGTGTACCAAAATCCACATGTTGATCTTGATCTAGTGATCTGTGTTAAATCTTCAGCCAGTGAAGGCACTGATTGGAGTGAGTGGGAGCAGAGCTTGCATGATGGTTTTTATGCAAAATTTCTGTAACAATAGATTTGCACAAAATTATTATATATGAATAGTTCTTTAAAAATATTATGCAGCAACAGAAAACACACAACCAGAAAACACAAATCATTCTATGTTTTCCTCTTCCAAAACAAAACACATTAATAACTCTTGAAACATTTTCTTGGTTAAAGAGAAACTTGCTGCTCAGCAACAGGGTTTCACCATCCAGAATCACAGTCCAGTTCCTGGTGCTGAGAGTGGGGATGACAAAAAGGTCTCCAACCACCTCTGTAGTCAGCCAACAGAGTTCATTACTCCAGGAATCGAAATGTCTTTGGATTTTCAGACTTGCAGCTGCAGAAGCCATGTGGTTGTTGGTCTTGGAATAGACCAGCCCATTTGGTCCACAGCCCCTGTGGTCAGCATGTGCTTCACTTTCTTACAGGAAAAACTGCAGCTGAGATCTGAGGTTTACCAGGAGCCTTGACAGGATCCCTGTTAGGCTCAAAGGCAGGAATATTTGCTACACTCTGTTTGGTGTAACATTTACCATAGGGTAAGCACCTCACTTACCTAGCACCACCTACCAAGGAAGGTGCCCTTCCTTGCAAGTCACAACATTCCCAAGAGGGTAGAGATGTACATAACATCCCTCCAGCTGTGGGCATCCCATGGGTAGCCCTGCTGTTTACAGGCTAATCCCACTGCAACACACACCATAGGCCTCTGGACAGCCACTGTGACACTGCATCCTACAGACACGTGGCAGGATACTGTGCTCTAGAGAGAGCCCACAGAGTTCAGCTTCCAAGGATTTAACTTCTCAGTCCTTCAAACAAAAATTGCACTCATTGCCAACAAAGCAAAGACTGTGCATGCTCCAAAATGTTAGCACTGGAGATGGTCAAACGCTCCTTTCACTGGCTCAGGAAAAATAAATGTGAAAATATTTTTGAACTTTTTATCTTAAATTGCCACAGATTGAGACAAAAATTTTGCCATTTGTTTTTGTGTGGGTAGACTTCTGCAAATGTCAGGCAGTGAGGAGGTTTATGCACAGATGCTGAGCTGGATGAGACCATTTGAGAGGTCACAAATTCCAGTCCTCTTGTAGGACTTCAAACACAGGCTGTACTTTTCTGTACAGGAAGCAATTCCTCTAAGCCAAGGAGGCTGTTCACAGTACAGGAGTTTAAACATGGGTGTAAACTTCTGCATGACCGGGTCTGAAGTTACTATATGTGAAATGTGGCTGGCACATTATAATTAGCAATTGTTAAGAAAAGGGCTTAGAGATACAATCACAGCTCTAACATCAGGGATTATAAAACAAAATAGAGACAAAAGGGGAATTATTTTTCTTTTATTATATTTCTCAGTGCAAGAATTATGAAAGGATGCTACATGCACTTTTTCATAATTTTCCCACAGTCATTTATAATAATCTCTTGGAAGAATCAAACTAAAACTTCAGTCCTCACAGGAAAAAATTGCTGACTCATGCATTTGTTTTGTTATGTACAGTTGTTCATGTGGGCTTAAGACGGTGCTACGAAATGAAGTTTATATCTGACCTTTGGAAAGTCAAAACTAGTTTGGGGAAACTGCATACAAAACAGTTAAAATAGTCTCACAAAGTGTACCCTAAAGCAGGTACTGAGATGCTAAATCCAGCAGTTACAGCGAGTCCTCTACATCAGACTCAAGTCTGTAAGCTGCATTTTAGAATCACTCAGGGAAAGAAAACCAACCGTGTTTTTCCAATATGGGTCAGAAACACTAATTAGCTGGAATTGTTTCTCATGATCAGTAACTCAGCAGTTCTCCTGCCTCTGTTAGAGAACTGAGTCGAAGAGAGGTTGTATTAAAATAGCAACAAACAACATCCAAATTCTAAACACCAGTCAGGCTTAAATTTATCTCCCGTAGTGCTTCCTTGTGACAGCGGCGATGACAGCGTCGATTAGATAGGGCTGGCACTTCACACCGTGTCACTCCTCATTATCTGATGAGAGTCCCTGCAAGAGGCAGGTGCTGGGGAATGAAAGATTAGGTGCAGCTCGTGTAATCAGGCTAAATCCCTCACTACCTCCACCGAGTGATAACAAAATGTAAGCGGCTTTTTCTCTTCCACAAATTCTTCCCCACTTTTGTGTGCTCGTGAGTCTGTGGGTGTAATTATCCCAACTGCGGCTGAGAAACCTCACAGCAGAAACCAGCTTTTCCAGGATGAGGTTGGTTCTGGATTGCAGACCAGTATTCCAGACAATTTCTGTTCTCCCAGGAGTATGTACAGTCCTAATCATGCAGCCTTAAGCCAACCTGCAGAAGTGCCCCTCCCTCCTTCCCTTCTGTGCAGATGTTTAAGCTTTTCTTCCTCAGTTTCAGCAGATCCTTTTTAATTCTCCCTAATGGCTCTATCACTCTCCAAAAACAAGCAAACGAGTTTTGCAAGTGAATGAACTTAATGAAAAAGGAAGGTGTGAGGCTTGGAGATATAGACTGGATTTTGACACTTGCTGCATTTTCCTAATACTTCTTAGTGTGCTAATCAATGTTTGGCAGCGTGGCCATTAGAAATTAAGTTCCAGTAATGAGATCTAGCAAAGTTCATGGGAAAAAGACAGTCATCTTTCAGTGCCAGTTACTGATGAGAACTACTTGGGCTTTTTGCACACTTTCAGAAACAAATCACTCCTCAGATTTGAAATGAGAACACTGGCTTTTTAGAGACAGAAAAGAAAATACATAGCTAGCTTTGGATAAGAATCAGCTACCACTTGCTGCCTTCTTGGAGTGTCCCAGACAGAGGTTGCCTGCAATCAGCTCTTCTATAGAGGCACATGTGGGAAGCCATGAAGGTGGCAGTTGAGTCCATGAATGAAAAATTATAGACCACATGGAAGTGAATGGGCAAACCTGAAACATTCTGTACTTGCCAGCAGTCACAGATGCAGGTTACAGCTGGTGAAATGGCAAGTGTGATGAAAGTGTTTCACTGGAGGGCTGTGACATTAAAAAGGAAGAGGAGCAGAAAATACTTCTGTCTATCAAACAAAAGAGCCTAAAGCCAGTGAGGGAGAAGCACGGCGGTGTGTGGGGAAGGTGAAGAACAGTGCTATGGTGGTGGCCAGAGGCATTCAGAATCACTGGCCACAGTCAGCACCTGTGGACACCCCTGCTCTGTCGTGCCAACAGGGTCCCACACCACTGACCATACACGGCTGGATGAAGCACTAGAGCATGCACTGTGGAAGGCTCACGCTGCTGGGAGCTGAACCCCAAGCTAATTTTGACTTTTTTGTCATACTAAATGTATATCTGTAAAATCCACATGGCTGTTGCTTGGATGCATGGCTGCTGCATTGGTGACACTGTGGTGCCGAGCAGAAGTTTAACTGCCTGGTTGAAGTGCCTGTCTAAGCATGCCAGCCTTCCCAGGAGCTCAGACGTGCCAACAGTCTCCTTCCAGAGACTGAAACCCTGCCAGGGGCTCCTGTTCTCTGCTGGTGTTCTGGATAGTTGGCTGAAAGATAAAAGGATGCTTCTGTTTTACACTGTGGAGACGTAAATAACTATACTTAGTACAGTGTTATGCCTGAGCCATGACTTGGGAGGAAGAAGATTTTTCTGTGTCACTCTGAGTCACTTCATGCCCCACTTAGTGGGCTCAGAGGAACATCTTCCCCTCCCCAGCAAGAGGCCATGGCCTTGTGCTCACTAGGAGGCAGGCAGGATTTGGCAACAGCTGATGCAAACATTTCCCAGACTCCAGGGAATAACATTTAGTCCTACAAAAATCCCAGTTGGTTCCTTCATACTTAAACCACTGCCCTCTGCAGTTGAAAAGTTAATTTGGGAAAAATGACTGCATGACAAAGCAAGGAAAAGATGGTAAAATGGTCTTAATTTTATTTTTAACAATGGATGTCACTCTTGAAGTAATACTGGTCATTACCCTTTTTTAGTACTCTACCATTTGATCTTCATGGTTACAAAACATGTGTTTCTGTGTACTGAAGATGAAAATAGGGGAAAAAAATCCACTGCTGACTGTCTGCTCAGGAATGGGACTTGAGCAAGAAGAATGCATCAAGTGAAATACATGTTTTTATACGTGGAAATTTCTTCTTTTTTTGTTTTCTTGCATTGAAATCCACTCATTTCTACTCTGTGCATCACTGCTTTTCTGTGTAATTATAATCATGCTGAGTATTTTTAGCATTGTGCTAATCGCATCTGACACACAAAAAGAATATTCCTTGTTTGGCATTTATTAAATGTCACTGGTTTTCCAGTCTTGCAACCTGACCCATCAACTGACCACCTCTGAACTCTTACAAGGTATCAGACCAATTACTGCAACCTTCTCAAGATAGGAATCTGCCTTTTCTGCATGTGCAACCACTGTGATACCAAAATAGTCCAAGCCTTTGGAAAGTATGCTTGGGCTAGGCTCATGAGAAGAGAGGAACCACTCCTGCACTAAGGCATACTTGTTACTGATCAAGCTGAAAACTGACTGACTCAAAACAATCCCTGAAACAGGGAAATATTACTGCTCCACTTTCCTAAAATACCACATGCAAGTAGGTAGGTTCTTCTGATGACACGAGTGGTCTTATCTACGAAGAACAGTTCTGCACCACTGTAGAAAAGCAGACTGGCAAGAAGGCATACAAATGTCCCAATGTAAAAATTAGCAAGTAAAGCCCCTTTTCTGCTGTCAAGAGGTGAAATAGGCAGACATTCACTACTCAGGCTTTATTTCAGTGCCATGTCATGACCCTAAAGGTAAATTTTTTTCAAGGATAAGTAATGGAGATGTTCAAAAGCCAGAGTATGGGAAAGGTAATGATAGTTTTGTCTACACAGGAAGCTAAGTCTTCTCTCCAGGTATGCAAACATATCAGATAAATGCCCATTTGACCACTCACAGCCTGAAGTCTTTCTGCTGCTCCAGTGATGAAGTGGGTAGAAAAAAACATCCAAGTCTTGAGCACAAGTCATAATGTGTTCACATGAAAGTCACTTTTAGAATAAGTTATATGGATACACAGAATGTCTATCCCACAAACAGATGTTTGGGATCTTGAACAATGAGCTGTGTCTCAGCATTCATTCTCATTACATGAGCATGGGAATCCCAGAGGAACTGGGAGCTGGCAGTCATCATAAGCTTTGTGGCATGTCCAGTGGAGGCGGAGAGTCTGTGAGTTTCTAGTGGCCTCTTACAAAGCTGTGGAAGAGAAAAACAAAATCTAATGCGTACAAGAGAGTAGTGGAGAAAGTACATTTTACAGAAATTTTTTAAAAAGGTCCTCAAGACTAATTGTATGAAGTGGTTAGAGAAGTGTATCAGCCTTTAAGATACTCTCACCACTTCTCAGAGAAGAATGAATATGAATTGGCTAAATCCAGTGTAATGCTCTGTCCTTCAGCTGAATAAAACCTGGTTTTAGCCCTAGCACATTGCATATTGTGCACAGGATGCCCATGGAATAGAGTGTATATCACTTTATGTGCATAAAAACTGGAAGCCAGATAAAGAACTGCAAGACATGGCCACAGGTGTAAGGTTCTGATGTGCCTAGCAGAGATGGTCCAGCCTAATATGTGTTTGATTGGCCCCAGAACCACAAGGTTTTGGAGGTTTTAACAAAGGAAAGTTCTGTGAGTCAGTCAGACTGAGACTAGTCACAGACCTGGCCTTTTCTTTATTCTGTCTTTTATTTTAGAGCCGACAAACACAAAGGACTCCTCTGTGTCCTTTGGAGGACTCTGACAGGAAAACCACCTTCAAATCTTCCTTGCCATCTGAGGGAGAGGTAGAGAGGGAATGAAGGGATGGATGACGTGTCGTGTGTGAGTGAAAAGGTAGCTGGAAACGGCTATGCTCAGGGCTCATTCAAAGCTGACTCAAAACTGCCATGCTGTGTCAGCTGACGGCAGCATTGCTGAATCCAGGGGGACGACACCCCAAGGAGGGAGCACGCCAACCTGACCCACGAGCTGCAGTGCTCCCTGTCTTACCCAGCTTGCTTTCCCACATGGCTAAGGGGCTTTCATAGCCACCAGCTGTTTGTTTATCTTAGGGCTTCTAATTCTTGTCATGGTAATACTTAAAATTTGCATTCCAAAACTTACTTTGTCCTAACCTACTCACTGTCTAGACGGCCCACACTGGAGGAGAGAAATTATCCATGCTATTGAAACTGCAGCCTGGATTCCTGGCTTTTTTTTTTTTTAGAACCAGGCAAACACAAAGTACTTGTCCTACTTTCTAGTCAGTAAGCTGAAATTCAGCATGTTTAATTATAAATCAAATAATTGACTACAAAGCTATTGTGGTATGGCCTTCCATGCTGTTGATGGTTTTAATTGCAAACTGTTACATGATGTGCTTCAGGAACAAAGAATGAGCCCTGAAGTAGCAGAGGAAATGTCCTACTTTGACTCTATTTTCACAGGCAGGATGCAGGAAATTTTCTTGTGTGTCACTCCTCTCCATGATGGACCTGGACAAGAGAACTGTAGGCCACAAGATGCCAGTGGGGGCCATGCTGTGTTCACAGGGACAGCCCAGGAGCTTGCTGTAGATTGTTCCTGCAGCCCTGTCTTCAGGACCCACTCTCATGAGAGTCATGCTCCTCCTGATAACCAAAGAGAAGCTCGCATGGCTCATCCTGGAGCTGAGGATGAGACAGACCATGGTTGTGCACTGAGCACCCTCATCACGCCAGATGGCACCCCTGGCTGGCAGTCCTGGATGACTAGAGGGTGCTGCTAAAGCTCACAGACTCCTCAATGCCCATGGTGTCATTCACTGCATGAGTAGGCTGGTGCTGCTCTCTCTCTTAGGACATAAGGACACAGGACATAAGGATCCTAATGGCCCCCGCTCACTCCACTGTTAAAAAAAACAAGTAAAGTAACAACACTTAATGTCAGGGTGTGTAAAAGGAGTCCCAGTGGGAGCTGGAGTCTTTCCTTCTCTTAGGCCTTCCAGTGGTGTCAGGCCCAGGGCAGGCACATATTGAATCTTCTGGGAAGTGGTGACACCTGCTTCTGCTGGACCAGAACACCACATCGGAACAGACTGCCCAGAGGTGTTGTGGTTTCTCCGTACTTGGACACACTCAAAACTGAACTGGACAGAACCCTGAGCAACTTCTTCCAACTGGAGCTGCTCTGAGCAGGGGACCTCCTAAAGCCCCCTCCACACTGATTTTTGGGGGGATTTTATAACCTGGAAAGTTCTTCAGAAAGCAGACAGTTAGAGGTGTTTTCACTGAATGGTGTCTTCAGTGGTGAGAAAGAGACACAAGTTTGGGTCCTTACACAAAACTGCACCAGGCAGCAGCACCTCTGTCAGCTCCTCCAGAGGTCATGGCTGCTCCTTTCCACTCATCTAATCCATGAATTTCCACCCTCCTCACCAAGCACCCCACCAGGCTGCAAAGTATTATCTGGAGGATGGTTTTGGGAAGGTGCTTGTAAGGTATCTTGAGCACAGTGAAATGAGAAAGACAAAGGAGATTTTCCCTCAACAGATTAACGTGAACTAGGAATGATCCTCACCTGCACTGGAGCCAGGCCCCACCACATGCTCTTTGGGGCAATGAGTGCTGATGAGGAAGGGCCATCAGCCCTCCAGTGCCCCAGGACGATGAGGAGGTTGGGAGGAGGCGGGGAAGGTGCTTTCTTGGACAAAAACATCTCAGAAGGCAGTGCTGGTGGCAGGTGTTTTTAAAGATGAGGACAGGTCCAATTTCAACAGATCAGGAGAAGTGAGGAGGGGAGAAAAATTGTGTAGCCAGAGATGCACAGGACTTACTAACAGGAGAGAGAAACTGCAAATCTCTTGAGTTTTTCTGCCTTCCTGTCCACAACTCTGCTCATCCCTGTGAATATGTACCTGGATGGAAGGCCTTCTCAGAAGTAGCTGTAGACTTATTTGCCTTCTTTTTCTTTTTATTCCTAGTGGGATGGGAAAGAAAATAATAATAATAAAAAAAAGAATACTAATGGGAAAAAATAAAGAAAAAAAGAGAAAAATAAAACCCTGATGCACAATACAATTGCTCACCACCTGCTGACTTGTGCTCAGCTCATCCCTGCGTAGCAATCAGTCCTTTCTGGATAACTCCTTAAAAAAGAAATCTTAAAAGCTGCTACCAAGAGGGACTGAAAAACACTGTCTCCTTCACCCATGGACAGGAAAATCTGGAGCCTTCCTTTGTTGAACACAGAGACTGAGCAGAGCCAATTACCTGCGGTGACAAATAGTGTTACAGCAAGTCTTTGGGCAGAATAAATATAAAATCCTCCAAGTCAGCTACGACATATTTCAGGCATATTTAGTCATTGAAGCTGAATATCCCCAGCTGTGTTAAACTGTTAAGCTGTTGAGTTTCCGTTTGCAAACCACTAACAAAAAGTAAGCTAAAATAGTTTTGCTGTGCCTGCTCTTGCCTAGCATTGCTGAGGAAAATGAAACTTAAAGCCCAAATCATCTCACGTTTCTTGGAAAAACACCCAAGTCCTTCATATTGGTGATGTGTTCCAGTACCTTCCTGCTAGAGAAGATGTTTTGTTCAGCAGTGTCTATGGATATGAATCCTTAAATAGGGACAAGTGAGCTGCTACTTCATTGTATTACAGATTCTCTTTGACCTTACTCTGCTGGGCCACTGATGTGGCCATGCTGAACAGACCACCTCTGTGCTCAGGGAATGGTTTTGGTCCTGCATTTCTTTAAGGACAGAGATCTCTTTTCCTTTCTTTTGCATGCAACAGCAGTTTCTAGGCAGTATTGACTTAAAATCCTCTATTTTTATATGACTAACTATAGCAGCTAATCATTTGTAAAGCTAAATGGTTGAGATTATTGTGAGAACCTGAAGTCCAATCTCCATTTTTTTTAACTGAACTGCAGCATATACGTGCCTGAGGACAAAAGCCCCAGAGTGTGTAAGAGGGGAATCAACAGGACCAACTAATAGACAAATCTGTGATTTAAGGTTAATATGGAGAAGTATAAATCCCCCTGAGTTTTTGTGTTGTTTCAGTGTGAAGTGTTTGTGGGGGAGAGTTGTTTTCCCCTCTTTCACCCTCCCCGGTGGGCACTGGTCTATGCACACCCTGTGCCAGTGTCTTTCCAGCTGTCACAGGCATGATGGAGGCAAGTGATCCTCTGCCAGTGAAGATGGGTTTTTCTCTTGATGAGTGGCTTTTTAGCAAGGTCACCTGGTGCTGCGAGGTCCAAGTGTAACAATTCAGGGAATCTGGATGGCAGCCCAAGCCTGCTGGAGCTGTGCTGAAGCAGGGTGGCTCCTGGTGAGGAGAATAAGGAGGAAGAGGAGAAGGAGGAGAGGATTCAGGCCCGAGCCCTGCTTGCAGGCAGTGGTGGCTTCCTGTCTGCCAGGGACACAGCAGAGATGCCCAGCTGCAGAGCTCCCTGTCCCCTGGGGGCAGCTCCCTGTCCCTCGTGCTCTAGTGGGGGTCCAGTCACTGCTGAAGCAAGAGCCATGTGTGGAGAAGTTTGATCCAGCGGAGCAGTGGGTTTTTGTTTTCCAGCCATGTTTCTCTGAAGCCCCAAGAGCAAGTGACACTGGCCACTGTGTTTTGTGAAGAACTATTGCTGTGACAATATAGATATATGTGTATAAATAATTACCATAACCTACCTTTATTTATCTCGGATTAAAATCCTAAGTAATTTATATGCAAATAATTTATTTGCTTATGATCCTGACAAACAGCCAAGCTGGCCCTTGGCATGGCAGAGCTGGCTATTGTCCTTGGCAGCTATGCTGCCCTTGGGCATCTGGACCTCAGAATATGTTGCTGAAACTCCTCAGCTGCATCCTAAACTCTCTCAAGATGCAAAACAAGCCCATGCCAGTAAGTGGTAGGCGGGACCCAACACCTCCCTGGCTGGGAGAGCTGGGTGAAACCTCTCCCTTTCCCTCTTGACCCAAAAAACCCATGCATTGTCAGCACAATGTTTGAGGGGCTGCAGACCAGGCCATGAGTGCTGGATGGTTTCTGAAGGATGCTCTTTGCACAGAAACAAGGGAGGAAGTTGGGGGCAATTTTCTTTTTCTTACAAACTTCTGCAGGGTAAATTACCGCTTTGGCAATTTTCTCAGCCATGAAAGTGAGTGGGTAGCCCAGCTCCTTCTCAGCTGTGTGCAAAGGTAGGGAAAAATACACAGCTAGAGCCTCATGAAGGCAAAATAAATTATTTGCTAATTTTTTTATATATTTGTGGCTGAGTTTAAGGTACGGTATTGATTAGATGGATTTTGTTTTGATAGCTGAAGACACTAATACTCATCTATATTTTTCAGAGCTAAAAAAAGGTTTTGAATGACAGATTATATCTTTCCAGGCCCTTCCTGGTGACAGTTGGAGAGAGTTGATTCTAGAGTCTGAGGCAAGCCTGTGGTGGTTGTTGCCATCTTTCTGCAATGCCTGGAAATTATCAAAAGGCATTAATTCCTATTGTTTGTAAGGGAGGCTACACCATCCCTACATATCTCAACAAGAGAGTGATGAACCACTGGTTTCCATCCAAAAAGCACTTGAAAACTGGTGAGGCCACATCCTGTGCAGTGCTCTCCTTCAGGGGTGCAGTGGCAGGGCCAATATCCTTGGTGCTTGGATGGTGGTGTGAACACCAAATTTGAGAACTGAGAACTATTTTACATTGCAGACAGCAGTTTGTAATGGACTCACTCCTAGAGTCCCATGGGACAGGCATAGGAAGGCACTGTGCTCCTGGGGGCAGCAGGGCTCATGAAGGACCCTTTCCTATGGGTCCAAGCTGTGAATCCTTTGGTGCCTTGTGGGGACTGAACCACCTCATGGATGGGAATGGGGCATCTGTGGTTGTGCTGGGCAGAGATTGCAAAGCGTTTTCTTCTGTGTGGCATTGTCACGGTATCTCCATCACCTGAATGTCTGGTTTCATGTCATGAGTTGGACTGGGTTTCTGAGATGTCCATGTCTCCAGGTTGGATCCAACCCTCATGGCATGCTGGGAAGCTGTGGGAAACCAAGGGAGGAGTGTGGCCCTGCATCATGGGGGCCAAAATGGCTTTTGCTTGGTGGTCAATTGCTGTGAAAGCTCCTCCTCCTCATCACTGTTGTGCTCCTTCAGCCCCCAGTTGACAGTGGCTGAGAATACGTCATCAACTTAAACAAGCTTGCTGGGCTGTATCAGAGCCTGAAACTGGAAGATTCATTAGCTTTTTAGAGCACAACTCACTAATGGAAGTGCACAGGAGTTCATGGCTGTGCTTGGGATAACAAATTTTCCATCAAAATAAGAGTTTATCATTCCCTCTGAGGCCAAACAGAATTGGGCCTTGACTATAGGAGCTTCAGGTGTGAAAAAATGACTTGTCTGGTTTTCCAAGGCCTGTCAGTAGCTCTAACAAAAGATGTTTCTCTTCCCACAAACTTCAAGACATTACAGCTAGAGTAATAATCCTATTAAAGGGCTTGCTTGTTTTTCTATTTAGTGTAATAACTTTTTTTAAAAAGCAAAACTTTCCTGCATTTTAAGATGAAAACAGAACGGTATGAAGTAGCAACCAGAAACATAGACTTCACCAAATCACACTGCAAAAAACCCACATTAAATCTTGTAGTAAATGGGCTTGGCTATTCAAAAATCCTTTCATATACTGGAGTGTTATCCATGAAAACCCCCTGCTGGGCTCTTAAAAGTAAATCTACCGATTTTCTGAGTGTTTGAACTTGCTCCAAACCATGCTATTGAGATAAAAATGCTCAAAAAAATAAAACCACTACTATTCTATCTTATGCTGATAATATGATCTAATTTGATTGCTGTTTTTTACCATTGACTACATAAAGTGAATTAGACTGCCTAAAAGGGACATGAAAATTGATCATTGCAAACAACTGACACAGGTAGTCCTTAAGGAAATAATGTCTTAACTCCCTAGGCACTTCCCTGGGAAGGAAACACAGTAGTACTTTGTGAGGACTGAGCTGGTGAATAGAAACATCCTTTTTATTTCCTTTTTTCCCCCTCCACATGGGCACTGAACTGGCAAGTTCCTGCTTAAAACTGCAACACCAAATTTGAGAGCATCTTGGGAAGACTGTTTTCAGAGCTGTGCTGCTTGATTTCCCATCCGTTACCAAGGTCAGAGCTGTTCCTGGGAGCTACATGGCAGCTTTGGAATCACATTGAATAAATATTTCAAAAACGTTTTATGTGGAAATATATGAGAAAATATACCTTCCCTTCTAAGATGTTTGCCAGTGTATTAAACACTTTCCACTGTCTCAGGAAAGCCCAGCAAGCACACACAGCTCAGTGCATATAGTTTGTCAAAGTCTAATGAACTCTTTAGTGGAAGTTCCCTGTGGCTTTGTGGGGATTAGGCTAGCAACCACATTTGTGCTTCAAGCTGAAATGAATCAGTCTCTGTAGGCGACCTGACTTCCAGAGTGTTTTCCTGTCAAAATCTGTCTCTAAAGTAATTTGTTATCTGTTGCCTTCTTTCCATTCACTGCCCTCTCCCATGTGCATAGATGTACCTTTGGTACATCTATCCAGGTCTTTCAGGTATTTCACAAAGTTGAGAAGCAGGAGACCACCTGGAAGGAAAAACATTTTCTATTGGTACCTCTCCTCTCCACTGGACAAGCACCCTCCTGGTCACTTCTGGTCTGCACTGCTCTACTACCCATCCAGAAAAAAAAAAAAAAGATATTATTTTCTTTTAAAAGAAAAAACAATTGTCCTTTATGTGAAAGGAGGAAACTCAACCACAAAGCACACATCTTGTAGAAATTATAATTTTCCTCAGCAGTAGGGAGCTACATTTTCCCTGCAAATTTTGTAAGAAAACTCAGACAGTCTATGTAGGCAGAGATAAATCTTCCACCTGCTTCTAATCCACTTGACAGCACCCACAGTGCAGTTTCACATGCAGCACACCCCCCCTTGCCTTGTTTGCTGGAAACTTGGTCTCTGTGTGGGTGCATTTGCTGAAACTCTCCTAATGTTGTCAACATTCATGTTTCTCTGGTTGTCCTGCCTGTCACCAGAGCTGCACTAGTGCTAGGCAGAAAGACAGCACCTTCCGGGAAAGCTTCCATGTGCAGCATCTGCCCGACATGGGACAGGTCTGAGAAGGGTTAGGAATTTTTTATTACTATGTTTTTGGTTTTTTGTCTGTATCACTCACTCTTATGATTTGTTTCTTTGGGCAGAAACATGTGGTAAGGAGTTGCATTGCAGATGGGGGGCTGAGGTATTGAGTGGATGTTCTCCAGATGTTTTATTTCCTCACGGAGGCGATGGGATACCATTGTTTTCACTTTCCATGACTGGTCTTGGGTAAATCCCATGGTGTTAGCAGGAGAGGTGTGAAGACACATATGCATCTGTGATGCCAGGATGGACGAGTAGGTGCTCCTGCAGAATTGTGATGCCAATGGACTATTGCTTTTGACTACACAGCAAGCTGCAGCTGCAGATAGCAGCAGGATGGAAGAGCAAGAACCAAAGCGATTTCTGTGCCACAACCTGTCTCTTGACCACCCCTTCTCTGTGGTGGATCATAAGGTGCTTGTCTTTCCAAGGAGCAGTCTTCATGTATCAAGTCATAATGATCAAAGCAAACAAGCAAACACTGTAGAGCTAAACACTCCTAAATACTCCACCATACTGTAAGGAGAGGAAGAGGCATCAGAAAGTTTAATGACTATATCTTATGACGTCTTTCACCCTGGTACTTGTTCATGTGTTTGCTCCTGCCCCAATAACAGTGGAACAACTTCTTCCCCATTTTCAAGACAAGCTACATATTACAGAATAAAGCTGCAGAGTGTCTGTGTAATCTTTTTCATATGCTCATGCCTACAGAACCCAACATGCCTGTTTTGAAGCTGTGCAGCAGCACCTACCACTGTGGAAGCAGCAGGATGCTATGGCAGACATAGTCTCTCCCTCCTGCTCCACTTGAAAGGGATTTTAGGTAGGTAAGACTGAGACACTTCCTATAAATCATTTCTAGGGTTTCATTTGCTGTAGTGAGGGTCTCTCTGCTTCCCACCCTTGTCATTGCAACTCCCTCTGATTTGTGTGGTCTGACCCAAATCTCCAAACCACAGAACAAATTTTGGGAGAGCACAAGTTCCTGGCTTTTCTGCATGTCTCCAGAATCCCTTTTTTGTGCACTTTTGTGGTTTGATTCAGTGCTGTACTCAAGCCTCACTGGTTGTAATTCTCATCAATTTAACCACTTTTCCTGCTTCCCATTTCTCTACACTCTCTAAGAGCAATCATCTCTTTTTATGAATGCTGATTAAGTCTTGCCCAAACTGGTCTGGAAAAGACTGCAGAGCAGAGGCACCCTTGAATTAGTGGAGGACATGACTGACTGAGGAGCAAGGTTTAAAAAAGTTAGAGAGCTTTTTCTTTGGTTTTCAGAGGGCTGGTGTCTGTCACCTTCTCAAAAAGCTGCATAAAACTTCGAAGTACTCAAGCACACGTACACACTGAAAGCCCCTAGCTATAATACATGTCACAGGAAATATTACACTCTACATGCCATAAATTTTCCAACTACTTTTGAAAGAACTGTAAGAGATGGTCCTGCCCAGCACATTTCAGAGTTTCCACACGTGTCTCCACTCAGTCTGTCTGGGAGTTTTTGTACCCCTCAGGCAAATGCAGTTCCAGCTGGGCAGTTGGTGTGGTTCAGAGCACCTTGATGGCTTACCACAGATCTGATCCCTTCTCTGCCCAACAGCAGAATCAGCTTGTACCTAAGCTGTTCAAAACAGATGTTTGCCTAAGCTCTTATTCAAAAACAAACAAAAAATGATAGAGATGTAACAGTTTCCCCAGACTATCTGTCTAGTGCTTAATCATCCTTACTATTAGAATTTTTTTTCATGCTCATCCTGAATCTTTTTTGCAGCTATCAAAATCCATTATTTCCCATCCTCTCATCAAAATTATTCCCCCATATTTGCAGATAACTTGGATATATTTAAAGACTCTTGTTATCTCCCTTCAGTCTTGTCTTTTCTAGACTAAACAATATAATTTCCTTCAGTTTTACTTCATAAATTGTATTTTCTAGATCTCTAATTGATTTTGATACTTTGAAGAACTGTACTTAGGACATAGGTTGTTTTTTGTCCTCTTAGAAAAAAAATTGAGATGTGCTTAGAACTGTATGAAATGCCCTAGGCAGGGCTTTGGCAGCACTAAATTGACAAGAGGTATGTCAGACAGTTTTATAAATGGTGATCCGGATGTTGTACCCCAGTACAATGCTTTCGGTTTCTGCAGTAGCAGAACATTGTTGGTTTCTCATGCCACAGTTACCCCATAATCCTTCTCTGCTTTCTGGTGCTCTGTTCTGGTGTTTTACATCAATCCTGTCTTCATATATAAGCAACTTGTTATCTGAGTGACAGCAGGACAAATGGAGAAATTCGCATTAATGGCATTGTGCCTCATCTTTTTCTGGCTGCTGCAGACGAGCAAGATCCTTCAAAGTCTGTCCCTAATCCTCAGCTCGAATTCAAAGGTTTTGTGATTTGATAGGTGGTGACTCCGTTCTCCCAGCACGAGGCAAAGTGGTTGCGGTACATCAACTTCTAAACCTCTTCTGCCGATAATCCGTTGTCTCGTTTCCATACGCTCCCCCATGCTGCTGCCTCTTGCCATGGGGGCTCGGCTCTTTGAAGCAAGAACCAGCCTTATGTTCTCTCTTTATACAGTGCCTGGCATGACGGCGTCGTGATCCATGATTAAGAATCTTAAATATAATGACAATAAAAATAATACTGTCTCTCTAACTGAGAAGATCCAGTTTGTGGCAAAATGGGAAAGGAGAGGAGTTTATGGGTGCATTAAACTTTCCCTTTGTAGATCTAAAAACTGTAATGGAAGGCAGCTTTTAAAATTGAACTGCTATTTCTTTAGGAAAATACTCTTTTGCTGAGAAGAATGGTACATTCCTCTCTGTAAAAATGTCACATTTTCACCTGGGGCATATTCATGAAAATTAAAACTTTGCTTCTTGTTGTAAATCTTTGTAAATTTCCATGAATTTGCCCCAGGTGAAGATGTGACATTTTTACAGACAAGAATGCTCCAGTTTTGCTGAGAGAGGCAAGAAGGCCTTTCTGTTAAAAAAATGGCAACAGCAACTTTCTGCTTGTGAAAAATATCTATCCCTTTTACTGAAAAAAAAAGGAAAATGGAGTTGAGCTGTGTGCAGAGCTGTGTTCTGTATTCCTCACCTTCCGATCTGCTTTTACGACTAACCACTGTGCTTAGAGGCAGAGAAATTTAACCATGCACTGAATTTACAAACGCACTTCAGAAAAAAGACTTCATTTTCTGTTGAGAACTGGTAACTTTGCCGTTAAAGTGTCATCTTTTCTGGTACTAATGTTGTTATGTAGTCAATGGTTATCATGAATTAGCTACTGTACCTCTCATTCATTCACAACTTTCACTAAAATGGATGCAAGATACAAACATGAAAGAATATATCAAATAATGTAATTTCGTAATTAAGAGAGGAAGAAAATTAAAGTCTAGTGCATTCTGTAAGCTTTTTTCCATTTCTACCATTGATTATTCACTGTCCCTTACATGGTACAGTCACCTGAACTTTTATGTCCAAAGCTGCCAAAGGAGCTTATGGGTCTGATTGCATGGGATTGATCATTAGAGAGAACAAAGTGCCCCTTGTCAGCCCATTTTCTTGACTGAGCTGCCTATGGGAAAGACGAGTATAAGGGCATGGTAACGTGGTAAAGAAGAGGCTTCCCCAGGATGCTCTTGGACAAACTTCTCTGACAGTCTGGAGTGAGCTAGTTTATGGCCATTAATTAACATTTAATAATTGTGGGTTGGCTCTCAAGGTTTTCATAGAATCCCAGGATAGTTTGTTTGGAAGGCACCTTTAAAGTTCAACCCCCAAGTTTTCATAGGGCTTAGCAAGTCTTTCCAACCCCTAAGAAGCAACACTTACATTCTTGTCCCACAGCGGAACATTTGCATAATTAGTTTGTCAGAGTGAGAGGAATGATTTGCTTCCAGAGTCCCTGGAATGGACAAGGCAGATCCTTTCATGGACCAACAAGTCAAAAGCTACCAAGTACATATATCTGCTGAGGGGCTTTGCCAGCCCTCTGAAGGTGTCACCTCACTTCCTTTCTCAGGTGCTCTTGTGATCCAGGACTGCTCCAGCCTGAAAAAAAGTAGAGGTATAAAGGTGGTTTAAGAACATTTATTTCAGTTCTTTGCTTCCTTCCCACCTCCTGCCCATGTTGCGCCGTTGATGGATGATTTCCTAGATGTGGAAACCTAGTAAAGGTTTTAGGTATTTGAAAAGAAAAAGGTGTGTGTATGTGTGATAACCTTCATGTTATCAGCCTGGTCTGGGCCCGGCAGCTGCAGAGGAGAAGGGTTAGCCTGCCAAACCTGCTCAGAGGTGGCAAGTGTGTCTTCATGATGGAAGAAGAAACCAGTGGGGAACGTCTCTTCTCCTTTGAGAGGGCCATGAAACCACTGCAGAAGAGAGGCAAATTTGCAGAGATATGGCGTATTTGGGGAAGCAGGAGCAAAGCAATGTGGAGAAGTCTCTGCAAAGGGGAATTCTGGAAAAATAATAAGAAAGAACAATGCTGGACTGTTTGTTCAATACAGGAGCAAACAGGCCCATGCATTTGTTAATAACCTTCCACCAGCTTGATCAAGGGTGGGAAACTCTTTCCTCTCAGTCACACACCAGAGCTCACAGCTCCTGGGGAGCCTGTGCTGTTCAAGCCACCGGATGCAAGCCAGCCGCTCTCCCTCCTTGATGGGCTGCTGTGCAAGCACTCTGTAACACAGGGTCGGACCAGGAACAAAAAGTGAAAGAGGACATTTCTGCAGCTTTTAGCTGGCACTTGACCTTTTCATACTGTGGCTGGAACATCAGAAAGCCAGAAGGGGGTTATTTGCTGCCTGAAGTCTGGTCGATCTACTGTGAAGCTTCTGCTTGCTGTGTGTGCCTGTGAGTTTAGCAGCAGTCCCTGTGTGTCTAAGGTCTTGTTGTTGCCCACTCAGTTGTAAGGAAATGAGAGGCTAATGCTAATGCAAAAAAAAAAAGGTCACTGAAGTATAAAAAGAAAAAAAATCCCAGCCAGAAATCTCTACACCCCAGAGAAGTGGCACCCTATATTCCCAAACTGGCAAAGTCCTTTAAGCTTTATTAAAACTGACATTTGAACTGGCAAGTAAGTTCACTCTCACTCAATGCAAACCCATAAAAAGTATCAGTCTGAAAATATTCTCTACAGTGGAGTTGTCCCCTCACTCTAAGAACTATAAACACAGTAATTACTGGTGCTGCCAGGCAATGGGACTCCCATTAACCCCTCCTCACTGGTGAAACACCTCTGGCAGCACAGGTATGAATGAGCACACGTGGCATCCCCATAGCTCCCGGGTGCAAGTATGGCTGTAAGGGTCACACAAGGTTGTGAAGCCAGTGGAGTTCCCTCTATGAAAATAGTCCCTGTTGGCTTTGCAGGTGTTGTTCATGGCTCAAATAAGAGAAGTCATCAGCACTGAAAGTCTTGTGCTTCCACATCATTGCTGTTGGTGATCATTGTCTGGCCCTAAGGGGTGGAAGCCAGCAACTTCCCTCTCAGTCCAAATCACTGACCTCTGATACCCAAATGGAGACATGTGATGGATTAGTGCCAACTCAGTGCTTTTTGTGAACATTTCCTGAACTCACCGCAGTGGCAGGACAATAAGAAAAGCTCAGTTCAGATCACAGCAATTAGAGTTAAGTATATTTTTCTCAATGAAGCACAGGTCCCAAAAGGGATTTTTGTGCTGACCTCCAAATCAAATTAAGAGAAATTAATAGCATTTGGGTGTCAAAAGAGAATTACATCCTTTTGAGGACTCAGACATGGGTTTACAAGCCAGCAACTTATTCCACATTCACTGGTGGCTAAATCAAGCCAGTAGGTCTGGAAATCCATGAGAGTGAAAAATTTACGGCCCATAGCTGTGGCATTCCCACAGGAACAGAGGGAGCAGCAAGGCAAGTTTCAGTGTTTTCAGCACTGTGTTGCCTTGCAGGGTCTGAAGAATGAGCTGATAAGGTAGACAAGCCTTCTCTGTGCTGAGATAGCCACCACCCCTCCCCAGGCTTGAGGAGTTGCACCACTGGTCTGCTACAGTTCCTGACTTCCCTACTGCAGATGGATGGGGCCATGGAGAAGAACGCATTATTATTTTACTGAAATGGCCTAAACTTCCCAGTACCAGTTGCCCTAGGAGTCTTTACAATTGATCTTACAACACAAGAACGGTGACCACCCAGCAGTCTAACAGATAAATCTGTTAGGCAGCGTGCACGCTCAGCCTGCCAACAGCAGTAAATAAATGCTAGAAAGTGAACTTTGGCAATAAATCAAAGCTGGGGGGAAAAAAAAGCCCAGACAAAACAAACCACAAAACTAACCCCAAACCCCAATCCAACAGCTTTTTCCCCCTTGCTTCTGTAATACATCCCCAGCCTCTCCACAAAACTAGCTCTAGCAAATGGCTTCTGCAGTGTATCCCTGAAAGGTTATCGAACCTGACTTATTTTGAAAGGTGGGGGGGGATTTAAGGGAAGTAGCCTGTCTTTTGGCAGAAATTACAGGAATCATTCCCAGGATCCAAACCAACCCAATGGGAGACCTTGCCCCTGTGGGGCTTCCTTGGCTCCACAGAGACAAACTCAAGGGCTTTCTTGGGGCTCCCAGTAGCTTCCTTGTCCCTTTCTGCATAGAAGAAAATCATTTGGCCTTGGCCTTGGCCTCAGCCATGAGCTGGGTTGGAAATCTGGGTGGGATTTGCTGTTATCACAGTGTTGTCTTTGGCAGTCCGATATACCCTGCAAGGATTGATGGCTCTCCCTATTGATTTGGCACCAGATCCCTCCTCTCAACTGTGGTCATGTACATCCTCTGGGGGAAATGGGCTTGGGTCCAGTAGTAAATACATAGAGTAAAACATGAGATATACTTGACATTTTGTTATCATGATTATTTTTAAATAAATTATTTACCTGGAAAGACTTAGCTCATGCTCAGCATCTGGTTTTTAGTTGGCTCCTGCTTTTTTTTTTTTTTTTTAACCCGGTTTTCCAGCTGAGTAGACAGAGGAACAAACCAAGACCAAACGATTTGCCAAAGGTCACACAGAGAATCACTGGCTCACACAGGATTTATAGGGAGATTTGCCCTGGCTTCAGTCAGCAATTCTTGTTGTCTCTGTTTGGGTTTGCTCTGACACCAGGGGTTCCCAATTCAGCTTTGCCAGTTCATAAGACTTTCTCACGAGTCTATTAATATTTGCTGTTTCTTAGAAAGCCAGCTAATTGTTCAATAATTTCAAACTTGGCTTGTATGAATTAAGCTTCTAGTTGTGGTGACAGCAGAGCAAAAAATAGCTTTGGACAAAAGCAGATTGATGTATCTTCTCCATGCTTAGAAACTGGAATAGAAGTCTCTATTCTTTTAAAACCTCATAATTTTTTACCCTGACTCCTGAGCTTTGGAAAATAGCCTCATATACTGTGACTGCTTGGATCTCTCTTGCTGTTGAATTGCTCATATTTCTGAGTTTTCCTGTCTCTTGTATCCCCAGTGGTGTGAATTGCTTTCTCCACCTTCTTGACACCTAATTCAAGGATGTCGTTTTACTTTTCTTTTATAATTACTATCCAGTTTTGAATTGTACTCAATATTTTAAAAAATAGGGAAAAGGACATTCTGCTTTCAGATTTGTATTATTTTTTTTTCTACTCAAAAGCCTCCATATTTCTCTTTCACTCACAGATTTCAGAAAAATCTCAACCCCAGACAAAGCTGTCATGATATTCAGGGATACTAAGTACTTGCTAATCCCTTGCTGTCTATGAAATATAGAGCTGCTCAGAACTTCTGAAAGTGAGACAGCAAGCACGATGCATAGGACCAGGCTTAATAATAATGCAGCAAGCCAGGCAGCTTCAGCTATCACTGTGATGGAGATCCTCATGCAAAGACATAAGTTTTTGACAAAGATAAGGGGATAGAGTTTAAACTGAACCTCACCAGAAACAGCTATTTTTGGTTTTAATCAGGCCTGCACTGAGTTACATATAGATTTTGGCTCAATGTCTATGCACAATATACCAGTAGGCCTGAAACTGCCTGTTTGCCCATTGCATAATAACCTTCCATCCTCCTTACATGTAAGTAGACCTTAACATCCCTGCAGTGTTAACTGCCTAGTACTGCATGTAATTATATACAGAGAATTATCCCCACACTATGATTAGCCAAATGCATACATATGCATGTGAATTACTCTTTGTGCTGACACAGTGAAAGGCTGGAGGCCGCTTTTTCCTCGAGGGGCTGGAGAGGAATGTGCTTGTGTGGTCCCACAGGAGTACCCTGCTAATGGGAGCTGTATTTGCATCGTTTCTGTCTCAAGCAGGGAGAGCACCTGGAGCTAGAGATGGGCACTGCATACGCGCCTTCGGAGCACCATCAGCTCTCAGACACATGGAGCTGTAGAAGCTGCATGGTATGTTGCTGTGAATTTTTTTAAAAATATTTTTTTCTTCTCATGCCTAGCAACCTCCCTGTGAGGATCCTCAGGCCTTGTAATGGCATGAAACAGTAATGTTAACGGGAGGGCTGAGCCAACAACCAGTCCTGTGCTCAGTGGGAGGCAGGTTGTCTGCAGCCTTGTGGATGTGGTTCTCTGATCTCAGAGATGTCAGTGTGGCCATCTGCAGAGCCTGAAGAGACAAATATGGATGTGTAAGGTCCTGAAACACCCGTCAGACTTGCGAGACATCAGAGGAGGGCTCACTGCCTTTGCTCCACACAGCTTCTGCTTCCTGTTCATCTCACATTATATTTTACCTCTTACCCAGAGTGAAAAGAGGGTATTTGCTTTCTGGAAAGCAAATTTATCTTCTTCCTGCTGCACAGCTCTTAAGGAGAAGTTGGCATAGAGAGCTGTTGTATTTCCTTGCCCAGGAGATAGCACAGGGTGGGCCTTCTGAGTGTTTCCAGGACTCTGGTAAAAGAAACTCCTTCCTACCAGGGGTCCAAAGCTGTCCTCCAGGGCTGGTGGCTGCTGCTTCTGTGCCTTCTACCTCTTTGTTCGCATGGTCTCCATGGGGCCAGGAAGCTCTGGCTGGATTTCCTGCTAGCTAGAACATGCAAAAAGAGGAGGACCTTATATGTCTGGTTTGGGGTTCTTCTCAGCAGGGAATTAAGGGATGTGAAGCTTTTTCATAGTATATGATGGTTCTCTCCCTTGAATTTTAATTCTTGAGGCTGCTCATTAATGTGGGGAAATGTAGTCGCAAAAAAACCAAAGCTCTCACGTCTGAGCACCGCAGTGACTGTGCAAGGGAGGCTGTGGTCAAACTGCAGGGTTGTGTCTGGTAGAAAAGATGCTGCTGGGTTTGCATCTGGTGGAGCTTTGTAACTCCAGGTCGTTCTGTATGAACAAGCCTGAGGAACCAAACTCATCTTTATGAAAGTGCTGAAAGTCTGCAATAATTTTGAGCAAGTTGCATAGCTAATTTAAGTTTCCCCAGTAAGTGGTTTTTTCCTGGGTCTATTCCTTTACAGGGCAGTGAGGCTGGGGGTTCACAGTTAAAGGTTATTAAAATATTAAGTATAATTTTCTGCTGTATTTAACTCTTCCGAAAGAAAGTGCAGGATATGGCATGCAATGTGAAATATAAACACATGTATTGCAGGGCAAGCAGCTTCTCTTAGGAGATGGTGATCCCTCAATTACGTGCCTGGGGGATATGTCTTTGAATTATAAGCTCTTTTTTTTTTTCTTTTCTTTTTGGTCCACCCTTGCTAATTAGCAGACTAATCACCAGCAGTCAGCTATTACAGGCTGGAGCGGAAAAAAGGAAGTTCGGAGGCTTCAGACATATCAGCCAGATCTGTGTAACTTCGTTGGTTTGGAAAAAATTCAGATTCAAGAAAGGTGCTGGGCATACAAACACTGATCTGTATCTATTTATGAATGCTATAGTGTCGCAGGCATATGACAGAGCAGCCAAAACAAATAAATGCTCCCAGAATGAAAGCGTTCCTTGTGGGCCAGCTCACTTACAGCACTCTCATGTGGTTCTGTCCAAGGAGGCTTATCACAACACAAACCACAGCTGACTGAGCTTACTGGGCAGGCAAGAAATCCTGGGCAGCTCCACCAGTGATGCTGGCATGAGACCAGCTGTGCCAGTGCCCATAGCTGTGCAGCATGAGGGGTGTCTTGAGTTTCTTGCAGGAGACACAGCCATGGGTCTCCAGCAAGGTCAGCAGCCCCTGCCTCCTTGCTCTATCACAACACAACATGCCTGCCCCTCTCCATCCTGCTTTTCTGTGGACAGCGGTGGGGGACCACAGCAGAGCAGGGTTCCTCGCACCCAAGTGGGCACATTAGCACTGCCTCATTTTGTAGCTCTCAGCCACCATCTCTGGCCTCTTCTTCCTCACCTTCTGGACACTGCTTTTGACTTGCTCTAAGGATAAATCATCCACAACTAAGTTGATAGTGTAAATAATAGCTTGCGGTGAAAAAAAAAAAAAAGAGAATTATTGAGTGTTCTGGAAATAGGGACAAATTAAATCAGTATGAAAAGTAGTATGTTTTATGTTATTCATATCAATATCCTTATGTTCATTTAATTTCTCTTTGAAGAGGCATGGTGATTTTCCTAAGACTTTCCTACATATGTGGTAAGAAAAGAAACAGGTGATTTTGTAGAGTGAATATAATGTTGTCCTTGTCTGCATTAGTTCTGTACAGACTTCACAACTGCACTCAGAAATGCAAGAAGAGTTGGTCTTTTGCAAATTTTGATGAGTCAGTATTTCAACAAGAACAAGTCAACCCTTCATTTTACACATTAAACACTGCAGGGAAATGGATATCTCCAGTGTTGCCTAGATCCAGTGTGCAATGCAGTTCTCTTACGATGCCACTGAAAGAATAAGCACCTTTCTGTTCATGCTCTTACCATGAGCTCCTATAGACAATACTCTTGCAGGCAAAAATACTTTGGAGAGCATCTGCCTTCCTGCATGCTCCCTGTCACATTGGGAGCTCAGTCTCCTCCTCCCTCCAGCCCTTGGAGAGACCAAAATAGAAGCAAATCACTGAGACAGTCTTCCCCCTCTATAACTTCCCCCGAATGACAGAGGGACTTTTGGAACAGCTCTGGTTTTGTACAAGTTTAATATAGTTTAAATAGGACTGTTTTCAACATCTTTTTGATTTGTGAACCCTGGTAATGTGACCAGTGGAGATATAAGCCCGTATGTGGCCAACAGACATTTATTTAGAAAAAGGCTTGTTTTTCCCAATGGCTTTTCCTGGACCATGGAAGTCCCGTAGGGATAAGAGCAGTGAAAATGTAAAGGAGGTGTTTGTTGTTGCAGTAGGGATAGACAGCATGAGGTGGTGCTGTTCTGCGTTATCTTTTTCACTTACTTGTTTGGGGTCTAACTCAGCTAGCATGTGTTCTTACATTCCGTGTTTTTTTATGAAGCCTTTTGCTCCAAAAAAGACAGTGGGTCTTGTTGCAGAAGTTTTATTGTTTGCAAAAGTTTGCTTGCTCTTGTGGCCCATCAGAGACAGCTTTTCGAAATTGCTCCCACGGAACTGCACGTGTGAGCCAAAGCACTGGAAGGAAGGCGTTGCTTGCACACCATCTGAGCACCAGTCTTCCAGGTTGAGTGCTTCAATTGCCAAGAAACTCCACATTATTTCTGAGGAGGTCACCATCAAATCCTCAGAGGACTGCATAGCATGGAAGAGGTTCTGGGTCAGGAACTGAACTCAGTAATCCTTGTGGGCCCCTTCCAGCTCAGGATATTCTGTGATTCTATGACTCTATGAGAACATAAGCCAAGTGCCAGGGAAAAGGATGGTGATACCTGGAGAGAGGTCATATGGGGGGAAAAAAGAGCATCCCAATAAACATTCAGAGAACAAAGCCTGCCTGAGTACTGTTACAGGACTTTGCCTTGGGTCCACTGCTGGTGTTCACTGCAATGCTGAGCTCCCACACCTCCAGCTGACTCCTGTCTAGGAACTTCAATCTGCTGGAAAAGAAGAGCTCTCTCATGCCCAGCCACGGTAGCAGTTCAAAGCTGATTGCCTGCCATCCAAAAGGAAAACAGCCACTAAGTTTCATATCTTGAATTTTCTTGAATGGCCTTTGGCCATTTTATTCCATTCATTAAAACAAATGCAATGTGTCACTGACCTCTGTTACACCCACAGTGAGATCTGGCCTGAGCTTACACAGCAAGTAGAAGTGGTGTCATTCATTCATGAGGTTTCAACTGCATTCTTCATTCCAGGAATAAGCATAGCCACAACATCCACAACATCTTATAAACCAGTATCCTTGCCAACAACATTTCCACCCTATTATTTTAGACAAACTGGGCAAATTCATTGACAGCAGTTATATATACAAATGTTGAAGGCAGGAGACTGGGAAGTACCCTCCAGCATCCTAAATATATGAACTGCAGATGCAGGAAGTGTGAAAGGGAAGTGAGTAGGTTTGTATGCTCTTTCTGACTCATATTTCTAATCACTTTCACTGTTGGAGGCAACACTGGGATGGGTAAGTGGTAGGGTACTGTTTCTTGCATATGCTCTTGTTTCTTTCCTGCTGGAATGTCCAAGGTGCAGCTAGCAGACACAGGGCAGCTCTGTGCAGAGATACCTAAAGGAGTTAAGGACTTGTCCCTCCTGTACCTGAGGCAGTAAGTGTGTCAAGTGCTCCTGAAGCCCATGGCTGTAGAATAATATTTTGTATTTTTCTGGAGGGAGTGTAAGCCTGTCATGTCACCAGATACCAAAGAGTCTTCCTCTGCTCAAAACCAGGATAAAGCCACAGAAACAGGAAACTGCTGCTCCAGAAAAATAAAAAGTTTTTCACTGACAGTCCTGTGTCTAATATCACCCTGCCAGAAACAATGTTCTTCCTAAGTCATTGTTTCTTTAATTTCTCAGGGTCAGTTCTCAGAAAAGTTTTCTGTGCTGTGACTCCATCTTCAGCAGCCTGTAACTTACCTCTCCAACTAATCTGCCGTCTCACTACTGGCAGTGCTTGCAAAACTCACAAAAAATCCACTCATCCAAAGAAGACTTTTCTGCAGAAAACCAAGCCCATCCTGTTTATCAGCAAGTCGGCAACTGAGAAGTGTGGGCACTTTTATGGTCCTGTTCCCCAGTAGGATCTGCTCCTCCCTGGAGATTTTGACCCCTGGCTGAAGAGCTGCTTCCTCTTGCTATTCAACTGTAAAAACAGGCAAAAGCAATCTCTGCCCACCTACCTAGAAGTTTCCCTCTGTGAACCCAGATTAAAGAAAACCCTTGCTTTCCAATCCTTTCTGACATAACCCAATTCAGAATGTGACCAAAGCTGGAAGGTTTCCCACTTCAGCAATTCAGCAATCATTCAAGAATTAATTAGGCAATAAAGTAGAGGAGATTCAGCTCATTTGATCTAACAGTTTGCCAAGGAATGGTGGCTATGTCTCCATCTGATATACATACCTTGTAACTCAAGTACTGATTCCATATAGTCTCCAAAAATACATTAAAACCAGCTGTGAAATACAGTGCTGCCATAAACTAAATTAAGGAGAAAACTCTTTTGAAACCTTAGCCTAGAAAAGCATTAAGAGATCATCAGGTCTGGATTAAATAAGACTATTTATGTGATCTGTCAGAACCATAAGCTGTATATAATCAGAAATCAAGAAGCTAGGACAGTCAGAGGCATCTCTGAGCTGCACATTTCTTGATGAGAACAGATGGAGAAATGCCCGTTGTCCGACTGGAGAATGAGATCACCATTAGAATTGCTAGGACAGAAGTTTTAGGAGAAGTTCAGTCAGCTTGCTGGAGTAATCCCCTGATCTCACGGTAATAATTCCTTGCAAGCACAGTACTCTTGCAAAAGGGTGTTCAGAGATTCTTCTCCAGTATAAGGCAGTCCCTTAACAGTGAAAATTGTTGTTGCTGTATTGACAGCAGCTAAAAGGCTCTTTTCAACACTGTCCAGTTCCTACCACTGGAATCACCTATGCACTTGCCAACGCAGAGATTTCCACTGACCTCATCAGTACAGAGTCAGGCCTACAAGTCAGGCCTATGCACTACATTTTGGGGGAGATAAGATCTATCGGACAGGATACCATTTTGTTTTGTTCCCCTCAAGCAGCTTCTCACAGATGCAAGCATTCCTACCTCCTGCTGCATCCCCAACCCTGGCAAAGGTTGGACCTGATACTTTTCACGTATTTCCTTCCACTTGACTTTTCTGCCGGGTAGCACTTTCCAAAGGTGGATTTTTTTCACATCCTACCTCTGGGAGGCAGGATTTGGGAGAGGACAGACAGCCATTTTTCACTCCCTGAGCTGCTAGTTTTGCAAATCATACATTGATGACATTATTTGCAAACAGTACTTCTGTAAACCAATAACCCTTAGAAATCCCTGAGGAAAGTGACAAGAGTTGGGTAGGCTGCAGACCAGTAACTAGAGATGTTGATCAGTGTGACACATCTCACCACTACAGCAATTGACCTCAGTTATGCAGTTCTTAACTTCTACCCGAACAGCAGTGGCATGGAAAGTTTTATTATGTTTGGAAGGACTTAATGGTCTCAAGAATGCATTGAGCAGTGGCAGAAGAAGAGACTCCACTTTAGTGTGTTTGAAGATGTTTAGTACAAATGATGAATAACTTCTTAGAGCTGAGATGAATCAACGATGTACATTTATTATCCGGTTTATATTTCCATGTTGTTCAGCTTCTTTGTGAGACTACAGGGAAATGTTAACAAATTAATTGCATCCACTGCTAAAAGGGATCATAAGAAGTGTTCTCAATCATCTGCCTTATATAGATATTGTGTGTGGGAGGTTATGCTGTTTACTACCAGCTATTGTCTGTATTACCACAGCACCTATAATCCTCAGAAATAGAGCAAGCTCCATTGCAGGTATAACATGAACACACTAAAAAAGACAGTCACAGTTTCAAAAACTGTTCTGAGGTGTAAATCCCCAAAGATACCTTAAAGGAAAAATCAACATAACTTAGCTGTTCTCATCTCTAAAACTTTCACCTTTTCTTTCTAGGTGAAACTATGACTCAGAAGCTTTTTGTTACTTATCTACTGTCCTTTAAAGTTTTATCTACAAGTCCCTAGACAAAGTTAAGCCTAAAACTGAATATGTATCTTTTTATTTTAACTCCAATTGTGTTGTTGATGTGATGGTGTTACCTTGATAACATTGCAACATAAGGTACATCAGATGTACTGGAATCTGTGTCCTTCTAATTACCCTACAACTAGATAAACTTCAAGGGCAGGAATTTTTCCAGAAGATCTTGAATGCAGGCAGCAGATTTACAGATAATGTTCCAGTGAGGTATAAAGTACACCAAATGTGGTGTTCTGGACTGTGAGGCAGCTCTGTCAAGTTGGAACACATAATGCAATCTGTACATTAAAAAAAAAGTAAACTAAGCAGATTGTTGTCAAGAGACAACCTTACTCTAAAGGCTTTATTCGTTCTTCAGCCAGGTAGTGTGAGCATTCAGGATTTGGGTACAACTGCTAATGGGACTGGATCAGTGCTTCATGTCTATAGTGGCTTTCCGCCTTGTAATTCACAAACCCATGAAGGTCTTTTGGCTACTTCCAGATGGAAGAGAAACATCAATAGGATCCCACCAGATCTCTGGTGGTTCTCAAATCCAGCTGAAAATGGTTTGGTAGTTCTGTTTGTCCCCTTCTTCCAACTGGCCAAAAAAAAGCTAAACCTTCCTGACAGAAGTCGGCCCATCTACAAGAAGGGCCAGAAGGAGGATCCAGGAACTACAGGCCTGACATCAGTGCCAGGGAAGGTCATGGAGCAGATCACCTTCAGTGCCATCAGATGGCACGTACAGGACAACAAGGGGACTGGGGCCCAGACAATATGCATTTAGAAAAGGCAGGTCCTGCTTGACCAGCCTCCCCCTATGGCAGGGTGATCTGCTTAGTGTGTGAGGTTGTGGATATTGTCTACCTGACAATATTGACACCATTTCCCACAGCATTCTGATGGAGAAACTGGCTGCTCTTGGTTTGGATGAAAGGTAAAAGTGGCTGAATGGCTGGGTCCAGGGAGTGATGGTGAATGGAATTACATCCAGCTGGTAGCCGGGCATCAGTGATGCCCCCCAAGGCTCAGTACTGGGGCCAGTCCTGTTTAATATCCTTACTGAAGATCGGGGTCAAGGGCACCCTCAGTCAGTTTGCAGATGACACCAAGTTGGTCATGTGTGTTGATCTGCTGCAGCGTAGGAAGGCTCTGCAGAGGGATCTGGACAGGCTTGATTGACGGGATGAGACCAATTGTATGAGGTTCAACCAGGTGAAGTGCCAGGTCCTGCACTTGGATCACAACAACCTCATGTGACTCGGCAGGCCTGGGGAAGAGTGCCTGAAAAGTGCCCAATGGAAAAGGACCTGTGAGTGTTGACCAAGAAGAAATGGCCCCAAGTTGTACCAGGGAAGGTTTAGATTGGCTATTGGGAAAAGACTCCTCACTAAAAGGGTTGTCAAGCATTATAATGGACTGACCAGAGAAGTGGTGGAGTCACCATACCTGCAGCTATTTAGAAGACATGTAGAGGTGGTACTTGGGAACATGGTTTAGTGGTGGACTCGGCAGTGTTGGCATAACAGTTGGAACTGATGATTTTACAGGTGCTTTCCAACCTAAATGATTCCATGATTCTGTAAGTACAATTTCAGCTTCTGAAGATGCCTTGGGGCTTCACTGAAGTCAGTACAAGAAGGCCCTGTAATTACCTGGACAAGCTGCTGATCTCCTCAAGAACATCCCACATCTTCTCATCCCACTCTCCCTGGTAAAGCATATCACCAGGCTCAATATGACACCTGCCCTGAGTTTTCTGCTTTTTCTTTTGTACTTTTGTACTTTTTCTGGCAAAAGTACATGATTTCTTTTGCTCATTATTGTTTATAGCAGAAAATGGAACATGGGACAGGAACATTGCCCTTTACAAGGGAAAGATTGAGAATCCAAAGTGATCTCATGACTCCAAAGAGAATCAGACGATAAGCCTGGGAAGCTTACCCAGCTATAATGGTGCCTTGTACCAATCAACAGCTCAGGATTAGTAGGATTAAAGTAAATCTTATTTCTGGCCATCCATGTCTGAATTTCATTTTGGCATCTGGTCAACAAAGCAACCGCCTTTTGCAAGGTAGCATGACAAATTTCTTTTTCCATAAACATTATGGGGAAAAAATGTTCTCGAAAAGTCTGTGAAGTGCTCTGTGTTATCTGTGGAAACAGTGCTAAAATTGGAGCAGAACTAAATGTTCAACTTTCATTTTATAATAGAGTGCAACAGAAGTACATCATGAAGTCACAGGTTTACATCTGTTCAGCTGAGAAGAAGCATTTTCTTTTGTCTTTGCCATATACATCTCCTTACACCACATCCAAGTTCTCTAGATTAAATACTTTGTGCTACAAATAATCTTCCCTTTTGTAGCAAGCGTTAACCACAGGTTAGCCACATTGGCTGACACATTTCACTGTGTCAGATGCAACAGAGAAAGAAGGTTCAAGGACATGAAAGGACACGGGTATGCAAAGAAGTGAAAGAACTGGTATTTTGCAGTTGCAAAGATGCTGAGATTGCAAGCACTAAACAAAGAATGAGGCTTACAGCTATATGAACACACTTTTTGAATGATCTTTGCCAGAAATTTTCCTCTTAAACAGAGATTCTGTATCTAAAAATAACAGTTTAATTCTGATTTTTAATATTGTTAATTTCTCAGAGTAACGACATTTCTTAAAGATCTCTCAGTGTTTTCCTAAAATCCTGATTTCTTTTGTGCTCATGGCTAAGAGTCTTGTCTTCAGGTACCAGATGGAAGCATGCTGCACGTGCGGACATGTCTGAACCAGCATGGTGAGGAAGGCAGAGCTCAGTCCCAGCTCAGGAACAAATGAACTACATTTCTCCTGCTCTCTGGTTTCCCCTGTGTACCATGGAGTTGCTGACCCTGACGAAAACTAATGGTTAAAAAATAGACAAAACGTTTGTAGTTGGTAGGAAATGTCATGTCTGCATTTCAGATGTCTCCAACTCTGTTCAACTTGGATAGGACTGTTTGAAGCACTGAGAATGTACTCCCTGCAACAGACCTTTTAACCTACTCCCAGTGAAGAGTTATTTGCGATGATTAACAGTGTTAGGGACTGCTCCTTGAACTGTAAAAAGCTGAAGTTTATAATCCCTTCAGGCAGGAATTAACATCTTTATGTTTGGAACTACTACTAGAATATCTCCTCCCTTCTTTGTTCCCAACAAAGCTGGGTGAGCTGCCTGCTCCCCTTTTTACAGACTGAAAGTTTCTGAGCAGGATGTTAGCCACTACAAGTGACAGAACTTTGGTGGCATCACTCCAACTTACGGGAGCAAAAGATCTGACTTAGAACACATGGTTATTCTATTCTATTAAAACCAGGCCTCTAAGAGTACATAGGGGCTGCCTGCAACTCTGTCTATCTGTCTCCTGTGGTCTGAGGCCTGCTGTTGCTGTCCTCTGAAAACAAAGAGTAATAACAGCTTTTTAATCTGAATACAACCAGGTATAAATATCATGCTGTCAAAAACAACATATCAGATAACACTGATGTTGCTCTAAAGGGGTATTTTCCATTTTATGGGAGTTTTTGGTCTAGAATGGAAGCACTACAGCAAGTTCAGTAAGAAATCTAATACCAACAGTAAATATCTTTAAAGGGGTGAAATTCAGAACTCAAGTGCTACTTGTGAGAATACAGACCTGCACTAAAGTTATGAAAACAGAGTCAATGGGCTGATCAGTCAGCTGGTACAAAAGCACGGCATTCTGGCCAAGCCTTGACCGAGGGCAAACACTGTACCCACCCTCCCTTCTTAAGTTTCACTTCTTTGTTATGCATATAGCGTTAATTACCTGATAATTGCCTGATAATTTACTTTCTACAGTCCACACACTTTGCCTTTACATAGGATTCACTTTGACAGTTGATGTGAACTACTCCAATCAAATTCCAATACATTTGCATGAGCTGTATAGATTTTGTCTAGCGTTTTTAGGATGTTTGAACTTCTGTAGAAGAAAAATTAGAGGCTGTTCTTAAACAGTGACCCCCACTGGAGAGTAAGCCTTAACCTTTGTTCTCCTCACCTAAGGTATTAAATTAATTATGGAGAGGAAGATAAGCAGCTCTCAAGAACAATTTGTGCTTTAGTAACTCATTTCATGTAACCTAAGACCTTATACTTGATCAGTGATGTTGCAGTGAATTTTTAATGTGTTCTGCACATGGATTTTTCTGAATTGCCATTTCAATTTCATTTTACTTTACAATACTCGGTGTTGTATGCTTGTCAAGGCAGACTCGCAGGACTGGAATTCTGTGTCTAGTTTTGAAGTGAAAACAATATTGTTGAGACATTTTGCCTGTGGTAAGATTTTAAGCATTGTGACAAATGTTAAAATAGTAACAAATGTAGGAACAAGGTTGAAAAAAAGATACTTTTTTTCCTCATGCTTCTCCTTCCTCTTGATTATCAAAGCTCTTTTTTTGAAGAGGATATTGCATGCAATTCCAAAAGTAGCACAGTCCTAATTATTCTTAGTGCCACATCAGTCATTTGAAGAGCATCCTGAAACATTCTCCAGTCAACAGCCTCACTGCAACATCATTGCCTCTGCACAGAAGGGGGCCTAGCATGGGTAGGCTGTACTGTAAGGAACCAGAGAGAGTGCTCTCAGTTCTTATTCAGATACCCAGAACATTTTTATTTGCCTGTACAGACATGGCTGCTGTCAAGATATGTGTAAAATAGTAAATATTCCTAACTAAACAAATGTTCTTATTAAAGTAGCAATAAACACATATCATTTGGGAACTAAAATGGATAGCAGACACTATGGCAGCCATGGAGAAATCCACATAAAATACATAGCCTGGACAATTGCAATGAGCCAGGACAGGGGTCTTGATGTAGTTCTTACTGTCATTCTAGTGAATGAACAGGGAAATGTTCTCTGGTTGAACATAATGGGTGATGGGTGGATGTTACACTGCTTTCAAAAAATATTCCACGCAGCAAAAGTCATGCATCAGGATTCAGTACCACCTCCCCTAAACTGGTTAACCTACTACTAAAGTTCCTACTTACTTAGACTGAGGAAATACAGCAAAGTACTTTATAACCACTGTGGCTTTTATAATTTACTGTGGCCACTCCCTTTTTTGATGTTTCCCCTCCTATAGCTCATCCTCACTCAAAATCATCCAGGAGTCATTGTTTCTCTGCCTTCTAGATGTGAAGAGCAAGAGACTCTAGAAAACTTACTGGAAACCCTGATATCACTAATCTAATACAGAAGATGTCGAGATACATGAGCATATCCTCCTCTAAAAGGGAGATATCGGGACCCAGATTCATTCCCCCTAACTACTGATACTGAGTTTATCACTGAGATGTCCAAACTAGGAAGACAGTGCCTCTATAAATCGAGGGCAGATAAGGACAATTTTAGAGCACGATTCTGGTCTTAGCAAGATCAACGACTCGTTGTACCATGACATCAAGTAAAGAGCAAGTATAAGGGTTCTAGATACCTTTCTTATGTTTATAATTACATCAGTTAGGACACTCATGTTAGGGTCAGAGTAACCCCCAAAATATGCTTTTTCTGCAACCTCTTTTCCTACTCCTTATCCTACCTGCCCCCAGTGGCCTCTGCCCACAGGGAAGTCTGTGTTAGGGTTGGGGAGAGATCCTGCAGTACACCCCAAATTTATTGTCATCTGCAGGAAAATAAATCTGTGCAAAAGAAACGGGAACTTTAACAACTTTTACAGCTCTGCTCAGATGCCCTGCACTCACGATGTAGCCTTTTTATTTCCAAAAACATTTATTTCACTTGCTAACTTCTAGATTATTTGTCTTTGACCAATAAATATTCTATAGCACCCAAGTTATTTTAAATCTCTTTTCTAACAAAAAAATTAAATCTCCTGAGCCCTCTTGTTCTCTGAACAGTATTATACTGGATTAAACTTTTCAGCAGGCATTTTGACACATCTGCGCAAATGTCAATAAAACTAGAGAAAAAGGGCCAACAAGAGATGGTTTTGAAAACTGGAACACTTGTGCAATAGTTTAAACATGGATCTAGGTAGGTTTTGTGCCTGCATTTGGGTTTTTTGGGGGTGGTGGAAGGATTGGACACATAGATGTATAACGTTTGTGATGCCTGTTTAATAATGCTGTATTAATTCCATTTGGTGTCATCAGTCATACTCTACCGCCTGTCCCAGCTCTCCCAGACAGTTCAGAGACCTCTAATTAAAAATATGTGTTGGAAAATATGTAGTTACTCTAGGTGCTGAATCAAATCAGACCAGCCAAATATTCATTTTTGAACTAGCTTAACTTTTCAGGGTGGTATCTTGTGTCTGTTTTGCGGTGCATACACACATGGCTCTAACAATTTTAACTGTGTCACGTTTTCTGATATTAGTTGTCAGCACTGTATACCTGATACTGTGTATGGGGACAAAATACATGTCAGAGAATGAACTTGTGAGTAATAGGAGTAGCTTTCTCTTACAAGCAAATGCAAGTGCCTATACGACATATCCAAGATCTCAAAACACTTCAAAATACTTTCAACAAGACGTGTGCAAAGTATTCAGTAAAGTGGTGAGCTTTACCATGTCCCTCTGACATCCTAGTATACACAGACATGGGTCTTTATCCTTAATGCTAGAATTAATGAGTGCCCATCATTTCTTTTCTACAAGTTGTGAACTTCAGTTTTGTTGTAGTTTAAATTTCACCTGAAAGTCTTAATTGAATTTATAAGCAATGTTGTTCAGATTATATCTGAAAATTAATACCTGCAAAAAACCTCTTCAGATTTCTAGAAAATGGGAATAAGCTTGCAAATTTTGCCACTACTCCATCATCCTTTATTCATTCAGGTGCTCCTTTTCAGGTTGCTATCTACTAAGGGCATCTTAAGCTCAGTTATTTGACTTCAAGCAATTCGTTGCCATGGAAACAGTAAGACATAGCTTTGGGTATCTTCTGGGCCAAATTTGAGGTGAAAGTCTCGGTGGGAAAATTGTCATTGTGAGACAGTCAAGCTTCAAATCAAAGCCAAAGGATCATAGCTTAACAAAGGACTTTAGACAGATCTGACTGGACTTGTCTCTTTTGATAAGCAGGGACTTCTAACTCATGGAGAAGTTGGGATTAGCCATGGATAGAGCAGACAAAACCACACAGGGACCTTGTAAAAAAGATCTTGAAAGAGACAATATGCCAAAGCATATCCATACTGATGTAAGCAGGAATGTGCTGTGGAATGATGTTTGTTTGCATGTATATAGTGTTTCATTCATGTACCTATTCACCCATTTGTAGATATTATTTCCATTATTCATTGCATTGGCTTTTCTGTTGTTCTGTCCAATATTACTGATAATAGCAATATTTAAAGCATTATTTTTCCTACTAAAGGAAACCCAAAAAACATTATCTTAACAGACTTAATTTCTCAAGGAAGAAGATATATAGGTTAATGTAGTTAGAGCCTCCTGAAATGCTGCTACATTTCAGTACGTGTATGAGGGATCAGGGAGTGCACTCAAGCTGACTTGAGCAGAGGGAACTGTAACTCTAGCTGAGAAGTTTTTTTGTGCACTACCAAAACTCTTTCAATGCTGTCTAGTTTCTGCACCTGCAGGAAATACTGTGTCATCTGCCAAAACTCAAATTTCAAGGATTAGCTAATAACATTTTCTTTGAAAAAGAGAGCTGATTCTTAACCAGTATCGTGAGTCTTTGAAGTCTCCGTAATCTATTTTCCCTGGTTGCTTTTAATGAGCCTTTGAATATTACTCTGCAATTTCTTTTTTTTTTTTTTTTTAATTTGGTGGGGGAAGGGAATATGCACTCACTTTTCTCCAAAGAATTTAAAAAATTCATTATTGCAAATAACTTTCACAGTGCCAGAACACTAAGTTATGCAGTATCCTTTGAGTGCATCTATGGTAAATAAATCACAGCTTTGCTGGATTCTCCATCCAAGAGGTTAATGAGATGTAGAAGAAAATCCCAATTAACTCATATCTAAGTTTGAGTCTCTTTTTTCTTCATGTAGGCCAGCTATCAGTGGAGTTTCTTCTGATTCTCTTTGGTATCTATATTATTCTCTGCACTACTCTAAATGACTACATGTATGCCTGTGCTATGGTTTCAACTGTGTTTACAAAATTAGCACAGCTAATGCTAAACTAGTTAGCTTTGGAGTCTGTAGCAGGTAAGCAATGGCAGTAGAGAACTCAGATGTGACTTTTATGTTCGAATTTTACAGTGGGTTTTACAGCTAAATTGCAGTTGATACTAAAGTAGCAAGTTCCCTGATCTCCATTGGCATGCCTCAGTCCTTGCTATGAGTACATAGCCTGGCTTGTCTAGCATGAGTCTCCACTGAGGTTGCCTTATTTTACATTGATTTGATTCCAGAGAATATATCCCCGGGTCTCTCCAACAACCAGACACAACTTCCCTGAAGCTGGACAGCTGCTTGTCACGCTGGCTTGCAGCCCACTGCCAGGAATACACTTGTAGACACGTGCTGCAGTTGTGCTGGCACAGCTGTGCGCATCTCCTTCCCAAGGCACGGAGGGCTCCATCTCCTCTGAGACACATCCCAGCTGAGGCTCCCAGGGTGGCAGGGGAAGAAGGCATTGGTGGAGGGTCTCAGCCTCATGAATCGAGGCTGCATTCCTACACTGGGGCTGTGGACTTGACTCCACTCTTGTGCTCTTGAGAACTAACCTTCCCTCTGCAGGCTGCTGTGCCTGGCAGCCCCAGCCTCCCTCCCCACTTCTGTGTGACCACAACCACAGACTCTCTGTTGACGCCTCCAGAGAAGAGAGAACAGGCCCCAGCCTGCGCAACTTCTTCATTAGTGCTGCTTGCAGCCATAATTAGATAATATGAGAGGGTTTTCCTCTTGCCAGCAGACAGACTTAATGTACAAAATCTGAAGTAATAATTTTCGGCATATTGCAACTCAACTATAAACAGGATAGGACTGGGTTTTTTTTCTTTACACAAGGAAGAAAGCCCATTAGGCAGAAAACAGAAAGAGCAGACATAAAGGTGGGCAACTGTATAATAGCTCTGTTTATCCTTAAAATAAATGCAGACTCTAATGACATTCCATCATTTAACATATTTCTGTATCTCTTTTTAAAACCCCAAAGATATATTTTCTCCACCATATTTTTCTGGTTTAAGAGCAGATGACTAATTATGCTTCTATAAACTTTGCTTTCCTTTGAAATAGTAATCACTTACTTCGTCAGACTTTTCCTATTATGGTGCATTTTTAGAGCACTTAGAGTACTACTTGTTAAACAAAACAGGAAGCTAATTTGACTGGCCATGATGAGACCACAAGTGGTCTCCAACCAAAAATTATTTGTATCAGATGAAGATTCTTCTTAAAAGCTGGGCTACTGGCCGTACTTCCAGCACCAGTACTGCCACATGGAGGAACTATTCAGCCTGCTCAAGGGTACAAACCAGCCTTCACTGCTTTATGGTAAGATTTAAAATATTAATGTTTAGGGTACCTTTCCCTTCTGCTGGTGGAGGGTTGGAAGTACTGCCAAGCCACTGAGCATAAAACTATTCCTCTTGCCTCCGTTGTGGACAAAGACATAGAAGAAGGAATTAGCCCACCTACAAAGTAATTATATATCTTTTGTTATTTTGATTTCTTTCAAAATCAAAGAGTTACTCCTGGCAGAGAAAATTTATTCATAATGGAAATCATACAGCTGGAAAGAGTACGTGCAGGGTAGCATGAGCTTTTGCATTTACTTACCCCAGTGATGTTCAATCCTAATTTGCTCCCTTTTTTGCTATTTGGACTCCTGGAACATGGGTTTTCCAATAAATTAAACTTCTGACACACTGAGCTGGAATATGGCCCATACACTGTAGGCCAGAGCTTATAATACCCTAATGCACTCTCCCTCATGAGTTTGGAAAATCATCAGTTTGATGAAACCAACCTGACTCACTCTTGCTCTTCCTCTGCTGGAATCCACCACAGTGAGCCCAAGGCAGGAGCTTGGCTAAACCCCTGGGGGAATGGCTGGCATGAGGCACTGCTAGGAAATCTGTGATATGGGCTGGGCCTCCCCTCTCAGCACTGCAAAGTGAGTGAGCTCAGTATGCTTGGCTCTTCAAGCAGCACCCAACACCGAGTGAGTTAAGGTCATGCCACAACACAGAAAGGTACAGGCCATGCAAACACCCACCCAACCAAAATAAAGTTCCTTGCCCCTGGGAGAAGCAACAGAAAGTGAGGAGGCATCGACCTGATCTAGCCTTTCCCAGAGTACCTCCTTCTTCAGCTCTTCATCAGGAGCATAAGGGGAAGTGACATTTTGCTGCCCTTGACTTGGTGACGTGAACCGCAAGCTGGACTGGCTCCAGAATACAGAAACTTGAAATTGCTTTCACATTTAGACTGTATGACAGAGAGTTAGGACATGTTCAGCATGCAAACTGCACGTGCCAAATTATTTTAGAATGTGTAAAAACGTGTGTTGTTAATACTGGATAAAAGCTCATCTGTGGATGATGGGGTTTTCGCATTCTGTTCCCAATAAATCTTCCTTTCTCTACACTAGTGTACTCCCACTGTCCTGACACAGGCAAAATGTCAGCTGAGGTCATATGAGTCCTGAATCAAGACGGCAGACTTGGCTTGATGTGCACGAACTGCCTAATGCCAGCAGGCAAAATTAAAGAGAACAGTGAAAATACCCACAACGTAGGTTAAACCCCCACTGCTATCAAATCAAGTGCAATTAAGAAGTCAGAGCAACAAAGAGGGTGGATGGAGCTCACACTGGAAGTAAAACATCTTTTACCCTTCTGTTTCCCTAGAAGGGATTATATTTATTTGTAAAGAACATAGTTCACTTTCTGCTTCTTTCTGCTTCTCCTTTTATTGTGTTTTATTAAGATATAACCCCCTGTGTTAAGTTTTTGTCATTGTGAATGTTCCTACCTGGGACTGTAGAGATTGAATTAACCAGTTCTCTGCACAGGCTGGAGTCAGGTGTCACGGCACTCCACCTGAGGTTGCAGATGATGTTGCCTCAACAGAGCTTTCCTGTATAGAACAGAGCCTGACTTTAGTTTGAGAGCTTTGTCTTCTGAAGAAGCACGCACTTGCCCTTTCCCAACACAGAGTGGCACAGCCCACATGGTAAAATCTAGTTTCCCTGGAGCCCAGCTTGGAGCTGGATGTTGCTCCAGTGGCACAGCTACTCTGCTGTGTTGTGTTCTGGTATGGAGTCTAGGAAAGGTATCCCAACTGTCCTCTACACAACTCCTTTCTTCTGAGATGACAAAATGAGCATCAGTATTCTCTAGGACAATGGTGTGGATACGTATACCTGTCATACTAGAGCTGTTGGAAATGTTTAATGTGTTTTAGGGGACCCTGAAATTTGCCAGCAATGCCCAGCTTCATTTTGATTTGGTCTTGGATTTATTGCACATTCTTAACCACTATTATTTTTAAAGGCTTAAACAGCTTTGGTTTTTTTCTTCCTTCACATCTCCCAGTGCTAGCAGTCAATGGGATATGTGAATGTGAAACTAATATTGATATCAAAGGAAATTACAGCATTTGCTGCTCAGGGGGATGCTCCAGTGAGGGTTTTTTTCTGACTAGCAATACCAGGTAGTAATGATGGAAAACAGAGAGTAGGTATGCACTTAACATGAACTTGATTGAGAGATTAGGAAGTTTCCCTATTAAAACAGACATCTCTTGCTAATAAAATTCAATTAGCATGTCAGTCTTGACTTCAGGCACATTTTAAAGGAAGTGTCAATTTAATAATCACTCTTCAGTTTGAAATGTCATCCCTACTCTGATTACAAGTAAACTCTGTAACAACCATAATTAGGAGACTTTGGAGAAAGGAAGTTAGTTTGAATGTATTTAATTCTGTTTTGCAGCACCATGCGGAGTCCAGTAATTCCTTTTGCTACAGGTACAAGGACTCCTGCAGGCCCTGTATTTTCCCCACAAACCAATGACTAAATCAGTGGGCTCATAGTTCAAGGGTGAAAAGGTTTATGGCAATACAAACATTAACAACTACCAGAAAGAGCAGTAGTGGGCTGGATCAGTGTAAGTTGGTGACAGCACACAAGTGCCTGGGGAAATGCAGTTGGACAGGAGAGAGATTAATGCAGAGAAACACTCACCATTCTAATGCCTGCACGCGTCCTCAGCTGGAGGTGTGAGGAAGGTTAGGAAACAGCTCTACTGAGGACAGTGACATTCTTCTTCTCAAAGAAGAAGGAAAAAATGAGGAAAAAGGGTGCCCAGGCCCAGAGGACAAGAGAAAATTCAGACTGCACAGCATTAGTAGTGATGGCAAACTGGCAGCAACAATGATTTTGTGAGTGTTGTGAGAGAAACAAGGATGAACAGGGAATACTCCTACCTATAAAACACCAATATCTAGTCACAGATACTCATATAGCTCATCAATACTCATAGAGCATACTCATATAGCAATTCCTAGAAGAGATTTGTGGTCTCTTGCATGCTGTATACATTTGTATAGCTGTTTGTCCCAGTAAACTTTTAGGGAAACAGAAACCAAAAGTAAGAAGTTGTGTGTCTCAGTACATCAGCAGTGTGGCCTTCACTGAAGGAGAAAGTCATCTCTGTGTCCTGGACATACCATCAAAATTTGAATTACCAGCCTTTTGCCTCACTAAGTCACTCAAAATTAGAGACCCTCCAGAGGAAAAGTATTTCCCAGTAATATCTTAAAAAATCTTCCATGTTTTGGAAATGATTTTAACATTTATCTGCCGAAACAAACTGGCAGGACTGAGAGTCCTAAATGAGCAGGTCCAAACTCACAGGGAATTGCCCTGACTGCTACTTTCCTGCCATATAGGCTTTTACATTTAATGTGGCCTTATTGTGATCAAGGAATGTTGCTGTCAGGTCTAAGTGCAGAATGGCAGCTGAATATTGAAGGGACTTTCCGAAAAAGGACAATTTTGCTAGCCTAAGTGGGTACAGGTTCGGGAATGTTTTGTCTGTGACATCTTTGCTGAGAATAAATAAGTGATATATTTAGGGTAGGCTAACATCAGTGATGACAGATTCCACATTATGACCAAAAGGCCACAACTTCATTAATAAGATGCCTAAAGGCACCTTCCTGACAGCTGTGGAAAGAGGAGGAAATGACAATAGCCTACAGAACTCATCAGCCTCTCCTCCCTTTCTGGCACTGCAGAACAAGAGACACTGCAGCAGGCCAGAGCAGCCCTGCCAAACTGGGTGAGATTGCCTAATCCCACCGCCCTGCTTCCTGCAGCTCGCTGCAGCAGGAAACCAGATCCGTTCTTATCTGCCAGTGGTTCTGCCCTCTGTCTCCATTGGCAGGAATATTCCCTATCTGGTGCTGCTGTAAAGTCCCACCTCAGCCAGGCTATCAGCAGCCAATGTGAGCCAGGGAATGAGCCCAGCAGTGGGAAGGAGGTGGGAAGCTGCACAACAGTTACTGTGGGCTACGTCCAGGTGCCTGCTACCACCAGCAGCACCAGTGGGAGACCAAGCAGGACCTTTCTTTTACTCTGTTAGCCCACTCTTCCACTCCCACACTGTATGTGTCTTGAAAGCAAACCACTGCCTTTCACTGACATAGGTGAAAGCCAATGCCATCCTCAGCAGCATCCCAGCCTAAATTTATAGCAACTAACACAGTGAATACATCTCATACACATGCAAGAAAGCAGTACAGTTCAACATTACATTTTTCCTGCCATAAATAAATACACAAAGAATCATTTCACCTATTTATCTCTGTTCATGATTCATATTCTCTCTGACATGTCTCAGTCTCTGAGGTCAGCAAGTGCTTCTTGAAATGATGTGGTTGGTTGGTCCAGGCTGACGTATTCACAAATTAATACTCGGGGTCTTGAGGTTTAACTCCAGCCAAGAGAAGCCTCCAGTCAGAGGTATTGGCCCCTCTGAGGGGCACTTCAGAGCTGAGACAACATTCAAAATTGCCCATGGAAGATTTTTTTCCTCTCCTTTTGCTACAAGAGACTCCAAAGACCCATTGGGTGAGACTGAGGTTAACCTTTGGGACTGCTCCCCTTTTACTACACCTGTTACTGAACAGACATACCAAGAACAATCAGGGCGGGCAGCTGAGAAGCTACCGAACTTGGATTTGCACCACACAATATTACTGATAAAAAGCACATAGTAAGTGGATGGCTGGGCAACCTGACTCCCCAGCACCTGCAAAGATAAGAGCTACATTCTGACCAGAGGAAAGTGACATGGTGTCTCCACCCGCCTGGTAGAAAGTGTCAGTGTCCCTCACCCAAGCTGCATTTGGAGTCTGTTCTGCTTGCAAGGAAAAACTAAGAAAAATGCGACATCTAGACATGTGGAGGATAGGACAATAATGCCACAAACCTCTAAAATGAAAATATGCTCCCTACGGTGCAGATGCACAGACTGGGCAGAACCTTCCTCCTTTGAACAAGTTCATTCCTGTGTGGTTTGGTGCTGTGTGTCCTGTACTCAAGCCACACAATTGTCGTGGGACTAGTAGTGTTCCTAAGGTAAGCTCTACCTTTCCAAGCGTGGGATAAAAAGAGAGACCATGCAGTCTATGTAAATTGAAGTGGTAATAACAGACCGGGAAAACTAAATGAAGAGCAAGCACTGGCTTCTGGTAGATTTGCTGAGGTTGAATAGGGATATACTGCTGGAACCAAGGTGTTTACAAGGGAAGGAAGAGAGCTGCACAGCTCTTGTCCTATCTGAGCTGATCAGAGAGTAGGTGCAAGTGAGAGGCTGTGGTAAGGTGCAATCTAAAATCCTACCCCTTGCAGCTTTTACCTGTTACCTATGGCTCAATTCATTGGCTCATCATGTGCCTGAGAGAGAGGCCAAATGAATGCCTGAGCTGATTTCCTCAGAGGTATGTCCTGCCCCTGCCTGGTGAATGCCATACTGCTGTTTCTTGGTCCTTTTCTCGTGATCCCACACCAGTTTGGGTGGCTGCTGCTCTTTCTGAAGCATTAAAACTTAACAGTTCCCCCCTGCTTTATGAATCTCAAGTGAAATATTAAAATACCTTTCTGTGGCTTATAAATAACGTATCATGACTCCCCCAGGTAGGAAGAGCAGTACAGTCCATGCTCAGGTACAAGAGATAAAAGCCTCCCCACTTCAGAAGAAACTCAGGAATATGGGGTACAAATACCCCAGTGATTTTAGTAGTTGCTCATCTTGGGTCCAAGAAATATTTTTAGTACTGTTTGAGCACTGCCCCTGGAACTGCGACAGCTCTCACATCCCTTGCTCTCACTGGGTCACACCTGAACTTCAAGCCCCCCAGTAAGCATCGGGAAGTGATGCTGAGATTGGGACAGGCTCTGTGCCTTCCTCCCTGCCCCAAGCATAGGGCTGGGACCCATTTCAAGCCAAGGCAGAAACCTGAGCTAAAGACCTGAGTTCACTTTGTGTCATGGTGTGTTCCTTTTCCAGAGGCAAAGCATGAAGGCACATGAATGGTCCATGCCAAAAGCCAGCAGCAGGGCCAGCAAAGTTCATCAGCTCAGACTCTGATCTCCGTGAAAGCAGCTGTATTCCCCCCTGTGGACCTAAGCTTGTCCCAGGAGCAGGTCATTGCATCTGCAGAGCATGGGGTATGTGTATCACCAGGCTGGCAGTGATGCTCTCTGCAACTCAGACTATTTGACCAGAGGTAATTAAAAGCTGCCTCTATGTGGCCATGTAATGACAGACTGTACCACAACACACAAGTGCAAGGATGACAAGTTAAGGTCAAGTGGGCAAACAAGCTGCTGTTTCCAAACTGTGGAATGCCTGCATTGGCATCTGCCTGGCTCTCCTTTTACAGTACCTCTTTCAGTGGTACTTACCACCAGTAACTTACAGTTTGTGTTCAGATTTCATACCTGCTTATTAGGCACGTTCACCTTTCAGAAGTGTATGTATGCAAGCTGAGCTGTGTTGCGTCAGCAGCGGTGCTCCTTGTCTGACAGGAACCCAGCTTTCCCCGACCCCTCCTAAAAAGCCGGTGCCCAAGTGCATGCACCTGACTTCAGGGAGTGCAACAACCTCCGCGGTGCCCCAAGAAGTGGCACCACCCTCCCGCAGCAGTCGGGCCTTGATGAGTTGGGTTCCCCTCTGCCCCTCGAGACAGCTTCTCTTTCTTCTTCTGCGCACCTGAGCAGTGCTCTCGCCAGAGGGGAGACGGTCTGGACAGGGGCCGAGGAGGCAGAGTCTGCCCGGAGCAGCGGTCCCCGCCCGACAGG
>VZTH01000306.1:72845-89830 GCA_013397815.1 Aleadryas rufinucha
GGGGACGGCGAGCGAGGGCGCCGAGGCGGCCGGCGGCGGGGAGAGGGAGGCGGCGGCGGTGCTGATGGTGCTGGACCTCTGCTCGGTCAGCAACGTAGCCCTGTCGCGGATCCTCCGACAGCTCTCCGACGTGGCCCGGCACGCCTGCACCCTTTTCCAGGAGGTCGAGGCTGACATCCAGGGCACCCACCGCCGCGTACGGGCGCTGCACGGCCGCATCGCCGGCCTCCAAGGAGCCGTGCGCGGCCTCGACCCCAAGCAGGAGGCAGTGCGTAAGTACCACGGAATGCGGGATGCATGGGGAGCACCGCGGGATGGATGGGGCGCATCGCGGGATGGATGGAGCGCACCGCAGCCCGGGGCGCCCGGCCGGGAAAGCCATCCCCTGGCAACCTGCCGTGCAAAGTTTGGGACCAGAGTCGGTGGGAAAGGAGCCCTGGCGGGGCAGCAGAGTGGGAAGGGAACGGGCGGGCGCGGGTCGGGTCGGGTCTGTGGGCGCCGCTGGGCGCCGCGGCGATGCCGGCGGGAGGGATGATGTCAGTGGTTTGTGCCTTACGTAAGGAGCTGGCTGGCGGGGCTCTCGGGACGCATCTTCTGCAGCCAAGGATTTGGCCGGGGAGGGGGACGAGGTCTGTCAGCGAGGCGCCGGCACTGATGGAGATGATCCGCCGCACTCGGGCATCTTTAGGTTTTCTCCCTTTGCCGGCCTGTCCCCCTTCCCCTTAAAAGTGTCTCTGAATTCCCGATCGAAATGTTACGCTCCTAAGTAGAAATAATAAAACTGCTTCNTAAAGATCAAGGCAATGTGGAACTGGTGTTATGAGCAGTGCTTGAATGCTGTTTCTTCTCCACCCAAACTATAAAAGCAGTGACAAGCTCTGTAGTCCTAACAGCTGCTGATTTCTGCTGAATATGGCTCGTGTTCACAGCAGTGCAATGATTTTGTACTCTCACTGGTGCATATGCTTCCCAAGCACTTGTGGATATGTATTTTTTTGATAGATAGGGCTGTGGATTGGAAGTCTGGAGTAGCAGAGATTGGTGTTGGTTCTTACCTCTTAGTATCTGTTTTAGGAAAAGCAGTGGCTTGAAAGGAGAATTTGGCTTAGTTTTTGCCTTCTGCTGTACCCATCTAAATCCTGAGTACCTCCACTAAGTACAGCAAAGTGAGTTTACACCAGAGTAAACAGGACCATGCCCTCTTCTAGGTGTTTTTAATGAATATGCCATTTAAAAAATTGTGGTCTGGATTTCCTCCCCTTTGGAGCACTGTGGAATATATGAAACTCTTTTAGGATCAATGAAGCTGTCTTGATTAACAGAATCAAGCTTTACGTATTCAACAGTATTTAAGCTACATACTCAGCAGCTGTACAGTGACTTTGCTGGTGATGTATTAATATACATCAGTCGTAGATGAGACCAAGGGAGGTTTTTTGTGGTTTCAGGATGAGTGTGTAATCAGAGCAGAGTGCTGGGCTGTGATTGGAAACTGCAGTGAGAAGGAGGCTTGGCTGAGCTAGTGAGGGAACTGTCTGAGGAAATGAAACTCCTCATATCACATTCTCATCTGTAGGTCTTTTGAGCTGAGTAAATGTGGGTATATACTAATGTAAGTGAGAGCAGAGCTTAGCTGTTCTAATCTGTACGGTTTTTTTCTTTCTGGATTGTGCAAGTGCAGCTTGTTTGCAAATCACAGAGCAAAATCTTGATATTACAGCACAGTTATGTCATCTGCTTAATTAGAGAGTCTGACTTTATCCCTGTGATGATAAATACAGAATCCATTTTTTTGGTGTTCTGTTTCCTTTTAAATCGTTCTCTCTTTAAGAGGGGAGAAAATTTTCATCACGATCTTCTCCTTGTTTGCCAGCTGCTCCTCCTTTCCCTTGTATACAGCACAGTGCCACTGATAGAGCTGCAGATGTCCCTAGGTGTGGTCAACTGAGGGATCCTCCACAATGCTGAGCTTTGCCACCACCCATCCTCCAGTAGGTTTGTGTCTTGTCTGCAGCTGTGCAGCCGCTGAAAGCACACCTCCCAATCCTCATCACTTCTTGCCATGCAGCACTGTGCCACATATTCCCTAAAGATGAACGTCTCGATACCAATCCAACATACATGAACAGTCAACTTCTTTGCCTGCTCTGGCTGCTTTTACTCCCCCTCCGGTGCTGGATCAGCAGAGCTGCATTTATGTAGTGCTACATCTGAACATCTCAGCTGAGACCCAGAGCTGAACAGCACCACGCTACACATCCTCACATTCCTCCCAAATCTGTACATACCCACAGCCATACCTCCCTTTGGCCTCCAGACCGCTCACTGTTCCCAAGGGACAGATAAAACTGCCTGGCAGGAAGCTGCCCATCTTCTCTGTAGTGTATAATGATAGTGTGCTTTCTCGTCTCCGGGTTGACGCCTCCTCCTTCATTATTACTTTCAGCAAGACTATGCTAATGTTTGTTTTATGCATGAAGTGCCTACATAATTCACTCCTGAAAGTATTACACTCAAGTTACTACACCCAGTTGTTTTTTTGAAACCAAGAGAGCAATCACAGGTGGTCACAGATCTACCCAGGACCTAACCAGTTTAACATTAAGGCATACTGACTTGTATCTCCTGTGGTGAGCATGGAAATGATGGGATGGCCTCAGGGCTGTCTTTTAGCTGTCCAGCCCAAATGACACATCTAAGAATAATTCAGAACTGGCTGGAGGTTTGGACTCACAACCACAAGGAACAAGTTGGTGACAGGCATGCAGCCACCCCACCCATGGCATGACTGTAATGGCTACATTGAATTTATTGCATATTATGAGTCTGGAGGGGCTGGGCTTCTTGGTGCATTGACCAAGACACCATGTACTGGGACGTTAACACCAGGATAGTGCAGCCCAACCACACATTTTTCAAGGATTCAGTTTAAAACTACTAGCCTATCTGGCCACAGTGAGACATTCTTCATGCTCTAACTTCAAGTGCAGCAGTGATTTGAGAATAATGCTACTGGACATGCCCTAGATACTGAGCTGTGACAGTGGAAGGCCTTTTTCTCCATGCCTCATAAACCAGCTGGATTCTGAGATTCCTCTGTGAATGCACAGGCTGCATTAGGAAAAGGAAATGATGGGCTAATGCCATCTCAAGAGCTATTGGAGCCAGTGGTTAGAGGGGCATTCCTTGCCCAGAATGCCATTCCTTGGCGATTGCAGAGATGATACCAAGGGGAAGGGGAGCAGAAAAGTTCTCTTGAAAATAGCATATAATACAGTTTTGCGTAATAATGTAGTATATTACATTGAAAATTATGTATTATTATATTAAAACATCTATGTTGGATTCAGGGAATATTAACAAATAATTAAAATTAATTAAAAATGGCATTTTTCCAGTAATGCTTATCACTACTGCTGTCATTTTCATGAAGCCTTAACATTCTCAGCTCTGTTGCTGTTGCAATGGTGAACATTTGCAAGTATGTTTATACTTTGCTTTAAGAAAAGTACTTAAACTCCTCTGCTAAGCTACTGGTAAAGGTATTTGCCTGTGTGTTGCCCTTTGTTTTTGTCACTGTTCAGTGTGATTGGAAAACCTTGTTCTGCACAATAAAGGACTGATTCTGGGCGGTCACAAGCAGGTCATCTTCAAAAACTCAAGGTCCCTTGCCTCTGCCTCCTCAGATGCTGCTTGTCCTTTCATCTTCCTTTTAAGCCTCTGGCCAGCCAGCATCTTGCAAATATGACTCCTTTCCCATCCTCTGACTGTAAGAGAAGCAAGGGTGAGAAATGTTTTTCTGCTCAGCTCCTGAACTAACTACTTTGCCCTTCTGCCACTCCAAGTACTTTACTGCTTTTCATCATGAGCAGCTCCAGGGTCTGCTTCTAAAGCAGAACCATGTGGGAATAACATGATTGTTGTCAGTCTGGCTGTTGCTTAGAGTTTTCTTGTTGACAGCAAGAGAACTGAGCAGTGTGATACTGCCCAGTTTTATTAGATGCTTGATTATCTTGTTAATACAGAAGCGTTGGAGAAGTGCTGGACTAGTGTGTAGACTTGGGACTCAGTGCCTCCATGGTTATTTGGAAAGATGATTTCTCAGTCTAGGGCACTAGAGATCTGGCAGTTTAAGTGGAATATAGTACTTTACAGAAACTGATGATGTAAGCCATCTTGCTTTCTAAATAATCGGCAACAACCGGGCAGCAGATTTTGAAAGCCCTAGCTAATGAGATCTTTTTTGCACCCTGGCATCCCAGAGAATTCCACACATTCCAGGCTTTTTTTCAAAAGCATCAATGTGTTACCAGTAGCCAATCTTTCTAAAAGCTGTGTCGTTTCCAGAAGTTGCCTGCTGTATCTTCATTGCTCTGCTTTTCCATTCCTGATTTTGCTGTGTGCTAACAGTCAGTGATGCAGCCGCTTAGAAGTGTGGGGATCTCCCATGTTACTCTGCTCTTCAGAGGCCCCTGGATCTCTACAGTGAGCTCCCCTATAGGATTTTGTTCTTTCCTGAAGTGTCAGTATTGAGATAAAAAAGACAGCTCTGAACTGTTTCTTTATGATTTTAGGCTCTGCATTAATTTATTCTGTTTGATTGAAGATGGTTACTGAGAACAGCCTGGCTAGTTTCACTCTCGCTTTTAGCCTCTTTCCTTGTGCTTTTTAGGTGGTTTTGTTTTGATTTTGTTTGGTTTGGGGTTTTTGTTAGTGTGGCTTTTAACCACACTGATATAATGCTTTTCTGTTTGGGTTTTGAGCACTGCAGGGAAATGCTTAATCCATTACAAGGTTTTCATGTGTTTTCTGCCACGATCCTACCATTTTTACAAAACATATATTGGACCCAAAGCTCATCAGATAATGCACCTCCTCCTCCTTGACTTAATTTGCTGAAGTCTCAATTACTGTTGAAATGGAATCAAGAAACTGTCATGCTTCCATCTCAGAATTCAGTTGCATTGTAAGGCCATCCCAGGCTTAGGGTTGTTGAGCATCCTTGCAGAGATCTTTAGGGAGGTACATAAGACCTTAAGAGTAGGTGCATCTTGAAAGAAAAAAGAAGTCCAAGTTGTTGCACTTTATCTCAGCTTCTCAAGATTCTTGAGATTTAAAGTGCAATTTTCATTGTATGGATTTTCTGTGGTACTGAGGCACAGCTGAAGATCTCCATGGGTTGGATACATTTACGCAAGAATATCTCAGATACTGCTGGAGACAAACCAGAAGTGATTCCTAGATTCTTTTAACTTTGTATTATGGCCCTTTATAGTTAATGAGCCTATCTAAGTGTGAGGATAGTTACACTTTTAGAGGTACACACTAATGTAACCTGGGGGACATGAAGCAAGAGGATGTATTCAGAGCTCCCTTTGTACACTGAAATTATATTAATTGGCAAGTCCTTCTGCACCCACTTATGTTGGGTGCAGAATAAAACCTCCAAAGAAAAGCAGCTGTACACTGGATGTAGTAATCCATCACCTTCAGCTTTGTGTCCTTTACCTGCCCGAATGGAATGACACAACCTCTTCACTTGTCCTTTTGGCAAAGGAGAAAGGCTTTTGGCTTTATTTGCCGGGTTTGGTTTCTTGGTGTTGTGCTGGTCACTGTGTATTCCTTTGTGTCAGAGAACTCAGCTCTGCTGCACTTGCCTGTAGTTTGCCCATGAATGCAAATAACCCAAGTTGTGGGTGTGGGAAAGTTGGAGAATTTCCTCAGTGCATGGTTTCTTCTAAATGCAGAGGATTGATGGCACATTAGCAGAGAGGAAAGGAGAGGGAGGCCAAAGCATGGGCTTTCCTTCTTACCTTTACTGCTGTCAGAACAACAAAGGGACAGAGGAACAAAAACCTGCTCACTTAAGGATCCCATCCCCACTTTACCGTAACATTCCCTAGAGCACCATCAGCTAGAGTACTGTCATTTAGGAGAAAAATGCCTTATCTTTGTTTACAGAACAGTGATAGAAGACATTTAACACAGGAACATGATCATTCAGAGGCTTGGCTTGAGGTATTTTTTTCTCATGCATTTAGTATGTGATAGAAGATAATGAGGTAGAATTTGTCAGGTGGCTTTGGCAAGGACGTAACTTTTTGAAAGGTGGGGTTGTCACCTTCAGTCATGTTAGCTTGTGGAATGCAGACTCTGGTCTCTTTGCAGATAAAAGCATAGTGTAAAATCCTTTGTCCTGCCAAGGCCAGTGAGACGCTCAGTGGAAAAGCTCTGAGAACTCAGTGCTCAGGTAGAATCACTAGACTTTATCTGGCACAGCCTGGTAAGAGATGAAGAGCAGACAGCAGAAGTTTTCCTCTGAAGCCATTCCCTGGTATAAAGGTGTAAATCTTCTTGAGTTTTGCTGGATGTCATTTACTCGGTCTTCCACTGGTGTAGCTTAGAAAGCCTTTATCTCTGCTATAGCTCCTTGTTTGTCATTCCACAAATAGTACTTAAGCTAATGTACCAGGTTTGAATGTTTGGGGATTTTGTTGCTAGATGGAGAGCCTGCCAGTTAAAAAGCATGATATCAAAAAACATTCAGTGCTTGATTTCCACCTCACTGCAGCTACACAGCTGTGTAATATCATAGTAGTTAGTGGAACTTCTTTCTGGTTCATGCTCAAGAACCAAGCAAGAGTCTCCAATGGGTTTATTAGAAATTCTGCTGGAAATGTTTTAGCTCCTTTAAGACCAATAAGGTCTCCTTTACATAGGAGCAAAACTGCAGAGAAGATACAACCAGACCCATAATACACACAGACTTACTGTGGATCTAGTGGTTTAACAGAAATTATTTCTACAACCCCTTTAAAACTCCCTGCTTCTATTTAAAAGCCTTAATAGTGTAATGTGTGTGTTCAAATAGAGAATAAGATGAATGTTCCAGTGAAATCAATGGAGTCATTCCTACTTTTGGTTAGTTCCCCTGCTCATACAGGAGAGATATGGTGATTAAGAAATAAACGGACTCTGATAACATACTGAGGGCATGGGGAGGTCATTCACCTGTTGATTCAGATGCATAAGAGACGTTCGTTTTCCTTTATGAATGATGAAGGGCCTGGAGTATTTCCAAAAACTCTTGCACAGTTCTCGAATGTCCTTGGACTGAGGGAAGGACTTGCAGGAAGGAAATATAAATTCCTAATTTAAGGGTGCCACTCAGTTGCTGTTCTGGATCAGCAGAATCAGGTTTTGTCAGCATTTCTTACATAGGTTTACCTGTTCTGAGGCTTCAGTACCGAGGATCAGATTAGGCTGGTCTGGCAGAGATGTGCAAAGGTGCAAAAAAAGAACGAGAGCCAGTCCTTACTGAGCCCTGCCATGAACTGGTCCCAGCCTCTCCTTCTCCATTCAGGCAAAAGCAGACTTCTCAAGTGTGTCTGTTTAAAGGCGGCACCTGGCTCTTCCCCTCTCCAAACTGGAGAGCAAAAGAGATCAGGTGCAGGGGAGTGACGGCTGTTTAAAAAAGCCTCTGATCTGACACATTTCCTTCACACATGTTGTACCTAAATCAAGCAGAGAGCCCCAGGGAACTCTTAATAGCAATGTTACTATGTCCAAAGTGGGGGAAAAAATAGGACCAGCTGATGTGAGTAATACACATATGTGTTTTAAAAGCATTGTTGCAGGGTTGTGTGGTCGCCGGAGTCAGAGAGCTGGGATTTTTCAAAGGTGCTCTTTCCAATCGCTTGGCATCTCCATGTAATCAGAGGCTGACATCAGACTCTCGATTGGAACTACTTGAGCTATTAGGCTGTGAAGAGCAGAAGCTCTCTGTGTTACCCAGTGTGTATGAGGGGGGAAGGTTTTTTTCACTTCCTTTGATGTATTAGCATCAAGAGAGGGAGTCTTCGCTTCATTCCTAATTGCTTCTCGTCTTTGAATTTATATACCAATATGTAAGTAACTGCAAAGGGAGATAGCAGAATTTATAAAAAGTTCAAAAAGGCAGGGCTTAGAGCATGATTAAAATAAAAGATAGCATACAGTGTATGCTGTTTTTAGCTGAAATATCTCCCTAGAATACTTTCCATTTACATTCTCATTATATCTAACTGCTTCTAATGCACTGCTTAGCTTAACAACTGGCATGTTTTTAGGGTAGATTTTATAGTAGATATACACCCACTGTGTTCTTAACTCAAGACTTTAAATTGCAGTATCTGTATTGGACAATCTTTTCTTATACCTTCTTGGCTGAAGGCAGGAAAAAAGCAATACTGATAGGAGCCTAATTAAGCCTGTAGTCTCATTACACCAGAAGCTGTGTGCTTGAAATGCTGCTCAATTCAATGGGTGCTGCGTGGCACTGCCATGTTAAGTCCCAGCAGAGAGTGACATATTTTTTTTTAATAGGATCACTGTAATTCTTACAAAGCCACCATGGTTTTCTCTTTCTTTTCAGCTGCCAAGGCAGTTGGACTTTGAACTACAGCCACTCAGACCGAGTCCCTGAGAAAGTTTGGAGGGGACGTCTTGCGAGTGTGTGCATGTGATTAAGGGGAATGAGCATGGGGCGGTGTGTTTGTGCTATAAATATGCAGAGTCTTCAGGCCTCTGCAGCTTTTCCCCCTGCCTTCTCAAAACGTTTTTTGTCATCTTGACAATATTTGAACAGACTTTTAAGTTGACCTGACTTTTAAGTTGACAGAGGGTTCATTGGGGAGGAAAAGGTGCTAATCCTTCTTCTTGGAGATGTGTGTATCGGTGGCTACAGAATTGGGTCATTTTTAGGAGCAGAATATGCAAGGTGCTTTGAAAAATTCCAGTGTGTCCAGAAGCTTTGAATTGCTTTAGAGGCAAAACTGGACTCTCTGTGCATGCTCAATTTTGCTTGATTTTTTTTTTCTCCCCAAAAAGGCATTACCAAGCACTGTTCTCTTCAGACTGTCCATAATTGCAGAAATCAGATCTTCTGGATGATGAAATTCAAGATAGGCAGCAGCAACTCCCTGTGATGCTCAGAGGCAAACTTTTTAAAGATGTTATACATGTTTCCCTGCATCCAGTACTTAGTGAGATATGATAAGGGGCGATTTAATTTTAAGTGAAACAAGAGATTAATTATGATTTAATGCTTACCATGCAAATCAGACTGGGTCCAAAGAATGGATACTCTGCAGCTCCATTTTTTCTCACTGTAAGGTTTTTTTACTTGCAGGAAAAAGAGGGCCAGTTCTTGTCATAGGCATGGTCTTTTCTTTGGTGAAGTGGTTTTTGGTTTCACTTTGGTGAAGTGTTGTATACAGGAGAAGAGTCAAGAGATGTATCTTAATTAATTTCTGAAAAAAAGAAGTCATATATCATGTATTGACCACTGACTTACACATGCCCAGCCTTAACCCTGGAAGCTACATAGCTCTGCAAAGCCCAGAATTCGAATGCAAGCTTTTTTTTTTTTCCTTGTTTTTGTGGGGGGATGACTTTCTCATACTTATCTCAAACCCCTTCTGGCTGGTTCTGCTGTTTCAGGCTGTGCTAAACACAGCTCCCCTGGCCTTCCTGTACCCCAGCAGTTAAAATCATTGCAGAGGCTCCTATCAGCACACTGAGGAGATCTCACCTCCCCTCCTGTGTTGACTGTTCCCTGCAACAAGTATTGCTGCAGGAACCTGAGGTCTTGGTTTCTGCAGAAAATTGCCTGAAGCTTTGCACACTGTTAGCATGCCGAAGACAAATTTTCCCCATAAGTTGGATTATCCTGGCAGCACTGTTTTTAGCCTTGTTTCTTATCAAAACATGTATTAAGGAATAGTGCACACTGTGTGTATAGCAGGGAAGGAGGTGGGTGTGCCTGGGTATCTCACACCAGCCATTCAGAAATTTTATATTTGTTACTCAGCTACAATTTCAACTACATTGCCACAATGTAGAGGTCATAAAAGAGGCTGCCAGGTAAAGGAGAGGACAGATTATTCCTACTGCATTTGGAGGAAGGTCTTGTCCTTTATTAGAAACTAGAAAATCCACTGGGGAAAGAATCCCATATAAATGTTCCAACCTAATAAAAAAAAAGTGCTCCAGTTGGAGCTCACATTTACTTCAATGTGAAAGTCAGTCTTTGCATGACATAAAAGCTGGAGAAAACCAGGCTTCATTAGTTCCGCTGCTTCCAAAACGGGTTGTTCGTATTCCTCTTTTCCCTCTAGAATTACTGATTATTTCTTTTCAGTTTCAATATTGTTTTTTTGAAACTTATGCCTTGAATGACTTTCATTTTTTGCCATCCTATCCTTTACTCCTCTTCTCATGGTGGTTTCACGGGGCTATACTTTTACTTCTGTCTCAATAGCAAAGATAACCCCCCCTCACTCCCTTCATGGTGTGAATGAACAGTATTAATTTTTACAACTGTGGTTTATTCTCCATTGATTATCTTTAATGTGATGCTGTCTTGTTCAGTTAATAAACGACCTGTTAAGACTTAATTATCCCCCTCCCCCACATATAACCTGCTTTTAATAGATGTTGTAAATGCACTCATTGTGCCTGGCATATTAAAAGCACTGGTTTAAGTTCCTGTACTTTCAAATTGCACTCTAGCTGAAGTGTATTTTGTGGCAATCATTACTCTGCTAATAGCTTAAAATAAGTATCACTGCTTAATAACTTCAGTAGTATTTTTAGGCCTCTGTTACAGCTGCTACAGGCTTGATGTAGCCTTAGTGCCCAGACAGAGGTTGGATAAGCTGTGCTCTGGACAAAACTCTCCTAAGGGAGACTAGGAGACTCACCTGAAGGTTCATCATTAATTATCTATTGCTGTTACCTGACGTGAATCAGTGTCCAGGTTGAAGTATGACCCAGAGTATTCACCCAGTTTATGCTGTAAATGTTTTTAGGGACCTCTGTCAATACATGCCAAATTTAGAGTGCAATTCTCTCTGAGACCCAACAATAAAATCATCTGCCTACAGGTACATATGGAAATGAGCTCCCGTATTTGAGAGGTGCTGTGTCTGTAAATGAGTGAATGGGTTACAGCTACATTCAGCAGCTATAATGTGACTATTCATTTAAGAAATTGTCCAAGTGGAACTTAACACAAATTATTAGTGTAGATTAAAAGTATGTTTCATTTATCTGCTTGTTCCTAAGAATCCAGTAGAATGGCAATTAGTTAAAGAAAATAAGAGGGAACTTCAAAATATCACAGCTCGGGCTGATTATTTATTTCCTTTCTGAATCCTGTTTGGCTTTAGATCAGTCTTGATAAGCAGAATCTTGGACTGTGAGACTGAAAGGTTCTGTCACCATAAAATAAGTAAGTGTGCCCATTTTTGTGCAGACCTTTTTAAATGACAGTTGAAATAGGTTTTCCTCAAAGAAGAAGAAAAACAAGAAGAGGTTCTTCCTCAAAATTCTATGTGTCACTAGAGGAGGAACACCTTTGTGTATACACACACACACACACACACACACACACACATATATATATATACACACACACACACAGAAACACCTATCTAGATAATAGAAGAAGACCAGCGGAAAGATTGGACAACATAATATTGGTCACTGAGATTAGAAAAGCTTGATAAATGGGAGAAGAAATTTACAGCCACATTAGCAGCAAACTGGTCAAATGAGAGAAAATATTTAGTACTCCAGCTCTCATTGCAGAGGTAAAAATTGAAGGTAATTGATGTATCTTGTTTCTTCCTTGTTTTGACTTTGTATCTTCATTCAAAAGCATCTCATGGTTGAGTTCACTTCGTTCCCATCCCCTTCCTCTCACAATGGAAGATTAGTTTGGACTCAGAGACTGTGATGGTATTGATGGAAACTCTTCTACTGGATATAATGGGTGATCATCTTGCTTAGAGATGTGGGAATTCTGCTGTTTGGTACTTGCATACTTGCAGGAGTAAAGACTTTGCTTTTGAATGAACTGCCCCTCCTATATTACAGCAAGGGTTGAAAAATAAAACTAAAATGTAGAAAAGCCAAGTTAATGAAATTAAATCTTCCAAGAAAACAGATGGGTCAGTAAAAGGTAAAGTGCTGCAAGTCTACAGTGTCATTTGCACATGCACTGAAGGAATGTGTTGTATTTATTTTTGTAAAGAGATGTCTCCCGTGCCTTTGTTCCCTTTTGAGACAGTCCAACCTTGGGCTTGTTAAATATGTCTCTACAGAAGTTGGCACATACTGACCTTGTTTGCTGCAGTCTGCTCTTCTGTAGCTTCTTGATTCTAGTGGCATGAGCCAGATGGACAGAGCCCTAGAGCTAAATGCTGGATAGCATAATTAAGTGCTCTAGTATTGAAGGCTGGAGCTGACTGAGACAAACTTTGGCTGATACTACAATATTTCTTTATCCAAGTTACATCTCCAGTGTCAAAGTAATTCTTGTTTTTTTCTTTCAGATCATATTCCTTGGGTATGAGGATGCTAAATTTTATGCCAATATTATTTTCATTGACATAATGCAGAGTTCTCTCTACTGCTTTATGCCCTGATAGCACTACAGGAACATTTTACAAATTTTTAGAGCTTGTGGAAGCTCACCTGAGTTTTCCTTTCTTATCTGTACAGCCTTTTCTCTGCTATGTTTTGGAGTCATGGTGGTTAGTTAGTTAGTTAGTGTGAGTGTCATGTGAATCCTGCTCCCTGGAAGCCCCATGCCAATGTGGTCCTGGCCAAGCACGTTGTGGACACTGGAATGTGGTTTATGAGGAAACATAGCAGGTAGCTTTTAGGTGGACTCAGCTGCTATCTGCCAATTGCTGGTAGATGTGTAGAGCAGGCTCAGACCCATCTAGGTGCTGAACTCCTCCTGAGTGAGCTGAGAATGTTTAGTTTTGCAGGCTGGAACTGAGGAGGAGGACCCAGCGGTTAAAATACTATTGCTTAGGAGACCTGGATTCATCCACTGACTTTTCTTGAGAACTTCTGGGGAAGACTGTTAGTGGCATTCAGATCACCAAGTTTTAGCACTCTAAACTTTTGGCCATCCATCCTGTTCCAAGATGAGCCTGTCTTTCACTCTTGAGCAGAGAAAGTTTCTAGTTCATGAGTCCTTTAAGTTCTGTGAATGTCACGGTGTGAAGTGGGTACTGCCACAGGCTTTTTGGCACCCTGTTCTCAGGTCTGTGGCAGAGTGACAGCACATCGTCTCTCTCAGAGAAGTTACCACACAAGCAGTGAGAGCTGGTTGGGTTGTGGGCTGACAGATCCATGACACACAGACCTGTTTTGTAAATGACAGGCAATCTGCAAGGCTGAGACCCTTCCACATCAGGAGTGCTTCTGTCCTTCATGGGCAAACGCTTTCAGGTGCCGTATTAAGGTAGTACCCCCAGGTGGAATTCTCCAGTCTCAGTTTTCAGCAAGCAGGAGTCCTTGCAGGCTGGAACTGAGGAGATCTGCAGGCCTTACTCAGTGATGACTGACCTTAGGTTGGGCTGAGTTTGCAGTTGCCAGTCTTTCTTTTGAGGCCTGGCTCATAGAGGAGATTGAGCTTTCTTACATTACAGACAGCATGTCCTGGTTAATTACAGTCATGTAAAGATGAGGTTTTACCTTGGGACTTGGTTTAATTAAAAAACGGTGCTGGGAAGTTTATTAAACATCTATGTTCTATCTGGGTGCCAAGTACTAATGCTGGTTTTCTTCAGGTGCTCTCCCAGCTTCAGTCAAAAAGGGCCACCTGAACCTGACATCTACACTAACAAAAGGGGCAGGAGGACAGTCATTCTCTGTCCAGCCAGGTTTGAGCCTGGCAGCTCATTTTTCACAGCTTGGGCTTGTGTCTGGGCTTTGGGGAAAGGTTTTTGCAGGTAGTAGTGTCAGAGGAAAAGTTGCAGTGCAGAACCTAATGCTTTCCCTGTGTAGTGGAAAAATAATGATCATGCATGTGAAATGTGGACTTAGAGGAACTTTGTGTGGGTGGTCTTGTTTTGACTCTTTCTGCCCCCCTCCCTTTCCCTTCCCGCTCACGTATGCTGAAGTCTGTCATCTATTTAACTTGGGCTTTTCTAATAATCCTAGATAATATACAGCAAAAACAATAACAAGGTGCCTGGATATACAATCCCTCTGAACTGTAGAAGCCACAAGATCTCCTAGACATGCTTTTTGTTAGTACTGGCTTGTGAGAGACCTAGCACTCCATGATGCCCATCTGTTAGCAGCATGTTTAAATGTGATTAATGTGAAAGTTGCAAGAATTGCAATAGCTTTTGCTAGTCTACAAGAGAATCTGTCACTGTTAATCTCTTGCAGTATTAAAAGCTTAATATAGTAAATCTAATGTTATGGAAAGCTGTAGCTTTGCTTTTGTTACCATCACCTTAGTGTATTATTAAACTACTATTAGCTTTTCCTCTGTAGTTCACAAGCATAGAGTGAGTGTAGACATCATGCACATGCAGAGGAATTTTTAAATGATCATTTAAGTATGAAGGCTCTCAAGAAAGAGATGCTCCAGCATAAAAGGACTTTGGGGAACATTAGGTTTGATTGGTATTCCTGAGGGGATATGGACAGAGCAAAATGTGTTACAAGTCAGTCCTTTCCCAAGATGCTGGTAGAGGCTAGGAAAATCACAAGCAGTGTCCTGATGTGGTCGTTCTTTGCTGTGCCTTGGTAGACATCAGAAATAATTTTGGTTTACCCACCCATGGCAGTAGACCTACCTCATTAGTAGTTTAAACAGAACTGCTGCATCTTTAACAGAGGTGATGGGCAGGATAAGCAGTGTTATGACACAAGCAGGGACTGTCTCCTGGAGCAGGCTGACACTTCAGGAAGCAAATAGGGGAGGACCCAGGCAAGGAAAATTACTTGTTTCATATAGCTGCTTGTGTTGGAAAGGATCAAAGAAACCATAATGAGTCAGTATCTTTCTTTTTCTTTAAAGGAAATTTCAGGAGAGTGATTCAATTAAATAGTAGTTTACTCAAGATATGCAGGTGGCTTGTAAAGTGTAATCAGATCCCCCTTACCTTTTAAACCCAGATCTACAGCTTTGTTCATTTTAGTGGAGGTGGAGATCTCCATTCTTCGACTTACAGTAGCAGTTTGGTAGAGGAGAGGGCTTGTTATAAAACTTCTTGGTTTATGGCATGATTACAAGGTGCTTTTGTTTCCAGCAGGGACAGCAATACTTCTTTAGTCAAGCCATTTCAAAACTGCTTGCAGTCTGTTCTTGTAAGATCATCAGGCACTGTGGGACAAATTGAGACCTGCCTTTCAGTGAAACACCCCCTTGCTCCATCATGCACAGCATCTTCACAGCTGCCAAGCAGCTTGTCCACTTCCACTCATAGCAAAAAGTCAAAATCAGGTCAGATAGAATAGTTCTGTCAGAGGGGTAGTTACAGAATATATATAGTTGCAAGAATCGGACTGGACTCTATGGGATTTTCTGGTTCTTCTGTGTACCCCTCTATAATCCAGTCTTTGAAGCATTTAAGAGCTTGAGGTGCCATGATTAAAAGCTTCAAGGACCATGCTTTTTACCCTCTTAAAGGACAGGCATCAAGTCCACTCTTCTGAGCCATTAGGAAGACTTGCAGGGAAGATAGCCTGTGAGACCGAGTGCAGTAAAGGGGCTTTCTCCCTTTTGTGGTAACACATTGTTGAAGTGAAACTCTTCATTTTTGGTTTCTGAGGACTGCTGTGGCACACCCTGCACCTGTGAGTCTCACTATTGCTCCTGCCCTTTGTCCTGAGAATTGAAGAGTGTTGCCCAGTATCCTCCATTCATTCTCGACAGGAGAGTCATGTGCCAAAGGCTGCAAGTAGTGGGCTGAGGTGAAGGTCATACAGCATGTTATCAAATTAGGAGACTGCTTTGCTCTGCCCCCTCCCCTCAGCTCTTCGGCAGTCAAACAGAGTTAGCTCACACTGTGAGAAATTCCAAGCTTCTAGGATGGTATTCCAAAGCCTTGCAAAGCTGTGCATGATAGTGTAAAATCTGTTTACAAGAGTCCTCATGGATCAGTTTCTTCCTGTACTCATGGTTGCAGGGATATCCCTGGAAAAGGGCATTTTTTTAATGATTGAAAGAGTCTTGGAGACAGGGAGTTAAGGGAAGGAGGATTCAGCTGCACCTTGAATGCCTTGCTGTTGCCTTATGCTTTTAGTTCACTTTTTAGCTGTTAAAATGTGGAGGAGAGAGAATTCAGTAAGCAACTGTGTGTGTGTTTGCCTTCAGTGAGTGCCTGCTCAGGCAAGGCAAGCGTGATTCAGCTACTAGTTCGTGCTGATGTACCAGAATTGGCAAGCACTGAACACTCCTGCTACTGGATCTGCCCCAGTTGCTTGATGTGCAGCGATGAATGGATGAACATTCACCAATGCTGTTGCACAAACAAGTAAGTTAATAAAAAGCAGCTGATTGTGCCATTGTAAGCTGTAGAAACTCCAAAGTAGCACTGAGATTATTTAAAAACAGATGTTCTTATCTGGAAACTCCTAGAAACATACTGTGCTTAGGTTTGTTTAGGGGAAAAAACCTGCAACAGGATTGACACAAAACAAACTCTCTACCTTGTCTTTAAATTATTTTATGGTGAGGACTTTTATAAGAGTTTTTCTCTTGAAGCCTTATCCCAGGTCTGAGTTTGACAGCGAATTTAGCTTTGGATTATCTCAGAGATAATTGGAGCTGCACTGGCATTCTCCAGTGAGAGAATTAACTCACGAGGAAAAGCTTTTTTAAGGGGACGATCTGGAAAGAAAACGCTCTGTGAAAACTGGAATTATACAAACCAGCTGTCTGGCCTCATATAAAATTATACTGGCCTTTTGTACCTCCATGTAAGTGGTGTTTAACCCTTGCCATCATTACCGCGTACTGCTGAGACAGATGAACTTCTCAGCTGATGGCTGAGCGGGCCGGGAACAAAGCGCAGACGGATGCGATTGTGCGAGGACGCGGGGCTGTGGCGGGGCCGGCCGTTAGTTCATTATTGAGGCAGACAAAGCTTCCCGCCCTCATGAATCACTTCGGATTTTTTCTTTTTTTT
>VZTH01000306.1:89840-186912 GCA_013397815.1 Aleadryas rufinucha
TTTTTTTTTTTTTCTTCCCTCCCTCTCCGAGGGAACTCAGTAAAAAGACCGGGCATACGGAGGAGTCACAGCAAGCTGGATCGTTTCCATTTACGTTTCTCTGCCCTCTGGAGGCAAAAGTTGTCCCATGCTTATGGCCTGAGGTGTACTGAGGGTGCCCCTTCTGCCCCATGCTCCCCAGGTGCTGGTGTGGTGCAGAATTGACTCCTCTGCCCATTTCCCAGGGCAGAACGTGGTTTTCTTTTCAGCTGTGGAAATGAGCCCACACCACTGGTCCTGGGTGCACACAGACTCATTTTTAACTGCTTCCACAGCTTAAGGGGGACACTACAGCTATGGCCAGTGGCAGGAGACTTACATTAGTGTCCCCTTTTTATCAGCTGATAAGAAAAGCTGTGGAGCGATGTCCATACACATCCCCTTCAGTAGCTGTGAAAATACCTGAGGATGACAGCCAGTTTGGGAAGTTATATTGAGCCTTGCTGCTGCTGGAGAGGAAATGAAGTGCTTCTATGAGGTTTTCCAGGGCCATGGAAACAAACACACGGCAGTGTTAGTGTTCTGCTGTAACAGTGGACGGAGCAGCGCAGGCTCCCTCCCATCCCAGGCATGGGCTGCTGCAGGCTGAGGTAGCAGTGGATCGAGGGCTCAGGGGAGGAAAAGAATATTCTTTCTACCATGAAACTGATGGCAATACTCAAATAATCAGAAAAACAGTTTTGATCGTAAAATCATTGCTGGTACCAGATGGTTCAAGCAAACTGTAAGAAGTACTGTAGTAAAAAGTAGTAACAACTGCCCACACATGAAGCTTTATCCTAGAGAAGGAAGGCTTGGCTTTGACAGGTCCTTTGAAGCATGAGCTTCTTAAGTGTTGTTTGTTCACCCTGTATGTTGTCATTGCACACGCTACTATTAACTGAGCTGGGTGTGTGGGTTTGTTTTTTTTTTTAATTCTTCCTAAATTCTTGGCATCAGTGGTGAAACATGGCCAGCAGCTCTGCTGGTTACCTGTGTATTGCCTGGGAACTCTCTGGAATTAGTTTAATTTCTCTGAATACCCACTTGTTCTTGCATTACAAAGCTGGATAATTAAAGAGTCCTGGAATTCTCTCTCTGTACTATTCATTCCTTTGTGTACCTCTTTCTTGTGTCCTTATATCTAAATTAAATACATTAGACCTCTCCAGTGTCTTTCCACTGTTTTCATGCCACTAATTATTTTTATAAGCTGCTTCTGGAGCTCTTTTATTTCTCAGTATCATTCACAACTCAAAGGAGGCTGCAGACAGCAGTATCCTTATGAGTGTGTTCTGGGAGCTCCTTTCTCCTCAGTTTCTCTCTCCATCCTCCCCATTTTTCCAGGCTCAGTGCTGTAGCGTTCCCTCACTAAACTCGATGACTTCAGCCATTGTAAGTGAAGAATACAGAATCCTTCATTTATGTGTATTAATCTGATAAGTGACTAAAGCTACAGGCCTAAGCATCTTGGTGAGCTGCCATATCATTTGCTAATCATTAACACAGTTGAAAGACTTTTTTCTTTATTAAAAAACAAAGTATAGCCTTTAAAGAGCAGTATTTTGCAAGAAGAGAGCTGTGTTTGTTTTGAAAGGAAGATTTATTGGGATGATATAATCCGACTTGTGCTATCTCCTCACCTGTTTTTCCTCAGGGAGACCATTAATCTTTATTAACATTTCTAAATCAAAAGATAAAAATGATAGACAAATTCCAGAATGGGATGAAAATGCTAACAAGAGCTGAAAGAGAAATCCCTTCCTTTTAATACCTGCTGAAATTGAATTCAAAGAGGATCTAGTTCACTATAGATGTGTGTGATCTGAGAGCTGTTTTGTGGCTTCAGTCCTTTGTAACACGAGATCGGACAGAAAGAACAGCGGTGCACGGGTCCCATCTGGAAGGATTTATCATCTGAACTCTTAGTGCTGGGCTTGCTTTTTATATTTCCGTCTAATCTTTATGCATTTACATGCCTCACATGAAATAGCTTTGAGTGGGTCCTGGACTTGGCTGGGTCCAGCTTCTCACCTTGCTTTACCATTTCCTTCCTTGAGCTGCCTCTAGCACAGCTGAAGCTTTCCTTATCCTTCAGGCTGTCCCTGCCTCTGGCTTTTGCAGCGCTGGCTCCACCACAGCATTAATACACACAGGACTGTGGGCTATATTGGAGAATCAGAACATTTTCTGATTTGCTTTTCCTTTTTGATCTAGTGCAGTATATTACCTTTGTTGAAACTAAACAGAATTAACTTTGTAATCTCTAGTGTACAGCATCAATTTCTTTTTCAAATAAGCTTTGAATAAGAAGATATGTTTACTGTTGACATTCAGTCAACAAAATATTTTTTTAAATACCTAATAAATAGAAATGTCTGATAATACTCATTTTTTAATGCAGAAACTAAAGAATGACTGCTCCTAAGGGAAATAAGACACTGTTTGGGAGTCCTGGAACAGCCAACCTATGTGAGACAGTGCAGCACACCCTGAATTTGCGCTGTGTAACAGAACTGTTGGCAGAGCAGAACTGCCATATATAAATGAAGCTGATGGACCTAGGTCACATCTTTCCTATAGAAGCAATTGTTGCTGCATGGTTTCAGAGTAATCTCCTCCAAAGTAGTCTAGGAGGTAATTTCTTCCCTGGTTGGCTCTTCCAAACACATCTATGCATTCATGATCATGCAGAAGGTAATGTTTGGGAACAAATGAGACAGACATAGTCCTATGGTTTAGGCTTGATGTACTTCCTTTGCCATATCTTTCTGGAAAAAGTCCTAATTACTGGTTTCTCTGTGAAAGCATACAAGAAATCAGCTGGTTTTAGCAATAGAAGTTTTGTCTCAGATATGTTCACTAATGCTGAATTCTGGTCCAACACCAGGGGATAGGATTTTGTTTGTCTGTGTTTTGTTGCTTTTTTTTCCTCTCGAGAGTTGTAAAATATTCATGTTCTTTGTGTGTGAACATTAATCACAGGGCGGAGGGTGAGGGAGGCTTCTTCATGGGTCAGGCTTTGCTGCTGTGGCTTCTCTTGCCTGTGTAAAGCTGCTGTGAAATTGGAAGAATTTCTGCTGACAATTTGAGAGGTTCTAAGGTGAGGAATGGGGTGAAACAGCAATTGGGACTAATCCGTTCTTCTCTGGCCTTTTTGATCTGGAAGGGAATGACCTTCAGTGCATATGGACCATTGTGAACACACTGAGTGGATATATAAAATGTCTCTGAGGAAAGAAGCAACTTTAAATGAAGTGTTCAAAGGCAAGTAAGAGAAAGAGGATGATATTGGAATAGACACAGGAGTCTCAGAAAGGACAGGTGCCTTGTTTTAAACAGGGGGTGTATATTTTACAGCAGCAATCTTGGCTGATCTTTTCTTTCTGTCAAATCTCAGCAAGTGTTGATTTTTACACAGCACTACTTACAGTTTAATTAGGTTCCCATGTTAGTCCCTAGGTCTGAAGGGAAATGAAAGAGGTATTCAAAATTCCAAAGAATATGATTAGAAATTGGACTAGTCTGAGCAGGTAACAAAATCTGCCTTTTCCTCTTTGTCTCTCTCAGGAGTGCAGTGGCTGGTAGGGGGAAATTTACTTCTTATGATTGGGTGACCTGATTTTGTCTCCCACTTGCACAACACAGCCTCTTGTAAGAAAACGACTAGTCTTAAATTCATACATAATTGCACAGCAGGGAGACTGAGTTTAAAAATGCAGATTTCTGTGTATTAAGGAACAGAAATCTGTTTTGAACCCTTGAACTTCCTTTGTTGTTTAAATGGCCACCTACAGAACTCGTCTGCAGAGAGCCAGTGAAACACAGTAGCTTCTTTTATATGGAACAGTATCTTCCCCCACCCCTCTCCTTCTCCCCTCCTTTCTGATGTGAATGTAATACTCTATCCTTGTAACAGAGGACACTAATTACGGACCTTAGGGCCAATGTATGTCTAGGCTATATAGTAGCAGTAAATGAGGGTGTATTCTGCTAATCAGTGGTACTAAGCTTGGGAACAGTGTTATCTTTCTTTTCTTGAGAAAATGAGCAACTTGCTTCATTTTACATGTTTTCTTATTGAATGGGAGCTCGGTTAGTAGGTACAAGCCTTCTCCTATCTGTATAAAAGGGGCTAATATTTATATCTTTGTCCTCAGATGTTCAAAATAATGTTCTTCTGCTATAATTTGGCAACTTAAGAAAGCATCAAATATACACACCCTACTGTTGCTGTCCTCTATAATTAAGTGCTATAAAGGTAAATTCGTTTTGTGAGTATGATTTTATAGAGCTCATGCTTGTACTTTATCATACTTGCCAAAGCCTTAATGTAAAGGGCAATGTTTGACAAACGTGCTGTGACTAACTCATGAGTATCAGCAAGAAAATTAAAACAGTGTGGGATACTTCATTTCGTATAAATGACTTCCTAAACATTCAGCTCTACAATTTTACATTTTTCATGTCAAGAACAAACCAAAAAACCTAAGCTCAAACAAATCACCTTAACTGTAAGCATGTGGAAAAACAAATTTGGTAGAATGGATGATTTGAAGATAAAAAGACTTTAGTCCTTGTAGACGTGGGTTAGCATATACCTATGCTGCAAAATTACATTCACTTAAGCTAAGGTAAAATAAAGAGAAATACCACATTGGGAGGATTAATTCTTTCACAGTTGCGTTCTTGTCCCTATGTTGATGTAGAACTGGATAAAGTGGTGTTCTAGCCCTGCTGGGGATCTCCTTAAGTGTGACCTGTCCTTTGAAACATTTTGGGAGATACTGCAGGGAGAAAGTGTCAGTCCTGTCTTGGCATGAAGGCAGAAGTGATGTTAATGATGTTATCATGGCAACTTGCTGCGGTATGCAGTATGCAGCTAGGAATTGATTGTCTAGAGCCTGAATGGCCTGAACTCCTTTATGAGATCCCATGTCCCATGGCAGAATAGCCACCAACTAGCAGTCACCAGGGCATGTGGATTTCTCATTCTGATGACAGGAGACACGTGGGAGGGCCTTTCAGAAGGAGGCGTTTGCCCTCAAAGGGTAACTTTGCTTGGGAGATTGTTAGGCTGCATCCAGCAATGATGGGGGAGGGAGGATAATGTCTGCAAATTTTCATAGGGGAGGGAGGCTGATGACTGGTTTTGGAATATGGTTACAAGCATGGGCAGTGGGGCAGCATCCTTGTGCAGGCCAAGAGTCAGGCTAGGACTCTTCGTTTTCTTTAGCAAGCAGAGACACAGTTTTGTGCTCAAAACATTGAAGCATTAAGAGAGATTGTTTTGCAGGAAAAAACAAAGTGTGTAATTGTGCTGTTTGCCTCATCTCTGTGGAAATTAGTTTGGTTGATTTCAGACCCTTGTCACTGCATGACATGAGGAAAGGGTGGATGGCCTAGGAGTCAGTTGTGGGCTCTGAAATATGAGAGTGAGTGAAACAGTAAAGCTGGGAGTACTCTATAAGGTCTTCATTGCCTTTAAGTGTAAATTGTGCATGAGAAAGATGCATTGTGCTGAGCACACTTGGCTAAGTGTGCAAATGAAGCTAAGGCATTCTGTTCTTATCTTGTTACAGCTTTATTCCTGAATGCAATTAACAGCTATTTTATTAATCTTATTCATTTTGTGCATAGGCTGTACTGTTCCAGAGATGCTATTAGTAGCTGTTTGGAAAAACACTGATGGAAGAGCACCTTGTAAAATGGTAGATGAACTGTTGCTCTTGGTTTGAGGCCTGCTGACACTCTGGGCAGTGTTGACAACTTCTGGGATTTTATTGACCATCTTGGACTACCAAAAACTAGAGTCATACGTTCATTTGACCATTAGCTCTCAGTGTTTAAAAAGAAGCAAGTTAATAGCTAGTCTGGTTGTAAACATTAGTATTTTGAACTCTAGAGGTTCACAGCTGTAAAGGTAGATGATGAGCACTGAACTACCATTTATAAAACAACCCACAGAGCCCTGGTACTTCAGCCTAGATGTTATGTATGCAGACTGTTTTAGGAGCCAATGGCATTTGACTACTGATGTCTGAATACTTGAACTTGGCAATAATGCACAGAGATTGGCATATGAGCTCCCTTTTAAGGTGATTTTACTTGGAACTGATCTAAGCATCTTAAAATAAATACAAAACACAAATAAATGATGGGTTGTCGGTCTAGAGGACTTCCTGATAGGCATGTTGCTATGTTTTCTGTAACTGCAATAAGAGGCAATTTTCCATCCTACTTAAAGGAACTTTACTGCTGCATTTACTATGTACTTCTATAGGGTTTTTTCCCCTCCAATTTTTACAGAGGAGGTCTTGGTAGATTTTGTTGTTTAATCTGGAAATGGTAGTTTTACCTGGCAGTGATAGTACATCCTATTTTTGCAAAGAAAGTTAAAAATTATAGAAGAATAACAGTTAAAATTGGTTTAATTGAGATATTTTTCTTTCAAAATTGGCCAGTGCATATGACAGTGCTTAGATAGTTTTCTCTTGGCATTCTTCTTGTTAACTCATGTCTAAATTACAGGAATCTGGATAAATACTAAGGACCAGCCATATTTTTAATTTTTTTTCTCTAAAACACTCTTCTTTAATGCTTGTAATCTCTTAAGCTACTGAATAGACTTACTTAAACCCAGTCTTCATTTTATGATTCAGAGGCTGCATATTCTATGACCAGCATTTCATATTATGCATTCCATTTATCTGGAAATAATGTGATAAAGCAAGTGAGGAATACTGTCTGTTTTTGATAGCTATAAGTTTACTTCTAGAAAACACAACTCAATGTTTATGTCTCCATCTGAATGTATTTTAATAAGAGAGTTGGAACAGCACCACCATCAATACCATCATCCATGTATAGACTGAGTGGAACAGCCAGTGCCTTAAGGATTAAACCTGTAAATAGATATGTTTGGTTATGTCCTTAAATCTGTCTGTTTTTCTATTTCTTTTGATCTAATGAATTTTAAGGCTTGTGATCTTGGCTTCAGGCTCTAAAATACAAAGGCTTTTAGCACAGCAATTGATAGTAGAAGGACAATAACCGTTTTGGATTTACTTGGAGCCCTCTCCTTCTTAGCATTAATACCATTAATTTTATTCTAATTTTGTGATGTGTGCTGCCTTTTTTTTTGTCTCCTGCAGAACTGCAGTTATTGAAACAAAGTCAGTTTGCCCTCCCATCTCAAGGTTAGGCTATGTCTTCCTTCACTAAACTGGGATTTCTGTGATTTTAGTAATTCTGTTCAACCTCCTGGTTCAACTCCACTATGGCAGGCCCTTTCTCCAAGCAGTGCTGGCCATGCTTTCCCATGCATATCACATATCATGATGGAAATTCCTCACTTGGTGGGGTTTGCTCATGATGGCAGAGCCTTAAGTGTTGTTGAGTCTGACTGAAGGCCATTAAAAGCAGTATCAGGAAGTCTGCTGATTTCAAGAGGCATGGGATCAGGATGGCAGTGGAAAGGGAAGAGGTGAGAAGATGGGAGGAGGGAAAAGGGACCTGGTGCAGAATCAGGAAAATAGTGTTACTCCTAAGTGGTCAGCATGTCTGTGTTGTTTTCCACCCCTTTGAAAGGATGTATTCCTGGCTGGTCACATGGCATGGGATGTTTGGATATCCATGGCTCTTTCCAGTGCCCCCTTTTTTCACTTTCATTGCCATGTGCGCTTGAAAAGCAGTTAATGTTTTTTAAAATTATCTACTCCTATGTGTCAGGGGTGCATTGGAATGTGAGCAATATTTTCTCAGCACTTAAATTTATTTCCACGATTATTACTTTCATTGGCAATTTAAAGTTTTTGTAGCCCCCATGTCATCGGGAGAGCCCTTTCACTGGTACTCAGGGGGACACTTGGGGTAACTCTGGGATATGATTGCATTGTTCATCTTGGCTCAGGGGAGTCTCTGTGCTGGCACCCATCTCCCCTTTCAGCGCGTTCAGGAGCACGGTCTTAGCACTGTTAAAATTTGGGTTAGTTTTAGCAGGCCCTGCAAACAGGAAAGGCAGTATGCTGGTTCTTGCTCCAAAAGCAGGGGCTCTGGGTTGGGTTTTTTTGTGGTTTTTTTATCCTCTCCCAAACTGCTAACTGGGATTGTTTATATTTTACAATATTATTACTCCTGTTATGAGCTGCCTAAGGCAGCCACATCAAAGTACTGCAGAGCGTGCATGGTGCCAGCTCGAATAATAGCAACAAATGCCGGTCTCCCAAACCTTGGTTTGATTTTATTGTTCTAGTAGGAAATGAGTTGGTGTGATCCCTCCGTCTGTGAGAGTCTTTGACTAGAGATCATTGTTCTGGCACTCAAATCCCTATTTTAATTAGAAAAGAAGGAAATACTTTGAGCTGATGCTTAGATAAAAGCCACGAATGATATTTATCACTCTCTGAAGGAGTTTTATTTTCTTTCAGTTTAAGACTTCAGAGAAAAATCCCCCATTTGGTTTAATTTTTAATTTTTTTTGGTGTCTCCCATTCTCTCTGAGGTGGCTGAAGCAATGGCACTGTTGTCCCAGCTCCCACCAGGCACCCCATATGATGTCCCAGCCATGTGAGTTTTGTCATCATTGACTTCAGTGGGGATGCCCTCCTGGCCATTGTTTGCACATAAAGAATTAACACATGGGCCCACAAGGACTACTGTTACTTTTGGCTGACATGGGTCTTTGCTACCTGGCTTTGGGTGTGGTGAGGACAGAGCTGCCCACTGAGGTCATCTTCTCTGTCCTGGGGCAGCCACTGCAAGCCACAGGGCTGGGAGGAAAGGCTTCAGTACACACCATCTCAGCTTGTGTATCTGAACTGAAGCCATTTGTTCTGTGCTTACAATGGAGGGAAGTATCATATTGAGGTCCTGACCATATGTAAGCACACTGATTTTTATAGTGTGGATTCTGAAGTGAAAAATGGATTTCATTCTGAATGGAGACTGTTCGTGTTTCAGCCTGTTGCCATCATTGTCCAAAGAATGATTAAAAAAGGGGCTGCAANTTTTTTTTCTAGTTCTCCCTTTTGGAAAGATGGTATGGGTTGTCCTATATCTTGGTGTCTGGCAGCAGCCTTTAAAATGTGCTTAAATGGAAAGGATTAACTTACACCACAGTCTTTAATACCTTCCTTCCAGAAATCCAGCCAGTTCCTAGCAGGAATCTGACTCAGCACTAGTAGTTCCAAGACAGGACAAGTTGAAAGCATGTTAAAGTTGTTCATTTGGTTGCTCATTTTTAGAAACCTGTGTTTCCACGGGGCAAAATGGATAATATTCCGCAAATGTGCCATTTTTGTAACAGTGCTAAGATGCAAGTCCATCACAACTGACTTGTGAGCTCCTTGTATTTAAGTGCCTGACTTTCAAAGCATGGCCCATCTGCAGTCCTTGTTAGTGATAAACTGCTCACACAGACCTTCTTGACTGGTTTCATTGTATTCTGCCAACTGTGCCATCCTGCTTCAAAACTTGGGAAGTGTGGATGTTCAGCAAGAGTAAGATTGAAAAAATATCATTCTCACATAGGTAAGAAAGCCCTCAAGCCTCAGCTTCTGTGGACTTTCTGAACAATCTTTCTGGCCAAACCATTAGAAGTAATCAAGAAGCTGGATGCTTTAAAAAAAAAATTTAAAGACAATCTATCTACTTGCTAGGAGCTTTAGCTGTGTTGGTAAGAAGGGCTGATTGTCTCATGCTATCCTGTAAAAGAGAATGCTTGGCAAACTTCTTTGTATTGCAGAATTTTGCATAATTTTATCCTCTTTTGTAACTTGCATGTGATTAAGGAAGGGAGAGGAGTTTGTTTCAGGGCAGAGGAGAAAATTAAAGACACTAGGTAGGGTTTTCCTCATTTATATCAGCACAGTGATTTCACAAAGAACATGGAGAGATGTAGTAAGTGGGGAAAAAAAAATTGTGCAATTAGAATGGAAATTTTGTTACTAAAAACTCCAAATTTTTTTTACAGTCCTTTAAAAATCTGAGACATGAAAACCAGAAAATACTGATGTTTTAAAAATGTTTGCATTGTGATGTAAATATTTTTTGTAATATAAAAAGTCACAAGTCCGTGAAAAAATGAATCCAGAAAATAAATTCTTAATTTTTATGTTATTTTCTTGTAAAATAATGCTTTAAAAAAAGGGGTGGAAATGCTGAAATAAAGCCATGTAAAGTTTGCACTATTAGGCTGCTGACCGGAAGCCTGGATTGCTGTAGTTTGTCACTAAGGAAACCAGAAGAGTTGGTTGCTGTAGAGGGCTGTTGGAAACATGAAAACAAATCAGCAGGTGACAAGTTCAAGGCTATGTGAGGTGAGTCCTTGGCCAGCTGGGGAGCTCCTCACCTGAACTTTTGGGCCACTAATGAAAGGGAGATCTTCTGAATGCTGATAAATACAGGGGCATCTGCTCTGTTCCAGGAAATTCCAGAGGGAGACATTGCTGGAAACAGGGTGCTCTGGAGAAAAGTCATCACATTCTTTTGGCTTGGTTAACTTTTGCTGGCGTTGTTTATTTTTTGGGAGGTGCTGCCACATCAGATTTGTGTAGAGTGGATGGAGCCAGCTCCTGCACTGTCTCAGCCATGTAATACAGTGTCCTGTAACCTAAAAGCCTAGTCAAAGGACTGAAATTAGGCTGCTGGGCTTCACAGAATGTTGGTCTGACCTAGTAAGGGTCCGTATTCTTTGGTTCACACAAGCAGTTGGTAGGGCAGAAGATGGTGTGGCTTGTGCAACGAATCACACATAATCACTTTGACCTTCAGTTTAACAGTTTGTTTTCCCATCTCTTTTGGACGTAAGAAAATCTTGTAGAATATAATTTATGCAAGTATAGTTTATATCAGTTTTACAAGCCTTGCTTCTGAATTTGGCTCAGAATCTATAAACCTTTGGCTTCTAGAAGGTAATGAAACCACAAAAAATGAACAAGTGGTGTTAATAAAGAATCAATCAGAGCATTGGCTTAGCTATTACAGCTACTGAAATTGCTCAAGTAAGGTAAATGCAGATCTCAGACAGCTAAACACTCTGCCGCTGAAGTCAGTTTCACAGCTTTCACTGACTTGTCCTTTAACTTTCAGTAAAGCATATGACTATTCCTCAAAACTTGCATGGAACTGATTTTAATTTATCTGGGCTTATGCACTGCGTAGCTGATTGAAAAAGCTGGCAGTGTTTCCAGACATTGAAGTCTTATTAGGAAAAAGAACAGGCAGTTCTCATTCTGGAGCCTGCATCTCTGTGTGTGCCTGTGTGTGTGGACTGGGGACACCCACCCAGAGGTCCAGGCCAGGTTTGCAGCTGAAGCGTGCCCATGACTGAGGGAGGAAAGTGACATGGTGTTCTTTCATAGCTGTTCTCATTTCTCATTTCTGAGATGTCTTCACATTTGTTTCACTCCAAAGCTGAATAAAAAATGACTCTGTCCTTCCTGATAAAATGTCTTTTCCATTCTTCTGTTTATCCTTTCTTTATGTCTTATTGAGCATTTCCAGAGTTCACTTGCAGTGATGGCCTGGGAGCGTGATTAAATCATGATTTACTAAACCCTGCCAAACGTAAAGTAAAATATGTTTAACATTCTCCAGCTGTTCATCATACATAATCCTTGACTTCTAAAATTTTTTTAAAATATTGATCTGGTATCCTGCAAAAACACTCCTGGGAATGCTGCTCACTTGCTTCTATGCCAGCAAGAGGCTCTTGCTGAAAAAGCAGCATCATATGCTTTACACCTTGGTTCTGATGGGTAACAAACACCAGCCGGTAGCTTCCCAAAACACAGAGCACTTCCAGGATGGAACAGTGAACTCAGTCTTATGTAACAATTCTCACAGCACACACTAAATGAGACCTGTAATGTTGTGATGGTGTGCAGGTGCTCTGGCTCCAGGAGCAGAGGAAGGGAAAGGTGGTCAGTAATTGCAATGCATGTAGGTAATTTTGTCATTCCTTAAAAGTTAGGAAATGCTTTCATTGAGGCAAAGCTTTGGATTTCTCTCCTGTTATTTTCCATGATCCTTTTCTATATTTTGAGCCTGTGCTATTAGAATTTGAATTGTGGAAGCTCCAGGTACCTGCTAAAACCCAGGCTTCTGGTTTTTGTATTGAATTATTTGCTGGTTTCCTTAGCTCTGTTTGTCTGGCTGGATATTTCCCCACACACTGAGTGCCAAGTGACTGCTTCCTTGCTTTCCTCTTAAAAGTAGCTGTGCTCATCATGAAGACTCTGGGACAAGCAGGCGAATATTGACACTTGCAGCATCCTCCTGTCAGATGGCTTTGCAGGAGACACAAGTTGTGACTCTGTGTATGAGGTGGTCTTGCAAGGTCTTTGCAGAGTTTGGAGCCAGACCCTTTGGGTCCCTGGTGGGAGCAAGTCTTCACCATGTGGTGGAAGGTTTTATGGATTTTCCTCAAGTGACCTCTTCATGAAGTTTTCTCCTGATTCTCCTCCTGAGACTGTTGCTGTCAATAATACATAAAATCAAACTTGCATTAGGCCCCTTGTGCCTCTTGACTAAGGTAGCACCAAGTGATGAGGCAGACAGACGTTAGAGAGAACTAAGCAGAAGGAGGGAGTATTCAAACTAATTTCAAAGATCTTTCTTTGCTGAAAGATTTTTGATAGTCTCTGTCCTATTTTACTCATGTTGAAGTCCTGATATTTTTCCTTAATATGCATTTAACAGAGATTTAAACCTTCAAGCCAGCCACACCTAAGAACAACCTCTGAAGAGACTGCCTGGCTATTTGGAGGTCTGCTTTGAAGGAATGGGTCTTATTTTAAAGTTGTATGTTTTAAGTTTGGGAAAGGGCCCTATGTCATCCACATAAGATTTCCAGTTGATCATAAGGTAATTAAAATCTCATTCAAAAAAGCTGGAGCCTGTTTACATATACTCAAGTGCAGTATCTATCCGAGTGCTGTGTATAGATTTCATTTTCTTTAATTGCTCTTAGTGTGAATGATTAATTTGAGGGGAAAACTGTTGGAATAAAATAAGGATCTGTTTCTTGTCACTGTGTACTCTTTCAATGGGGAATGAAATCTGGGATTTGAATGACTTGACAGTCAGCAAGACTGTCTTGCTTTTAACAGCTCAAGAATTTCAAACAGAGCAACGAGAATAGAATATAAACCTGAGCATGGGATTTGAGCCTCTTGACATCTGATTTTAGCAACACCAAGCACCTCATAAAGTGCAACAGCTTTCCTTAGTGTGTGAGTCAGGGGGCTGGTGACGCATTTGTTCAATACTGATCATCGGCGCCCTTTTGCATTCACTGATGTGCTTTTGGTGGGGAGGAACATTTTCACTAGATCTGTCTCTGCTGAAGCTGTCTCCTAACCTGGTGATGCCAAACCAGAGCGTGCCTGTGCAGCTTAGGAGCACAGTGGTGTCTTGGGGCTCTGAGAAGCTGACTTCACCACTGGTGTAGCTGTAGTAGCACCATTGGCTTCAGTAGGACTCAGCTGGAGAGTAAGTGGCCCCTCACTTGGCTGCTCACCACAACCATTGTGACTGCTTCTGCTATTAGAGAATAAATAGATTTTTTCCATGGTTACAGTACATGTAGTCTTTAATGTTCTTGCTGATTACCACTGACCCAAAAAGTCTGCCTAGCATGCCTTTTATATGGAGTATATGTCAGTGAAGCTTAAAGTCTCTTCTCCTCCCCTAGGCTTCACTCTGCGATCATGTCTTTCAGACAGCTGAAATGCCATACCTCATTCGTTGGGCTTTGTAGGGAAATGTTTGATCTAATCATGTCTGAATATCTTAAAAGGTTTTCGATAACGGAATGCTAGAAATGTGCTTTAAAAAAGTCTGTATCCCTAAAAAGTATGTGCATATAGTTTAAAGTTCTTCTTTCAGTGTCTCCCAGATTTGTGCCTAGGAAAGTATTTCCTGTTTCCCATTATAATCATAAACCCCTGTCATAGTGGTCCCTGTGTTTCTAGTGCCTTTTATGGTTTTGTTTGTATTTTTAAATGCGAGCTGCAGCATTTGAAACTTGTGCTGACAAAGACCCTGTCAATGGAACAAACAGTTCCATCATCACTCCTGCAAAGTACAGGGTCTTGTTGAAATGAGTCCAGAGGAGGACCGCAAAAATTATCAGAGTGCTGGAGCACTTCTCCTATGAAGGTGAACCGAGAGAGAGAAGGGAAGAGAAGGGAAGGCTCTGAGGAGACCTTTCTAGTACCTAGGAGAGGTCTGCAAGAGAGCTGGAGAGGGAATTTTCACAAGGGTATGTAGTGATTGGACAAAGGGTAGATTGAGATTAGCTATTATGAAAAAAATTATTTGCTGTGTGGGTGGTGATTTACTGCAACAGGTTGTCCAGAGAAGCTGTAGATGCCCCATCCCTGGAAGTGTTGAAGCCCAGAATGGATGAGGCTTTGAACAATCTGGTCAATTAGAAGGTGTCCCTGCCCATGGCAGGGGGTTAAAACTAGATGTTCTTTAAGGGTCCCATCCAATCCAAACCATTCTACAATGCTGTGATTCTAAAGTAATTTTCATTAGCTCATGTAATACTGTAGTATGGAGCATGCTTTGTTTATCTGTCACAGTTACACTCATGCTAAATAAGTCGGGGGAGTTCTATCTAGAGGGCAGTTTAAATAAAGCTTCTGGTGCTTCTGTCCCTCTGCACTGAGTTCTGAACTACTGACAACAAAATATGGCCTTTGCTCTATTAACCAGATGCTTTCATATGAACCATTATTAAACTAGATTTTCCCAGTATAAAATTACTTATAGCTGGGTAATTCCTGAAGATAAACAGGGTAAGAAATCTTAAACTCATGCTGCACCTACACTGCAAAACAGATCCTGTCTGAGATAAAGGTGGGCCTAAGTTGTTCTTGGTGCTTTTCCACAGTTTACAATTGGAATGCTTTGGTCTATGGAAGTCACCTACGTGATGTTATAGCAAAAGCATAGTTCCATCTAGTTCTGCTCTACTGCATGTGCTCTAACATGTCATGAAGCATCACTGCTGCAAATGAACACAGCTGGGTGTTTTTTGGGCCCAGTGTGACAGGTTAGGATGCTAACGATGGAAGGGAAGAAGAATACAGTAAGGAAAGAGGATGAAACCTGGGGTGCTGCTTGAGGGGGAAAAAAAAGGTAGGTTCAGTGCAGGGATATAAATGGCACATAAACCTGTAGCTGGAATTAAGCTCCAGCAGAAATTTGATGTGTGCAGGGAGCTGCTGCCCTTCAGGAGGGTAGGACATCAGGAGGCCTTTTGAAATGTTCTTAGTAAAAATTCATGTCCTTGACTCTGTTGAGAAGTGCACTGATTACAGGGGTGAAAAAGGGGAACTAGCCACACTACACACATCAGTGTCTTGGGGAATCAAGTTACTTGCTTTTTTATTGTTTTTTCTTGAGAGAGGGTGGTGTCAGATGATTATTATCCCCTTGTTGCTCTCTAAATCAGCAGTTTGCCAGAGGAGTATACAGGCTTTTCTCAGAATTGATTTTCAGGGGAAAAAAGCCAAACATTTCCTGTCAATAAAAACCTTCATTCAGAGAGAACACTTCAAAACCAAAGTTAAATACCTAGACTGGTAAGCTTAAACAAGCTCTTCTCAAATCTCTATACATACATTTTTCTATATTTTTGTATCCTTTGTTGAAGCAAGTAATAAGTTTTTTTGGTTAGTTGCAGGACCTCTCTTGAGGTGTAATGCCAACCAGTGAAAGGGAGAAAGAAACAATAAGTTTTTAGTAGACCTCCAGCTTCTCATAATGTAGTGGAGAAGAGCCAGCTTCACTGGGTCAACCTGAATCTTGAGCAATATTGGTGAAAGCTATTGCAGAGCTTGCAGCAGTGTGGCAAGATGCTACCCTCCCTGTTGAGAGACAGGAGGTATGGAATATATTCTGTGCCTGGCTAGTAGCCTGCTCTGGGTGGCAAGCAGGCTGGTTCACTCTTTTGTATCTCAACTTTTCATGAGTGTTCAGATTATAAAACTCTTAGGGGAGGGGTAGTCTTTTCATAGATATTGGCTAATACCTGGGTCAAAGAGGCTCTGATGTTAGTGAGGAGTTTGGGCACTTAATGTAAATCAAAATAAGTAGGCAGTGAAGGCCATTTAAGCTGCTTATCAATCAAAGAAGCACTTGTTTGAATCAATGCTGTACCCATTCATCTTGCCTAGGTGCAGTCATATACATAGTCAGAAATCAGGGCAGAGGAAGCTAAGGATTTTAATAAATAATTGATAGCATGTACTTGCTGTGGCCGTGCTGTCAAAGAAAGTGAAGATGGAGGGACAATGCATACAGAATATTTGAAAGAGAGCAGATGAACTTAAGATGTAAAATTTCATCCTGTCTTCACATCAGTATTACTACAACACATTTGATGCTTGTTTTCCTCAGTGTTCCACAAGAGCATTATTTTGTCCCCAAAATAATAATAACAGAGGAAAAAAGCAACCTGATCTGCCACTTTCTGATCAAGGTTGTTTATGAGCTTTTTGACTTGCTTCCAGAGGAGTTCTGTAGGTTTATGTCTTTAAGTAAAAGAAATACTCACCTGGGATGTTTCCATGTCCTTCCCACCTCTCCTTTCCACTCTGGAAATATTATTTCCAAAAATAGTATGTGTTAGGTCTGTTCCTAGTGACAATGGGAACCTACATATGAGTACTCTGCCCTCTCTTGAGGAACATGGCTGAATGTTACTTGGCTGAGGCGCTCGACAGGTGATGACCCAGATATACACGTGTGTGTGTATATATTTATTTATTTATTTATTTATTTACATACACACACATGTTGCATCTCCTCTGCATTGCAGGGAAGACCATAAAAGAGATGTAGAGCAATCTCTCTGATGATGCAAAATCATCCTTCTGAAGTAAAGGTAGCTGTGAAATTAAGGTCTGCAGTTTGAAAACAGGGCCAGGAATGGGATCACCAGTGCTGAAGGAGGCTTTGAACTTTTTGTCCAACCTAACAGTTAATCAAAAGCATCTTTAGATAACCTGTTAAATATCTCTAAATAGAATAAGGATGGAATGTGAATGATGTTCACATGCCCAGCCTTTGCTGTTCAGGGCTTGATAGCCATGGATGTGACATGCTGAGAGAGAGAGACAGAAATGTGTGGGAGGAGAGTCAGAATCATCAAAATGCCCAGAGGGAATCAGAGCTTCTCCAGATGACCTAGCCCCCATGAACCTTAATGCAGTTGAGCTTCAAACTGCCTTGCAGCTTCTCTCTTGAAAAGAAAAAACCACAACCAACCACAAAAGTTCCATGAAATAATTTTGAGTGATGGTTTCATTATTCAGCTCCAGTGGATAAACTTCCTCTGGGCTTAATTGTAGTGCAGATTTCTACTATATAGAAGTCAAGGCCCTGGCTAGAGTCTCTCCCTTTAGTTGGCCATAAGAATTATTTCTCATTGCTAGCTCTCCAGTGTGCTCCTCTGAATTACTTCTTTCATTTCTTTCCGGAAGCTTCAGCTCTTGCTGTGGCTGTGTGCGGATTGTGGTTGTCTCTGTGCAGATGTCAGACTCTTCTTCACTACACTTGAGTGTGGAGCCATTGTAGACCCTTTGGTGCCTGGGTGAGTGCTGGCTGCCCTTGATGCGTACAAGTCCTTGCTTCTGTCTCATTTTAGAATCTTGCAGGGCTGGCCAAGGGGCCAAGGGAAAGCAATCAGGGAGTGTCTATGGTCAAGAAAGGGGGAGAAGGAGCCAGGCAGAAAACTGACTGCAGAAAACAACTTGTGATCTCTGGTCAGCTCGCCAGCTCCCTTGTGAGTCAGATGAGAGAATGAGAGTCAGTACAAGGTGCTCCAGGGTCTTTCCTGAGAATAAAACATCACTTTGATGCTTTTTATACCCTGGAATGGAAGATGATTTGTAGTAATGATGTTCAAGTGGTGGCTGTTTATGCATCCCTTAGCCTTCCATTAAAGGAAGAGGGGATTCCTCTTCTGAGTAGTGTTTGGGATCCTTCAGTTAATGTGCTGCTTTTTAATGAGGGAATATTGGAAAGCACCGTTTGCGAGGACACATCAGAACGCAGCGTGTCCCACAGCTTGTGTGTATGTAACTGTGGCATGCAATATGCAGAAAATTCAAAGTGCCAGACCAATAAATATAACTAGAGAGTTATACTGGAAAAAGATTTCACTGCTTTGCACTGAAGGATGCATGAATGAAACTAATAAATAAGTAAATACATCTGAAGAAGGAGAAGGAGGGGAGGGAAAGTCCAGTCCACTGCTTCATAAACATCAGTGCCACATTAACCAGTTTCTCTCCTATAGCAGACCTGCTATGCTATCACAGTGCTTTAATGTTTAATTCACTTTGATTTGCACTACAGAAATATCAAGTGTTTCTGCAGGCAAACCGAGGCATCCAAGGAGCACTGTTGGGAATAAAACTCTAGAAAGACCTTCAGAGAAATTAGAGAGGGGGCACTTTATTGGTTTTTATTCCAGTCCTGCAGTTCTGCTCTGTGGCTTTGTTTTTTCCCCTCCATTCAAATGAGTATGCGGGACAGATTGATTTTAATATCATGTCCTCAATTCTGTGCATGACCCTTGGAGGCTGTCTATAGCAAGATTAGAAAAACAAGCAAATGTTTAATTTTGTAAGGGGGAGGGGAAAGGATTCGAAGGCCCTGCTGCTGTTAAAGAACATGACTGCTGCAGAACAGACATACTGAAATCCTCTTCTCAGAAAAAAGGGTTTTGGTCAACCCTTTTTTTCCTGCTACCTTCAGACATCCAGATAATGTGCATTTCATAAGGAATCATCAGCAAAAATTAACAATTATTGACACTTTTGTTAATATTCCATCAAATAGGTGGTCAAATATGAATGAATTGTGCCAGAGGGACACTGCAGACTCTCTCCATTGCTTCTTCAGATGACTGATGAGTCCAGTCCTTTCTGCATTGCTGTGAAGGGTTCAAGTGTTGCCAGATGGAGACACCAGGGAGCTCTGAGCAATTAGGTGTGCTACCCGTGCACTGTACAAATGCTCGGTTCCTCCTGAGGGCATGGTGAGATGAAAGAGGTAAAGGGCCAAAGCTACCTTGGTGTCACCACCTTCCTAAAGGACATGGGGGAGTTTCTGAGCATGCTGTGTCAGATTGAAAAGCGCATACGAGTATCACGAAAAGACCGTTTTACAACAGTCATTGAGCCCAGGATAAGAGTTCTGCAGAAGTCATGCCTGAGAGCTTTGTTTTGTGCTTCACCAAGCTCATTCACTCCACACCCAGCTTTTGGGCCACCACAGTGCTAAGAAACAGCTGAACACTGAAAGCAGAAGTTGAGGGCCAGCAGCCTTTCAGGAGTGTGGATGCACCACAGAGGAGATGAGCCTGCTGGACTTCACATCTGGAGGGGGAGAAGCAATTCCCCTTAGGGCTGACACAGTGGTGAGAGAAGGCCCATGCCTACCACCTCACCTGGAGACCTCTCTTTGCTTATTTTGGCTGAGAGACGCCACAACAACACCTCCTGGGGCCCACAGCCTCTGGAACAGCTCCAGGTCTCACATATATCAGGGGATGCGATCATCTGAAAACCCTTGTTCCATGCCAACAGAATCAGAAAATCCTAGTGTGTATGAAGGGAAACAAAGTCCCAATAACCGTCCACAGAATTACTATAATTCACCCTATTTTTTTTCCAGGCTCTCTCCAGAGTTATCGTGGTGGTGCCGGCAGACTGCAGAAGTACATGTGCAAATAGCTAAGTTGTAATTTGCAAGTGCAATTAGCTGGTTTTGTGAGTGCAATCACAGTAATTGCAGGAGCCTAACTTATGTGCTTCACTGTTTTTCATCTTCAGAGCAAAGACTAATTAAACATTAATAATAACATTAACAGCAAAATTAACATATATATATTTGAGACCATGAATTATTTGCTTTTCTGCAAGTAATGTAAGTGTGAGGGAGACAAAATGCATGTTGAGCAGAAAAGAAGCTTGCTGCACTTTTTTGGACTCCCCCCATACAGATGCTTCATCACCATGCTGGTGTCATAGCTGTAGCAGCAGACAGATTTAGGCATGACTGTGTGAGGATTAGGGCTCTTTGTAATGAAATCTAGAGAGTGCATGCTATAGAAATGCAGGAAGAAGAAATGCAGGAAGTCATCCTCAAGATTCTCACTGCATACAGCACTGCATAAATGCACATAGAGGATGATGTGAGGAAATACTACTCTTTCAGGTAGTTTACCAGTGCCAGGATGATGTTTTTGGCCGTGAAATAGTGCAAAGACGCTAGGCCAAATCTGGCAGATGTAGGAGGATTCAAGGGGAAAATAGGTTCTGTGGAGATTTAGGTCATTAGGTAAAAAGGAAATTGGAAGCTGTTCTGAGTGTTGTGGGTGGTATGGAAAAAAAGGCACAGAGCTGAGAGTGGGAGAACACTACAGCAGTAACACCCAAACTCAAATGTCTATTTCTGTTCACAAGAACAGGAAGCTGCTTTTTCATTTCTTATCTTGACATATGATGGATGCATACAATACAGTATGAGAACACTGGCTGTTTCTGGATGTCTTTCTGCTCTTCATTTACCTTCACTGCAGCTCTGTCAGTCTGTCGCTGCTTTGAGTGGCACAAGGAGTGAAATATTGGCCAGAAATGAAATCTTCTTTTTTTCAGGCGAGTTGGGGTGAAATATGTTTCAGTAATTAATAATAATTAATGGATAATTAATTCACTAATAGCACTGGTGGTCTATTAACCCCTTATCTCAGTTGTGCATAAACCAGCTGTTTATGACAAGCTTTCATCCAAGTTTTTTAACCTGGAGATTTAGTTTTCATGTGATTGGTGGCCACCTTTGCAGCCTTCAGGCTCTCTGTCCTCTTTAATTACTCCTTTCTGTTCATAGTCTGTCATTTACTTAGTTTCTGCAAAGCAACTTAAAATCAGCATAAATCAGGACAGACTGTACTGGTCATTGGGAATTTCAAGCTGTACAAATGATCCATAGTTTTTGTAACAGCTGAAGAAATAAAACTGAATAATATATATTATAAGAATATATTATAAGAATATATATAAATATAAGAATAAAACTCTGAACTTAAAATGTAAAATGAACCTGCAGAGGAAAAATAGAGGGGCATAGAAATAGAATTCCTTAATACCATGCTATCATGGTTGAAGAAGCCGTCATGACTCAATCACAGGCTGAGATGGCTGCTTTATCAGGCGTGAACCTCCATTTATCCTCCTTTCTGTGAAAGTATATGAAAAATGACTCCTTGTTACTCATAGGCGGGCTGGCGTGCTACTGAGATCAAGCACTTCTGACATATCAAAGCACAGGGGCTATTGCCTGACTTTGGCTTTTATGAGTTGCTGGAAATACTAGTCCAGATCTCATAGCTGAGCAGTCACTGTTGGGTGCAAAGAAAGCAAAGTAGATCATGAGGAGAGGGAGAGTGCAATGAGGCAATATTGGGGGACAGGTAGCTGATGCCTGCTCTTGTATTTGTGTATCCTGGCAAAAGCCCTGCTTCTGATGAAAAGTTCCTTGTAAGAATGTGTGTCTGGTAGACCTTGGATAAGCCAAGCTATAGAGCAAAGGGAGAAAGATGAAGTGCTTTGCACTAGCTGTACAAGCAGGTAGGGAGGCAAGGCTTGTACCAGAGGCATCACCTTTGAAAGCCTTTCAAAATCTGGGATTTTGTACTTGTCTTTATGCAGTTAATTGGCAGATGCTTGCTCTCTTACTTGGAGACATAGACTACCAGAGGAAATGGCCCCCACTGATTGAGCTAAAGGAGGATTTTTTTCTTCTCTTTGAACAAGTACAAGGGGGAGGTGAAAGCAAAAGCCCCAGCCTCTGGGCAAAACTCAGCTGAGACCTCTGCATTTTGGACAGCTGGTTTGTCCTCCAATTATAGACATTTTGATGATGGGTTTAGAGTTCCTATATAAGTAATCCTTATCTCTTGTTTAGTGAATGCTCCAGCTGAGCCAGCAATCTGATATTTGTCAGTAGCTTATGGGAGGTTGAGGGCAAAACAAGAACAAGGAGGGGAAGCAGCCCTCCACCTCCCCACTCCTTCCTGCAGATAGAAAAGCTGCTGGAAAGGATAAGGGATTGTGCATGAGGATGACATGAAAAATTGCTTGAAGCTTTTATAGAGAGAGAACTCAGAGGTATTGTTAATAAACTAGATCTAGGGACATGGGAGAACAGCAAAACAGACCCTGAATCTGCATTTCTCTTTCCTATGTGACTGCTCTGACTGTCCCTGAAGTTAGAGTTTAGCTTGGCAGCACCCATCTGCATTCTCTGTCTCTAATCAGGCTCATTGCAAGAGGGAGTGCTTCCAAAGAAAAATGCTGAAACTGTTCAGGAGGTAGAGCAGTGATCTTTGCCAGTGCTCTACCTGGCCATTGGAGGAAAGATGCTGAGGTGAAATGCTTCATGGAAAATTACTCAGAGTTAAAACCAAACTTATGTTATTTCATTGAAATAGTATTTTCACCCACAGATACCTCCATTCTCTAGGGCTGATAAGGCCAACTCTGCATTTCTAAAATGCTGGTTTTAATGCTTGATAATCTGTAATGGCTGCTTATCCACCAGGTGACATTCATTGGGAAAGTTTTTTTCAGTCACTTCCTTAGGTTGACAACCAGTGTTGGGGTTGAATCACAGGGCTCAATGTTGGGGCCAGTCCTCTTGAATATGATGCCTAAAAAGGACAACCTGAAACAGAGACTAGACAGGGGTAGAGGAGTAAAGGAGATATTTATTCAAAAGGCCTTCAGAGGTACACCCTGGCAGGCCAAAAGCTACCAAGATGGACGACCAGTCACGAGTTCTTCACACTGTTGTAAGTTTGGTCCATTTGCATATCAGCATAAATTCACCAATTAAACTTTAGCTAATAATGTAACCGCCCCCCCAGCTTGCCCCCCTTCCTCAAGATGCTGGTTTACACATTTTGGCCCAGGACGGTCTGAGTGTCCTTGAAGAGCAAGCCTGGAGAGGCTTTGTTATGTCTATCTTAGCATAAGAGAACAGCAGCTAACAGGCCGCAAGACAGATCAGTGTTACACACTAGGAATACAGAGAATACAGAATTTGAAAAATATAAAAGCTAAAACCTAAGGCATCAATATCTATATCCATTATCTGGATGAGGGCATAAAGGGCATCCTCAGTCAGTTTGCAGATGACACCAAGTTGTTTTTTTGTGTTGATCTGCTGGAGGATAGGAAGGCTCTTCAGAGGGATCTGGACAAGCTGGATTGATGGGTTGAGGCAAATTGTATGAAGTTCAATAAAGGCAACTGCCAGGTCCTGCACCTGGGTCTTAACAGCCCCATGCAATGCTACAGTCTTGGGGAAGACTGGCTGGAAAGCTGCCTGCCAGAAAAGGACCTGGGGATGTTGATCAACAGCAGCTGAACATGAGCCAGGCTGTGCCCAGGGGGCCAAGAAGGCCAATGGCATCCTGGCCTGGATCAGCAATAGTGTGGCCAGCAGGACCAGGGCAGTGATTGTCCCCTGTGCTTGGCACTGGTGATGCTGCATCTCAAATCCTGTGTACAGTTTTCAGCTCTTCACTACAAGAAGGACATTGAAGTGCTGGAGCATGTCTGGGGAAGGGCAATGGAGCTGGTGAAGGGTCTGGAGAACAAGTTTGATGAGGAGCAGAATCTTATGTGGAGCAGCTGAGGGAGCTGGGGTTATTTATCCTGGAGAAAAAAAGGCTCAGGGGAGACCTTATCACTCTCTACAACTACCTGAAAGGAGGTTCTAGCCAGGTGGGGGTTGGTGACAAGAGACTGGACAAGAGGAAATGGCCTGAAGTTGTGCCAAGGGAGGTTTAGATTGGACATTAAGAAAAATTTTCTTTATGGAAAGGGTTGTCAAGCACTGGAACAGGCTACCCAGGGAAATGGTTGAGTCATCATCCCTGGAGGTATTTAAAAGATGTGTAGTTGTGGCACTTAGAGACATGGACTAGTGGTAGACTTGGCAGTGCTGGGTTGTCCTGGTTCTGGTGAGGACAGGATTAATTTTTGCTGTAGCCGGGAGGGGGCATGGCCAGGACCCAGAGGTTATTCTATGCCACTCTTTTGCACACTTTTGTTATTAATATTCTTGCTGTTACTCTTCATTTTCTTATCTCTTTGCTGTTTCCAGTAAATTGTTATTATCTCAACTGGTGATATTTCTCCTTCTGTGCCTCCAATTCTCCTCTCCAGCCAACCATGAGCGGCACATGGCTTGGAGAGTCTCAGTGGGAACACTAAACTGGGGAGTGCCATTCCTGAACCACAGCATGGGGTAACAGTTGGGCTCAGTGTTTTTAAAGGTATTTTCCAAACTAACCAGTTCTATGATTCTATGTATTTTAGTCAAAAAGCTGCAGCAATATAAATGGAAGGCATGAGACCTTCCTCTGGGCTCTCTAAAGCTGTTAGAACCAAAAAGGGCATGTCCTGTTCAAAAAACTCTAAGTGCATGCTTCAGCAACCTACGAACACTGTGATTTCTCTGAAAACATTAAGGTTTATCTGATCAGTGTGATGCCTTTGACACAACAGAGCTATTTCAGGACTAGTTGTTTCAATATTCCCTCAAGAGGGCAATTGTCCAAAATGTACTGTCCTCCAAAGAGCAGCAGCTACCTCCTGAGTGTCAGATGTGCTCATTACAGTAGATGCAGAAGTCTTTAAGAACAGTTAGAAACCACTATGATAGTTTCTGTTCACTTAATTTATTTAAATCTCTTCACTCTTTCCCCTGTGAACCTAGCTCTTCAGGAGCCCTACAATAAAGATAATGTATTTGAAACATTTTTTTTTTTTTTGTAAGTAAAACACATTACTAATGAATGGTGGGGAATAATCCTGACTGGTTGGGAGGTAGCATGGATGCCTGGAAGGTCTCCTGCTTTTATAATCCCTTGTGCATCTTACCATATTTTTCTAACCTCTAAGTACTCTCTTTCAAACTATTTGCTCCCAGACTAAGATTTGTTATGAACTTGCAAACGTGCTAGCATTTACCATTTCACATCCCTGGTGGTGAACACAACAGCTTCACCATTTTGCTCCTCATCTTCTCATCTTACTTATCTTAAACTATTTTTCTCCAAATGCCCATTCTTTTTTATCCCTTGGCCCTTTGTGCCCCCCACATTTGGATAGCAGTTTTGTTGGCTACTGTTGCCCCTGAGAACTTCTCCTGGGAGGGTGTAGCTGGGTCTGACGCACTGTTAAGTAGCATCCTCTCCGTTACTGCTCATCACAAGTGTGTCTAAAAGAAAGTTGGCACTTTTGGAAAGAAAAGTTGCCTCTAACAATGTGTTGTGATGGAGAGAATTCACTGAGCCCTCCATTTCTTTCTCAGTGGAAGAGAGAGAAAGACTGTGGTACAGCCCCTGTGATATTTCAGAGCTGGGCTGAACTTATGTCTGAGAGACGTTTTCAGATTCATTTGTCAGGTTTTGGGGAATGACTGGGGTAATCCTCTAAAGGGAGACTTGTCCACCTTTGATGGGTTTTGCTACAACATGCCATCAGTTCATATTACTGTTGACAAATGCTTCCACGTACTCGACCAAATCACGATTGCAGATCACTGCCTGGGCTTGAGTATTCTGGCATTTCCTGCCTGTCGTCTTGGAACTGGGATGAGTTTCTGGCATATTCCCATTCTGGAATCTCATTTACCACTGCCTGGATGATCTGTTTCTATTTTATTCTTCTACATTCATGCAGGCAAAATCAAGAGAGAGTGTTTTGGGGAGAGGTGTCATCAATCCTCAAATGGGGGGAAGGTCAGCTACAAATGCAATTGGGATATATATTTTCTATCACAGTGTAGCAGAGAGCTGAAAATGAAACTAAGAGGAAGAGTTACCTTGTAGTATAGCTGTTGTGAGGACAGAGATGATCTGAGGGGAGAGCAGGTAAGACGCCCACAAGTGATCTGAAAACCAGCCAAAATATTAGGGAAGGAGAGAGTAGTCATTTTAAGCTTTTGTTTGCATTAAAAGGAATGCTCTGTAGGCCTTTTACTTTGCTACAGGAATGAGACCAATGAGTAAATATCATTGCTACAATGAAGAAGAAAACCAGAAGATGCCGATGCCTCCTTTTTTTTTTTTAAATGAAGAAAAATTATTTGCAAAGTATATTTCTCCCACAAACTAGCTTGTTTTCAGAGGTTATTTCATATTATATGGCAAAGCATTTTCAAAGGGCAAGTATTTTTAGTTTAATGAACAATTTATAGAAACATAGAGTCATTTATGTTGAAAAAGACATTCAAGATCATCAAGTCCAACTGTTAAAATTCATTCAGTCATAGGCAGCTCAGGCTGGAGGGGACCTCAGAGGATCATACAGTCCATCTCCTTACCCTGAGGCGGATCAACTGTACCAGTGTCATTCTCAAAAGGTGTTTGTTTAACCTGTGTTGAAAAGCCTCTGATATTGAAGTCTTCATGGTCAGCATGTTCCAGGGCTTTGCTATTTTTATCGCTAGAAAATGTCCCCAGCTACCCAACTGGAATTGTATTCTCTGTGATCTAAGCTGGTTACTTCTCTGTTGATCATGAATATAGAAAATTGACTTTTCTCCATGACAGACTTTATGAATTTGAAGACTGTTGTCCTACATTCCCTCTTTTTCCTCAGACTAGACAATGCCAGTTCTCTTTGTACTCTCAGATAATTTTTTTAGACACCCCATCTTTCTCATTTCCCTTCTTTGTACTATTCGCAGAAAATATTTGTTTCAAAGAGGTCCCTTATCTAGATGAGAGTTGGTAAGGAGGAGTGGTGGACACAGTATAGGTTCTTGCTGTTTGCTTTTAATTCAGAGGCTCCAAATACTGAAACTGAAGATTGGTGTAGGTTGTTCTGAAATGTCAAGTAGTCAAAAATTGCAGAGAAACAGATAATTGTGTTAGACCTTATTAGTCTATTTGAGGTGAGTTGCAACTTATAGATAGTTAAAATCTAGTCTTAAAACAGTGATGTTTCTGAAAACAAAAAAGCCCCACTAAATTTTGAACATAATAATGCTTTTGGTTTATTTTATACTTTTCTCTATTTTGAAACTTTTGCTCATCTATAGATGCTTCTCCACGAGTATAAGGTTTAATTTTTATATTTTTATTCCTTTTCTCTCACTAAAATGATAATCTTAGCTTCCAGTCAATCACCTGATGTCAGGAGTTTGGGTTGTAAGAAAACCACTATATGCAATTAATAAAGTTGCTGGATGTGATTACTGGGTTTTCTTGAGAGGTGTCAGCTTGATTAGTAAGGAGGTGCCAGTGTAAAATTTAAATAGTTTTTAAAAAATTTTTTTAATATTACAGATGTATTGAAAAAACAGTTCTGATAAAAATCCATGGTATTCTGCTGGATGAACACTTCCTTCTTAGCCAATAGCTAAAAGGCAGGGTGGAGTTACGACTCATAGCCAATGTTTGGCCAGTTCACTTCTGTCTGCCTTTCTGTCCTTTGTGGAAAAGCTTAGGGGGTGAGTATAGCTGTGGTTTGAGTGAAGAGGTCATTCTCCACCCATGTTTGGAGGGTTGTTTTACCCTCTGTACAGGGAGTGTTTTATGACAATGCCCTGAATTGATTTGTTGTTTTAAAGATTATCTTCTGCTGAAAACTTCTACATCCCACTGCTAGCTTTGCTGCCCTGCCAGTCCCTTCAGCCTCTACTTTTACTGCTGACATTTTGTATTCTTCTTCTTGTTGCCTGCTTTGGCTGACCTGATCACTTTTGCAGATTTGTTGTTCTTTTTCCCTTCCTGCCCTCCCCCTCAGTTCTGTTTTCTGCCCATGATATATTACAGTTTCCAGCACAGCAGGAAAGAAAGACGGAAGGATTAATCAAGAGAATCTAAATTAAAAACTATAAAATCTAAAAGCCAGGGTGGATGTCTTAGGATGTATAACCTCACTTTCCAAGTCACTAGCTAAGACTGCAAAGCCTCCAATGAAATGGATGATGGTCTTGTCTAGATAATCAGCAGAACAATTTGTACTCATTCCCCACAGCCCCATCTGGCAGCTCCTTTCTGGAAGCTGTGATGGGGATGCCAGGACTGAAATGGTGCATTGGTATCTTCTCACCCCATTAAAATGTGTCCTTCCAAGCCACTCTTGTGCCTGCTGGTAGGGAAATGTATCTGGCACTGCTCTTGACAGAGAGATTTGCTTTCATCTTACTGAACATGCACACATCCTGCTTCCAGCAACCAGCTTCTCTTTGGTTCAAACAGCATGTGCTCACATGTCTCCCCCAAAAAATCACCTATTAAAGTGATACTGAGAACCTAGGAGAAAAGTTTCCTTGCTCTCTGCCACTTCATGTTTACACTGCCCACGTTTGTGCTGAATGATGGAAAATGCACCTGCTCAGCACGGGGGAGAGGGGGAAAGGCAGGCTGCATTGAATATAACCCACCAGGGATGTGGTCCCACTGCTTTGTGGGAGCCATCAAAGTGAGGGCTCCTGTCACCTGGGCATATCCCCCCCCTTGCCTTCCCAGCATTGTGACACCTGCAGATGCACATGGGAGAGCATCTTAGAAGCTGCTTAGTTACACAAGGACTGGAATATGGAGTGGGGACCAGTACAAATGGATGAAGCAGGAGGCAGGACACAGTTGAACAAGACTGCTTGCAGGGTGTGGTTTTTTACAAAGTACTTTCATTATGTTGGTTTGAAAGCAAAAGTCTAAAAATGGCATCATCTCTTTGGTATAGAATCATAGAATGGTTTGGGTTGGAAGGGACCTTTAAAGCTCACCTAGTCCAACCCTCCTGCAATGAACAGGGACATCTTCCACTAGATCAGGTTGCTCAGAGCCCTGTCCAACCTGGCCTGGAATGTTTCCAGGAATGGGATATCTACCACCTCTCTGGGCAACCCCTTCCAGAGTTTCACCATCCTCATTGAAAAAAATGTCTTCCTTTTAATTTAAAAGCATGAGCTCTTGTCCTATCACTACACTCGTAAAGAGCCCCTCCCCATCTTTCCTTTAGGCCTGCTTTAAGTACTGAAAGGCTGCTATAAGGTCTGTCTAGACCCTTCACTTCTCCTGTCTTCATAGGAGAGCCGCTCCAGCCCTCAGATCATCTTTGTGGCTTCCTCTGGAGCTGCTCCAACAGGTCCATGTCTTTCCTGTGTTGAGGACCCCAGAGCTGGATGCAGCAGTCCAGGTGGGGTCTCACCAGAGCAGAGGGGCAGAATCCCCTCCCTCAACCTGCTGGCCATGCTGCTTGTGATGCAGCCCAGGGCACAGTTGGCTCTCTGGGCTGCAAGACAACATTGCTGGATCATGTCCAGCCTTTCATCCACCAGCACCCCAAAGTCCTTCTCAGCAGGGCTGCTCTTGATCTGTTCATCCCCCAGCCTGTTATTGATACAGGGGTCTGCCCTGACCAGGTGCAGCACCTGGCACTTGACCTTGTTGAGCCTCATGAAGTTTACATGGATGTTCAAGTGGCAGTGCAAAGGTGTTTGCTGCAGGTATTTGCAGCACAAAGGAGAAATGAACTACTGTGTTGTGAAATATTTTTTATCAGTGTAAGTACATCTGTAGCTACCACTTTAATTTTACAGGTGAAACATTACACCCCCAGCTGAAGTAGTCAAACTATTATGGAAACTTTGGACAGAACAAGTCTTAGAAGAATTAAAACCCAGAGGGACTGGCTTAGCTTGAACCACCAAGTTATTTAAACTAACCCAGCTGATTTTTGCCTGAAGCAATTGAGGGAGATCCTTGCCTTTCAGGATGCAGTAGGGATGAGGAAGAAGAGTGTCTGGTATCTGCAGTAGAGTGACAGGTGGCTGAAGACAATGGGAGAAGAACTCTCCAATAAGCAGATGTATCCACAGGAAGACTACTGTTCAAGGACTGAGTCATGTCAACAAGCATTTAAGTGTGTACCAAGAATGTATAGCTTGCCTTTTCTCAAGGAATCTATTGCAGGATTTGATGACAACATATTGCTGTCTCTTGAGCAGAGGGGAAGATGTCCCCTATATTGTTTGTGGCCCATTCTACAAAAAAGAAAATCTCTCTTCCAGGCCTTAGTTTATGACTGAAACATGTAAATTGATAAATGAAAACATGCCTGGGTTCTGCTAGCACTTGGGATCTTAACGCAGGGACCAGCGAATTGCAAATGCAAGTCCTGAGATCAGTACACTATATTTGGATTTTTGTAATGAGTAAGGTTAAAAGTGATGAGATGCAGCTGAGGGGCAGTGTTTGAAATTTACATTTGCTTTCGGCTCACTTCAAAATAAATATTAATAAATCCATCAGCTCTTCACCCTTTTGCACTCCTTGGTGCATAGTAATTCTCTATTTTTATTGCTGTGGGGCTATTACAGGGTTAACATCAGTGTCTGTTCACCAGTGGGCCATTTCAGAAGCTTTACTAATTCCATCCTCAGAAACAGAGGGATTGTCCTTGCCGTTCACCAGATTATCAGTCTGCTCCTAAAATGAACTAGTTGTAGAATAACCTTTTTTTGGAACAGGTCCTTCTTCTTACAAGAGCTTTGGCAAACATTTGACTAGTATTTTTTTCTCTGTAGCTATTAATATGTTGGATTTGCTCTGTGAAGTTGACATGGGGCAGTGTGCTCAGTCTCATGTGGCACCTCCAGCTGCAGAATCTTTCCTCTCACCCCCTGTATGAGATTGTACCTGCAGAGGAGGGGATGTGCCTCAGCCCCCTCCTTTCCTCACATGTGAGCTGTGGGGATTCCTCAGATTTGTGCTAGGCAGTTCATGAACATGGAGGAAACATTTAATTGCTAGGGCAAAAATTGCTTGTTGAAATATTGAGTTTACTGCCTTTTTTTTTTTTCTGAAGTGGGGGACTTGATTTGGACTGTGCTGATTTTTTCATCATCCTTTCTCTGGTGAAAGTTTTCATATCCTAACTGGTATGATGTCCTTCTTTTCAGGACAGCTTGTCATCTTGACATGGCCAGTAAGATCATAAATAAAGAACAACGAAACTAAAGAAACAGATGAAAGCAACAAAGAAATTGTTCTTTACTCCTAGATAGTACAGAGCTGGGTGACATGAGCTTCTTTAGTACAAGGGCATGAAGACCTCCCCGAGATACTGCTGGCATCACCTTTATTGTCTTTTTCTAAAAGCTGACTGCTCTAAATCTGCACATTCACCTTTCATGTTGTTATGGGCTCCTAGAGTACGACATTACTGTTAATGTTTGACTTGGATATGTGGGAATGAATATTTGTTTCAGAAAGCAAAGAAACTCACTCATGTCTATCCATTCTCACTCATCTGTGAAGCTAGATTTCCAAAACAGGAAAACAATTCTTTGACTCTTAAAACCTACTCCGTGTGACCTTTGATAAGAAATAGCCAAGAAACTCAAAGCTTTTAAAAAGCAGCAACTTGTTGTTTTTTTAACAAATCTCTTTCAGATCCTGACATAGTTTGGGAAAGTTAATGTTTGGTAGGCTGAGTAACTTGAGTGCTGACTTCTTCATTTAGTAACTTGAATGGAGGAGAAGGACCCACACCACTTTTGCTCAGTAGAGCCTGCTGGGACTGTACTGAAAGGCAGCCAAGTCTTTAGCCGTACTGATATCGATAGTTGTCTGCCTGCCACCGCCCCAGCTTTGCAGCCTGCAAAAGAGTCTGCAAAGGCTGGCCACATCCTGCAGCAGGCAGCTTCACTGGAGCACCTTGATGCTGCAACCAGAGTACTACAAGGATGCCAGCTCAGTTAGCACAAATCTTGTGGAGGCACACATGTGACAAGGCAGTGAATGCACTGCAGCTGCACCCTGAGGACAGCATAGGGCTGGCTTCCCTCAAAGGCTGCAGGTGTTGGGCTCAGCATCCATTGGGGCAGCTCCAGGGGAACAGCAGTAATGCCAGAAGCTGTAAAACAAGTACTGACCTGTTTGAGGAAGTGTGGCAGCCTATTTCTTGAGGTCCTTGTGATACAGTCAGCTCTAAAACTGAAGTGTCCCTGTTTGCCATGGGCTGCCATAGCCCTTATGATTTTTAGGCTCTTTATATGCCTGCAGAACTCATGGCTGTCTTTCTCTGTTGCCTGCCATCACAGTCAGAGGGTAGGCATACTAATATGGGGATGGACACACATGCACTCCCTACATACTGCTCAGGGTGTGTGCTCTTCCTGGCCCTTTCCCTCTGACTTTATATGCACAGGAGATGTGTTACTCTCACTCGGTCTGTGAAGGCTCAATTAGCTTTGCCATCGATCCCTGCATGGGATCAAACACGTCTGGCTTCATTGGTGCTTGTGTGTACTTATGAATATGAGCTAGCCGGGGAACTAATCTGTACATTTTGCAGAAAGATAATTCAGTTTAATGAAACACCATCTTAAAACTGCAGGTGGGACATTGTTCAGGTGCTGTGTCTTGCTGGAGCCAAGACAATAACAGTGCTTGGTGTATTGAGGGCTTGGATTGAGACCATCGCCAGGAGGAAACTTCATTCAGCTCCTGTATGGACATACAGAAAATTAGATCAGCTGTGATCAGTGGGATTTCTTCATTAAAATGTTACACTGTAGTGGGCCCTGGTGTGGGGGATATTTTAATCTGGGGGTGTTATTATTTCATTTTTAGTTGGTTTTTTTTTTCCCCTGTGTCAGTTGCTGTAATTTTGGTTGGTGTTTCTGAACATCCTTTTAGTGTTCCCAGTTAGCCAGTGTCACTGAACCAGGACTGTAACAGTCTTGCTCCATTAGCTATTACTGTTTGCTGAGAAGTTAATGTAAATGAGGGCAGTCAGGAGGAGAAAAGCAAGAGGAATTTGACTGTTCCTCCTGTTACAGCTCTGCCTGACACTACATATTTTATTGTACATCCAGCACAAAGGGAGATTGATAATATAAGATGAAAGGTCTGTGTGATCTCATGGCTGGTAATAATGACTGAGGGACCACTTATTTCTTCCCCCCGTGCTCCCAGGCTTGATCCCATTGTGAATGTTCTTTACTTCAGTGCGTTGTTTAAAGACCACAGGTCTGGACTTCTTTACAAGGCTTTTTTGTGGTGCAGTTTGGTCTGATTGAAAACACATTTTTATATGTGTCAAAACCAGTTCAGCACTTAAAAAGAAATCACAGTATCGATTGGATCATATTTCCTAAGTGGATGTCACTGGCTAATTCTTTTGTTATACCATTTAGCTACACAGTATTAAGCAAGTGGTTACTATTAGGCAGTTACATATGGGTCCTATTAATTCACACATTCTGGCTGCTTTTTGACTAATATCTTGTCAAATAGGTTAGGATTTCAAAATGTCTAAGTGCCTGAACTGCAGGGACCCTTCATTCCCCAAGCAAAAGCTAGTCCCCTTAGGGGACCACAGGTTAGCATAGTATTGACGTCTGAAGGACTTCTGTTTCTTAAAAAAATGGCTTCAGATTGAAGTAATTTTTGTGGTTTGGGTTTGTTTGTTAGTTTGGGGTTTTTTTCCCCTCATTAGGCTTTCTACAGTTCAAGAAAATGGATATATATGGTTTGCAAAAAGAGCTAAGGATGAAGAGGATGACTTCTGCAGGTCCTATCATCTTCCAGCATGAATCTCCAGGAGTGAAATGCTTACCTTCTTGCCAAACTCTCTTTCACTCCTTCTAGATCAGGCTCCTTGTCTTTTTGTCAGTCCCAATGAACATCATTTCACCGTTGATGGGTATTGGATTGATCACTGCTGTCATAGCCTGTGATGACCCTTTCTTTTCATTGTTCTTCCTCCCAACAGGCTCTGGGGCCTATTTAAATGTGCTCACGTCCTTTTTGAAGTCAGGTTTATAAGGTGGGGAGAAAAAGAGGAGATGCTCTGAGGCTTCAGAACAGGGGGAGTTCAGTGAAGTTTGAGGAGCCTGCACTGTCATTTTAGCCCTTACTTTCTGATGGGCTGTTCTCACATGGTTCCTCCAGAGGCCTCTGTTCTTGCAGCTCTTTCTGCTGGAAGGACAACACTTTGGAGAGTCAGTAGCTCAGCCAGGGTGAGGAGCAGCTGAAGTGTGGCTTTCTCACAGCCCTGGCACCTGGCCCCTCTGCAAGCATAGAGAGGAGCATGAGCCCTTCCTCTGGGCTTATGCTGCTGCCAAAAAACCCAGTGGCAGCAAAAGGAGCATCTTGCAGCCTCTTGGTAGGGGATAAGAGAAGACATCCCAAGTGGATTAGAGGAATGAAATTACTCTGGCTCAGGACATAATGCAGCAACTGAACGACTAAACAGGGAGGCATATTTTATCAAAGGAGTCTGAGCTGTAAAAATTTAGGAGCCACTGACCTAAAATGTAACATGATTTTCTTGAGCCCTTCCACAGGAGCATCCATAAAGTCCTGCTTTTTCTCTTGGTTGTTGTGAACTTGTTCAGTCTGTAAAAACAACAAAAAAAAAACCCTCACCCACCACAACCCCAAATATAGTCTCCCTGTAACTGCTCCATCTCCCAGACACTGCTAACTTCTCCAGGGAGGAGCACTGTCTTCTTTGGTATCTGCAAAGTGAGTAGTAAATGACACGTATGGCCCTAAAAACTGCAGTGAGAGTGTACTCCTCATGCTCTGACCTCTCTGATTTACTCTGGCGTTTGTTCTTTTTTGATATCTTTGTGGGGCTGAGAGTGTGCCTTGTGGAGCTGGGATGGAGTTCATTTTCTTCTGTTGGCTGGCACTTTAAAGTGGGCATAGCTGCACTCCTTTTGCCTCCTGCCTAGCTTTTCTTCAGAAGGGAGCTTTTCTTTTCCCTCTCTTTGTGTATTTTTGGTAAGCATGCCGTGTTGCAACAGAATAAGCCAATGAAAGTCAAAACTTCCTCTTTTCCAGTCTGTAAACATTTCCTGGAACAATATGCTCAGCTTTGAAATCCTTTCCAGAGAGTATCTTAAGACCTCCCTCCCTCCTTCTATGAGTCACTTGATCAGAGCAGCATTCCCTTTACTTCTGTTCAAGCCACTTCCAGGCAACCTTGTTAAAGCAATAAGGATTTAGTATATGGGAAACCACTGCCAGGTTAGCCATTCCCTCAGGACACGCAGCTGTTTACCATCTGCTGGATCTTCTTGGGAGTCTTTGGGCTCCAGTCCCAGGTTGCAGACTCTTAGAGCAGGAAATTTTTCTTGGACACTCTCTGTTATTCAGAAGGATAAAGTTCATGGGCACAATACAGTAGGTTGCATGCTTTTTATAGTATTTCTCCATCTAAAACAAATAAGTTAGCTATTTGCTCATTCTGCCCTGCCAATAATCCGTTACATATTAGACCTTCCTTCATTACATAGAAGACGTGAAAACTGAAGGGGAATTTAAATAATTAGAAGGAAATAAGCTGTCTTTTAAGCTCTCTACTCTTACTTGTTAGGATTGCTCAGGGGTTAGCCCTGTAATGGGGTCATGCTAGTAGCAAGAACCACAGGTGAATGAAGTGAGCTGGAAGTTACAAACTGGGAAAACTGGAGCTCTTGCACCACATCCGTGTAGGAGGGACCCGCCAATGGCTGTGGCTGGGCCCATGGTGTATACAGGAGGTGCAGTGAGGGTGGCCTGACCACAAGCTCCAAGGCCATTGGAGACTTTGTGCTGCTGCTCCCGGATAGCTGTACTTGTTCCTTGGTTATTGAGGCTGGCAGGGAGGATCAAATTCTCCAGGATCTATGAGTCCTGAGTGACCACAGAACACAGGGACAGGGCTAACCTGGAGCTCTGTCCAGGCAAGAGAAAACCCTCTGCCTGTGGCCATGGTGCTCATTTAGGTTAGATTATGATTAATATTATTGTGTAGACCAGAAGTAACCTTCTGCTGTTGTTAGGCATATGTGCTGACTCTCCAGCTGTAATCAAGGCTGATGTTTACTGTAAAGGAAATTAGATTGAGTTTAACTTTCCAGATTTAAGGAGGTGTTGGGTGGAAAAAGAGCTAAAGCACCTCTGAAGCCTTACTCTTACACTTCCACCTTTCAGAGAAGAGGAGTGCTTGTCATTTAACTGCAGCTTTGTGAAATTGCCTATGTCCATGTGTAGTGTTTTGTCCCTGAAGTATTACTTTACATGTTTCTTCTTATGTTACTTGAGTTTCTTATGTTACTTTCTTTCCCTCTTCTTTCTCCTCACGGTCATTTCAACCTGACGCATTGTGCTGCAGAGAGAGGTGCTGGCAGGATGTGCCTGTGTGGGGACTGTGGGGAGTTTATTTCCCTGGTTTGGTCTGAGCCCAGATCTCTGGGTACTGTGTAGAAGACATCCTTTTAAGAGAGCTGTGCCTGTGCTTCCCCGACCACTTAAGGGAAAGGATCTCATTTTTTTACCAAGGTGTTTGGCTGAAAGATTTTCTTTCTAATGATGATTTGAAGGCTCATGGGGTTTGGTACTATGATTAATTACGTGTTAAGATGCCTAGAGCCTCCAAGAAGCATGCAATTATTATTTATTAAAATCAGAATACCAGTAAATATAATGAAGTGGAGCTTTAAATAACATGAAAAAAAAAAAAGTGGAGGACATTTTCTGCTGAACACATGCAGTTCTGCACTGGGCTGAGACTGTGTGGAAGAGTGAAACTTGAAAGGGAGCTTTCCCAAGAGACTCAAGTCACTGAAGATCAAGACACAGAAAGAAGGAAAGAGAGACAGAGAGAAGAGGTCTTCCTGTGGCTGATGCAGAGCAGGAGTCTGGCGTTAGGAGCCCCAGTTCTCCCCAGGCAATGCTAGTCTTAGTGAACATCATTTCCTTTTCTTATTTCTGCTCCACTGTAACCAAACGCCTCCAATACTCAGCAACTTGCACAGCACTGGGGTGCTCCCAGACACATTCCAAAGATTGACAGGTGGAAAAACACAGTGGAAAGGAAGATGCTTTGTGTTATTCTGGGGAGCTTTACTATGAACTTCAGCTTTGAAGGTTAAAAAAAAAAAGCCAACGGCTCATCTCCTATTTGCAGTCTCTTTTTATCCACACTCAAATAATTGAAATTTCCATACTTCCATAATTGAAATCACTCCCTCATTTTCACAGAAATAATATAAGGGGTGTGACTGAATAGCAGCTTTGAGAAAGTAATAACACTTTGTTCTGCTTGATGATCCATCTGATATGGACTTTGCCCTATAAAAGTGTGGCTGTTCCAAGAGCTGTCGAGTCTGGGAAGGCTTGAATGTAAAAACAAATACTTGAGTGCAGGAGAGGCAGCCTGGTCGTTGTAAATGGCTTTTCCTGCCAAAAAGCTGGTAATAGCATGTTGGCCAGGCATCTTTTCTTTCCTAATTGGAACCACAGGATTTTGATTACAAACCTTAAGAATAACAGTACCTCCTCTAATTTAAGCTCCCTTTCTAACTTCCACTGTGTGAGTTCTTGCTGGAGTGTTTACCAGTGCAGGCTGCCTGTATTTGTTCCCCTTTGCATCCCTGGGTCCCCTTGTTTTACACTTCAGACTTTTACATCCTTTCATCAGCTCAGTTATTGTAAGCACCCAAGTTCTGCATGGAGTGACATTTAGTGAGAATCTGATGTCAGAAGTTTGTGCAACTTTGTAGGAAGATGTAATTCACTGAAAAGAGAAATGAGTAAGTAACTAGGCTAGGATTGCTGCTTTTTGGCATTGGATAGCATATTGAGTTCATATGGTACTTTTTTAGATTTTTTTTTTGTTTTGTTTTCAAAAGCTGATTGTGTCAATGTAGTTATGGATGCATTAATTCTGTAATATTTTATTCCTTTTGACCAGTTAAAAGAGGTGTGCCTCAGATTGATGCTAGATCTCTAGACAGAAATGGCTTTAAAAGGTTAGTGTTTTGAAGTCCCCATTGGATTTTAGACTCAAAAGATCGCTGAGCAATATGTAAAATACCCTAGATTTTCAGATAGCCTGTCCCAAGACACAGTGGACTCAGGGAAAGTCCTTCATCATTTTATATTCAGATGTGATGGCTGGGCATATTCTGATATGAAACTTTTTCAATCAGACAATGCCAACTTGAAATTGAACGAGTCTGTGACACTGAGTTAGTGACAATGCAATTTTGACAGGCACCAGCCAGCTTCTCGAGAAAACTTGCTCTGCAGTGCAGGATCTGAAACCTACCTTTTTGTCTGCTGTATCCCCACCTAGCCAGCAGTCACATGGGAGCCAGGAGCAGGGAAGTCTCAGATCTGTATCCTTGGCAGCCTGGTCTTGCAGCACCTGAACTGTGTCTGTGATGAGACCCAGGTGGTAGGATGCTCTGAAATCAGCCTAACTTTTCTGAAGCTCTACACATCCCATATCCTTGAGCATTCCTGCCCCTGCCTTCCAAGGCTTAGGGATGTGTAGAAAGATTTTCCTGTAAGTGCTGGCATGAAATACAGGTATTGCATGCTGTGCCAAGCATTGACTCTGCCGACCTGCTCTTGTGGCTGTGGCAAGTTATTTAACTTGGACTTGTAAGTCTCCATCAACATGTTTGCATTGGGTTCAACAAAAACATTTTCAAACAGATTAAAATCAATGGTCCTTTCTTCACCTGTGGGCTGTGCAGTACCAGTGTGTGCCACACTTGCTCCCTCTCCTTGCAAGTGCTGTGAAAATACTTCAGTAGTATTTCCACTTAGCAGTACGAGCCTCTAGTCCCCAAGTGTCTTGTGTGGCAGCACGTATGGAATTAATTCCATCTACAATAGCAATGATTAATGCACACCTCCCTCTACATACCTACTCCACAAAATAGAGCTGGCATGGTAGCTAGGACACTGCCTGTTACAGACAGCATAGAGATTTCTGCCTGCCACTGGCTTGGCTTTTAGCCTTCCCAATTAATCTTCCTAGGCTGTTTCTTATAAGTGACTGCTGCTTTGAGGCGGTAAATTTTAAATGGGCAAAATGGGAAGAGCAGTAAAAATGCTTGTGAGGGCCTCTCTGCTTTCACACCGCTCTTTGGAAACCTGCGGTACCCTGAGCTGGGATGTAGAAGCCACACTGTACTTAGTTGAGCCCAAACTTAGTTAACTGGTTGTACTTTCAGTTTCTCAATGAAGAGGGATCCCACAGCTAGATTTGTGTCCAAGTCATCCATCCATGTTAACTTGAGGAGATCTCTGCTCCTCTGCCTTCATTTCTTTAATCATGTGTGTTTGTCAGCAGAGCCAAAAGAGGAATGTCTCCACCTTCGCTGAACCAAGGGAAAGGAACAAACCCTCTTCTTGCTTCTCCTGAGGATTCCACGGGAGTATCTAAATGGTACCAATCAACAGCTTTGAAATGCTGGCAATAGCAGCTGGGAGAGATGGCATGCCAATGTGGGACCTGACACCACCACCTTTTCTGCTGTCAGAGCTAAAAATCTCATTTTTAACACTTTGGAACAAATAATATGTTTTAATAGCCATTAATTTGTAGCTGACACCTTCTCTCAGTGCCTCTGACAGCCCGCATATTTCCTTTGTAGTGTCATGCTGCTTCTGTTTAGAAGCTAATAATACAATTTTCATAGTTATTACACAGACTGTTTGGCTCTGAGGTTTCCTAGGAGCCTAAGCAGTGCCAGAAATTCTTAGTGGAAGCTTTGGCAAGCTTTAAGTGAATGACATTCATTGGTCACTGTGCTGTTGAGGGCTGGGATAGAGAAGTGGCCAAGATACCTACAGAAACTTCAGTTAAATATTGAAATCTGTTGGTTTATGTTATGATAATTTATGAGCTTTTTCTACTGGTAACCGTTCCCCTTACCAAAGCTGTGGGAAGGAGGATTATGCGGAGAGTGCTTGGCCACTGTTATTTTTTGTGATATCTCTTGTCTGACTGACATAAGAATTCCACATAAATTTGAGATTGCTTTGAGTCTCAAGAGCAATAAAAACCCAGTGCAGATGCAAGGACAGAAAATATGTTCTGGTAAAATCTACATCCCTGCCTGATGCCCGTCAAATATGGGAGAACTTGAATGACAACATTGCTCACGTTCAGGTTGAGAGACCTAAGCCTTCTTCCTCCTTCAGCTGTTACTAGAAACCACATGAGTTAAGTTGCAGAGGCACACACTCAGAAGTTAGGAAATGCCCTTTTGTTTTTGTACTATAGCAAGCTTTAATTACCAGAATAGTAGCAATTATGGCATGGAAAATTTCAGCCAGAAGTTTGAACCAAAAGCCTTTATAAGCAGCTGAAAAGCTACTCTGTGAAGGGCTGCTTTCTACCTCTAATGACATGTTATTGGATCCCATATGCCATATCAAATCTTACCATATCTTTGGCTCCCTTTCCACACACTAATTAACATAAATGCTCCCACTCCTGCTTGCTTTGTAGCTTGGTAAATTTTGGGGGCAGTTGGGCCACTTGGATTGTGGCAGTGTGTTGCCATCAGAGGGAAAGAATAATTTTTTATATATTTTTTTTTTAATATATGAGGCTGTAGACATCAGCAGAGGGGAGTTGCTTCTGATGAAGCTGTAGCAGGTCACTCACATTGCCTGGCAGGTGACAGCTTGTTTCACTACAGAATTACATACACAAATTCAACTCCTATTCTGGCTGAAGTTTTGATCATGACTGTCCCAGCTTTCATTAAAAGAAAAAAAAATAAAAAACCAGCCTGATAGTCCAAGCCTGGCTGCAAATCCAAACTACAGCTGAAAAGGAGGTGAGACAGCAGCTGTGAGACTTATCCATGGATTTTTACAAATAGATATGTCTGATGTTTGCAGTATAAAGAGCACTGCCGAGGATGTGCCGTAGGGTACAAAAAATCCACTTGTCCTTGAGGCTGCCTAAGGAGCTGTCTGCAGTAATTGTCCGCCACTTTTGCAGGTTTTGAAACTCGCAGTCTGAGAAGTTTCTAAGCCTTGCGGGACCTGCAGAAAATGGAATGAACGTGAGCGGGTCCCGCGCTGCGGCAGAGCGGCCGCTGACGAGCGCCTTGGCAGTTTTCACTGCTGCTATTTCAGATTCTGTGGGTGGCAGGGAAACAAGCAGGAATTAGGTCAATTTAGCTCTTGCTGCTGCTTGGGAAAAGGAAGAGCAGCTGCTGAGGCAACCGCAGGAGTTATTCCCTCTAGAAGAGCAGAAAAAAATTGAAGCTGGGGGAGGGGATAGGACACTGAGCTGCGATGTGAGGAGGAGGGAGATCAGCTGCTGGAGTTGACTAGACCAGGAGTGGGCATTGCCTCAGGTGAATGGGGCATGCATGGGCTGCACGCTCGTGTAAATAGCTCTGAGGATGTAGTAACAGCATCGTCTTGCATCCTGGGAGGGGAAAAGGAGGGAGATGTGTTTAGTCTGCTCTGCAACTGCCCTGAAAATGTTTCCTCTTGCCTTACCATCCTCTGTTGGCAGCGTTGAGGCAGGGCTAAAATCTGTATTTATGGAAAGACACAGGTGTTGTAGTTTGGTACTGGTTGGATCCTTGGTAACTGAGAAGATAGAAAGGAGTTGGGTTTCTAGCTGGAGCATATGCAAAGCTACCTGGAGGATGTGCTCTCTGCTGGGCATTACAGGGGTGTTGTAGTGCTTATGGCAGGGCTGTGGCCCTTTGGGAAGGAGCAGGTACCCTGAATAGTACACTGCATGGAGGCAAACAGGCTGCAATTGTTTTCAGTTTAGGGTGACTTAATATTTTGTTTTCTCCCCCTCATATACCCAGAGGAGTTCCTTGGTCTGGGCTCATCAAGCCTGCAGAACCAGCTCTATCAGCAGGACTGGAAGGGCACTGCAGCAGGTGTGAGCAGGAAATGGGCAAGAAGGAAAGCATGTGGCAGCACAGGGAGCCTATGGGGCTGCCCAGCTCTCCTTTGAAACCACAACCAAAGAGGGAAAGATTGCCTATGATAAATATAAGATTTCTCTCACTTGCCCCCTTTAAAAATAGCACCTGAAAAAAGATCTTGTCTGCAGCTTTGCAAAAGAGTAAGCCCTTACTTTCATTTGCTTACTTTCATGTCTCCCAGGTATCTGCCAAGGGTGCAGTCAAGCATCCACCATATGTACAGCCCCAAATACAGGCTGCAGTGATTTTGCTAATAACATTAGCACAAAAGAAAAAAAGAGAGCTTGCTCTTCTGTTTTATAATCCATTGACTTTCAGACATAGTAAATTGGTAAAACAAAACACTCACAGAAAGTCTGGGTTTACAGAAGGTGAAAATCTGCCACCAAGAATGGTAATGTTGTTTTAATTATGCCAGGGCTTGAATGAGGGTTGCAGTCAGGCTTTCTGCTCTGCACTCTGGGGCCTGATGGGTGCCAGAGTTATTGTCTCTGTACGTCTCACCCGGTCCCACCAGCTGCCAGGCCGCAATACAGTTACGTCTGAGTCACTGGTTCCCAAAAGGATGACAAGTAGGTTGTGTGTAGCTGAATAGGACGATGCTGGTCCTCTACTGATCCTGCCAGCTTGGGTCTGGACTCGGGCCATAACTGCACGATAAATCCAAACGAATGTTGTCGGCTGTTTAAGCGAGCTGGTTGGCTGGGGGTAGAAGGAGAGAACAAGGCACACAGCCGAAAAGTGGACTGGGATGCTAACAGAAGAGCCACTGGCCCTGTTTCAGCTTTCAGCAAACAGAATGGATCACTGGAAAGACACAATGGACCTTGTTTGCAGCTGGGCTGCACAGAGAGGGGGGATGCCTCTTCTGGGGACCATGCCCGGGGGATTGTTGCTGCTGACGTGGGTCACTGGTCTTTGTGTGCTTTGGTCCTGTCGACACCATCTCGTTTAGTGACACTATGAATCACTGAGTTTGTTGTGCAAATATGGAGAAGTAGGATGCTTCTGAGTTTTTGGTTGGTTTGGTTTTTGGTTTTGCTCTTTCTGTTTGCTTAGACCAATAAAACAAACTTTGTGCGCCATGCGGGACAATCTAGCATATATGTAGCCAGTGGGGCAGATATACAAGGTGAGCCTGGCTGAGGCCTGTTCCCCACTAAGGGACCACTCTCCAGGCTGGATTAGTTCCTGTGGGAGAAGATAGCCTGCATCTGTGGCTGCTTTCCAAAGCCTGCTGGTGCTGAGCCCAGGAAGTCACTGCTCAGGTGCATGGTAGCTCCTGGTGACTCTCTATCCCATGTGCAGTGAGGGGATGCCTGTTGTCTGGTTGCATATTTTGGCATCTCACATTGCTGTTGTGGTGGCTTTTGACTGCCTCTAAGGAGAGGTCTGGGCTCCACTCTTGCAGGTGAACCAAATAATGCCCAATTTTGCAGATTGCTGAGTTTTCTGCCTCCTTAGCTTTCTTTCTGCACAAGAAATATGCTCAGGGCTTAAGCACATAAGTCCTCATTTTTCATGCTTAATACTGGCCTGTTTGTTTGCTGATACCACCTAAGCTGTGTGCGCATCAAAGCAGAATAGGGGGGAGTCTCCCAGCATGATGGTGTATCTTTTTCCCATGGTCTAGATTTGGTTGCACAGTCCAAACACAAGTGATATCTCCAGCCGTGACATGGCTGCTTTCTTCCAGCTTGCTTTTGTATCAGAGTGCATTCAAACACAATGCAATGATTTGTGGCAAATGTCTGAAGAATATTATTTTATAGTCAAGTTAGTCAAAGTCTGGAATAACAGACAAATGTCTGATGGAATATTTAATTTAAAAAAAACAGTGCCAGAATTTGCATAAAATATTTGCTACAAATACATTATAATCTGATTTCTAGCTTGTAGCTGTGCTTTGAATTTGGCAAAGCAAAGGTATTTTGGTTTTGCAGAAAAAAGCTGTAGAGTTCAGTCCTGGCTGATTATTTGTCATGGTTGACCTAGGTTATGGGAACTAGTTCATTAGCTGAGAGTGATAAAGGAGGTAAAAGATAAAGGTCATGATATCAGTAGGATTAGTTGGGTGAATTAAAGGACATGTGGAAACACAGCTAATCAGGATAAGGGCCACACAAATAATACCTTCTACTAACAGCCTTCAGCACTCTGATGCCTTGAAATGTAACTCCTGCACAAAACAAGCAGGAGAAGGAAAGATGCCACCTCCAACAAGCCACAGGGCTGAGCACCGAAGATCAAAGGGATACACAAGTAAGTGTTTTGGGGTATTTGACTGTCAGCTGATTTTAAAGTTCTTCACTACAAGAAACATCTTCATGTCCCCTGAAATCTATTCCTCACTATTTTTCCTGAAAGCACTGTCTTTCTCTTGCTGCCTGCAGTTATTAACTCCCATCAAGTGTAACTGGATGTGCAGGAAAAGTAAAGGTCCTGCTGCAGTAGTGTCAAGCTCAATTTATATACTGCAAAACTGGAACATCTTTTATATAATGACTGACAGGCTTACCAGCTCAAATGAACTGGTTTGCTCCAGCAGTGCCACCAGGCAGAGGAAGCTCTTTTAGAAAGTGCCAGGGTGTCTGCAGTGCTGAAAAGAATATGGGTGGTAGAGGTGAGAGGACAGCAGAGTAACTGGAGAGGTGTGGGCCAGGCAGCCCATTCTATCTCCCTTCTCCTGCAATCCTCCCTCAATAAATCTGCCTGCTGTATCACTTTGGCATTTGCCCTTGTGGTGAGGAGCTGGATCCTGACTGACAGAAGCACTTTTGGCACACCATGTATAAAATCTTGGGAAGTGCCAAGAGAAACATGAGTGATGTAGCATGTTGACATTTGTAATTTGTCGGCATTTGAGTGGTGTATCCAGGGAGGAACAGGGTGTGTCAGTTTGGGGCTTAGACAGACTTTTCCTGGGAAAACAGCTTACACAGACTCTACATAAACGTGGTGTATAGATATATAGAATGGAGCACAGGGAGATATCACCACATATCTGATCAGTGTGTAAGTGTATTTATTTTTAATTAAAAACCAAAACAAAATGAGATTTTCTTTCTTGTTCTGGCTGCCATCAGGCTCTCTTCATTTACTATGGGATAACAGAAATGGTGAGATGTTCAAAGCCATATGGAAGCTCTGGGGAAACGGATGGTGGCAGTCTGGAAAATGTTGCTTTTCAGGTGTAAGGAATGTCTAAGTAAGGAGAAATTACAATTAATTCCCATGCACAAAAAATGTAAGTGTTAAAAGCAGATTTGATGTAGATAAGTTGGAAATGATCTTGCAGTAATGCACTTTAATTACTACTGTTAGTAAAAAAGGGTTACAAAAGGGAGTGCATGACTAGAGTCTGGTTTGAAACAAGTCTTGGCAGAATAAGCATCACCAAAAGTAAATTATCTCTGAATCTTAAATTCAGGGAAAACTCTAAGCTGGAAAGGACCTCTGGAGGTCATCTGATCAATCCTCACAGAGGCTCACAGCAGGGCTGATTTCAAAGTACTTAGCTTAATAATTCAAAATGTTAACATAAAAAGTAGCACTGAAAATTATTTCCAGAACATGCCATTTGGAGTGAATACAACATCACCAAAATGCAGTGGCAATTGCATTGAAGCAATGTTAGGATCTAAAGTAAATCAGTGCCCTGCCTGTCATATTTTTTTCTGTACAGGATATCCACGTGAAGTGCTCATACTGGGTTTATACTTCCCACAGAGCTGAATCTTTCCCTTTCAAAAATCCTGTGCACAGACTTTCAGAAGCACTGTTGTTGCTCACATGGTGGGAACTCCCTGCAGGAGCTTTTCTTCCCAGGAAGCTGTTTAGGAGAGACCCCGGCACTTCCCAACTGCTGAGCCAGACCCGTTCCAGGTATGTGCTGGTGCTGCTCCATCGACTTCTGTGGAACTGCTGTGGCGTGAAATGAGGATGAATCAGGCCTGTAGTCTTTCTTCTGAACTATGAATGTCAGTGCTAGCCTAGAGAAATACAATTTTCAGGCTGATGTGGTTTGACACCAAATTCTACAGCAGAGACAGTGGACAGCCCAATGACTGAGTTGCCTCCCGCGGGACAGCGATGAGTGATGGGCAGGCACTTTTTTCATACACAGAGGCTTCTCCGTTCAGGCTCAGCAACATCCAGACCCGACTGATCTTCATAAAGAGTTGCAGTTTGGCCCCCATGCCACAGAAATCTCTCCCTTTTCTCTCTGCATTACTCATCTTCCTGAGGGCCTTTTGCTCTCAGATTTGCTGCTGTTTCTGGAAAGCGTCCTGTCGTAGAGCCTCCGGAGAGCACGCACCTTCCATCACGCAGTGAAAAAGGCCGGTCACAGATTCTTCTCATCAAGTCCACAAGCAAAACAGATTGAAAATGGAGAAAAGTAATTTGCTAAATCTTTCTAACATGTTAAGGATTTTTTTTTTTAAAAATATATAAACTGAGTGCAGTACTCTGAGAAGGAAAAGTGATATTCTAATGTGACAAATAGCTCTGTTCTCCCTGCTGACAGGTCTGGGGTCATAGCCCTTCAGGCACCTCACAGTAGGGCTGTTCATTTCCATCTTGTGCTCAAGGAGGTTGAGGCCATCTAAAATGTTCCCTGTTGTTACCTTGTGCACTAACAAGCTCTGCCAGCTGTAAAGTGGGCAGTGGAGACCCTCTGGTCATCATTTGAGTCTCCACTTTAGAAAAGTGGGTCCACTTTCATGTTTCTTGTTTTCCACTCTCCAAACTCAAGACTGCTGAAGCACATTTTGTCTCATAGGAAGAAAAAACCTATTTTTTTGGATTTGACCTCTCTTCTGAGTATATCCAGTGTAACTTGTTTGTGGCAGAGAATTGACACACGGTCCTGGAAGGTCAAGTAAGATTGTCATCTTGTTTCTGCTTAGCCTTCAAGTAATAATTTTCAGCTACTAATGGCTATGATTTGTTATGTATAAGCTGTAATAACATACAGCTCAAATTAATGAAGTCCTACTTCCAGAACTCTAGGCTAACCATAACTTAACTCTTGAGAGCTCTACCTAGGGTTTAACTGTTTGGTTATGCTTCAGATGATTAAAAAAAAATCATGGTAATAAAAAATAAAACCACCAAGTGTTACAGAGTGAAATTTCATTATGTTCTGTAATACTCAGTAAACATTTGTTGAAAAAGCTCATAATTCAAGCCTTTTTAAACACAAGTAACAAACAAATTATAGTAATTTTCAAAAGCATCATGAAACAACAATTGTGAGACCATCTGAGGCTAAACAATCCCTAATGAGATGCAGTGGTAGCAATAGCAAGACAGACAGAAAATCTATAAAAATAATTAAGAAATTATCCATTTGAGAGAATTTAAAGTATCTTTTATGTTCTCATCTGTAGAAGCCAATACAAGTAACTTCCTTCTCACATCTTCTCCACCTCCAATTATTTAACAATAACATAGGAATTGCTACAGTGTAAAGAGGCATCTGGGAATAAAGCATGGGGGCCCAAGCATTGGTTAACACTCTGTCTAACTGACTCTTCTACTGGCAGAGCTAAAATTCCAGTACAAAATACTAGCCCCAGGGGTAAACAAACTCAGAAAAAGACTTTAAGAACATTTTTCAGGAATAATGCTATGATGCTTACAATGGACAAGAAAAGCAGGATAATAAGTGCCAGCAAACTCACGAAGTCCTGATTTGGTTTGCACTGTGCCCAGAACTGGTTTTACCCACTCTGTCCTTTTACTGTCTCCTGATAGTATGAAACACAGTGATTTTATTATGGAGATAAAAAGCAAAAAAAATGATGTCTCAGCTAAAGCTACCTGTGACACAGACAGATCTTTTAATATATGTAAAAAGAAAAAAAGAACCTTCCCACAAATGCCATTCTTGGTAAGACATGTAGTGACCCTCAGAAAAATATGTGGTACATGCAATGCACATGTGTGAGAGAGCATTTGTTATTGTATAGGTTATATTGTTTGAATGGGGGGTCCGTCTTCTTTAGAAGAAGTACCTTTTGAACAAAACCAATCCAAGATAATGAGGCAATTGAAGACCAGGAGTTGTCTGGGCTGCTTAATCTAGAGCAGTTTGGGGACCAAAGAGAAGACAGGCATTCATGACTCTTGATTTGGGAAGAAAAAGATGGGCCAGTGTTGTGGAAGTGCCTGCTATAGTCCGTCTATCTGCTACAGTGGGACCCCAACATATTCATCTTTGAAGTAGATCATTCCATATCTGCCCTTCGTGGGAAAAAAAATGGGCTGACTGAAATGTATCTTTTGAAGACCAATTTTATCTAATTAACTTTGCTGTTGTACATGTCTGAATAAAAAACAAAAGACATGTTCTTCTTAGGGAGTGAATCTCATTGTGGTCCCTATTCTTGCTTCTTGTTCTTCTCTTTTCCACAGTTTCCCTTCCCTCAACCCTCCCAAAATAAGGTCTTGGAGCTGAAAGCAGTCAATTAGGTAAAGAGAAACTATTGCATCACTTATGTTGGTGTTAGATTCCCTACTCACAGCACAGTGGGGAGATCAGAGCTGTGCAGTGTGATAAATATTGCTGGGATTGCACAGTGATCATAAATTGCCACTCTAGTGCAAATAAAAGTATGTAAATGATATTACCCCTGATGAATGTAAAACTGAGCCAAGCAAATATGGGAGTGCCAATAAGAAGCCAGATGCCTTTTGCTAGGATAATAAAGACTAGATAATTTGTTCCATTTTTAGAAAGTAAGAGAGAATCACTGTAGTGATAAAACAACCACATTTTATCTAAAGTGCTTTTTTATCAAATGGAATTATACAAAGATATATTCTTATACAGTCTAACTTCAGCAGGTTGAAGGTTTTTTATTTAACGGTGAGAAGCCAAAAGTAAAGAAGCCATATAGTAATGTGAAGGAATGAATGACTAGGGATCCTACCAGAGATTTCAGAATTCAAGTCTTTCTCCTGCTGTCAGATTCATGGCCAAGTTCTTTGTGAGTAGCCCCACAATGTTAAATGCATTAGATCACTTAGACTGGGAATCTCCTGATAATATATTCCTCAAAACAGTAAACTTGCTCCTGTCAATGACCTAGAAATAATGAAGGAACTTTCTGAAAAATCTCCATGAAGTCTTGAAAGTAAAATATTGCTGGCTGTGCACAGGTTTGATTTTTCAGGCCTTTCCCTTGGTGCCTTGCTGTATGGATCGTTTCAGCTGTGTGAGAAAGGGGAGAAGTACGATTATGTCATACAGGTTTTCATGCATTATAAAAGTAGCTAACTTTTTCTGCATAGTGATGGAAAATGGTGAACTCAGACTGCTGGGAGGATTATGCTTTTTGATTAATAAAGAAACTGTCCAATTTAATGCTTCTTTTTTTTTTTTTTCTCAAAAACTTTGTTGTAAATTATATATTTGCATTATAAGAATCATGGAAAATTCCATCTTGTTTATGTAGTGTGTAAAGGCTGGACTGGCACTGAAGTGTAGGTAATTTTCAGAATTCTACAGTGCCAAACCTGGAGTACTGCATTTGTCACTGCAGTTCTATTTTGAGCAGGTCCTCAGGATCCCTGCTGCTGCTTTGCTCATCTGTGACTGCCCTCCCCTTAGACCAGTCTGATTCTTCACTGTAGGTCTGGAAGAAGTCATTCAGACCACCTCAATGTCTTCAGGCTATGTCTGTCTGCTTCCTAATACCCTTTGGTGACAGATCCCCCAGTCTCCCTAGGAAATTTATTCAAGTAATTTCCTGCTCTTACTGCCTTTTTTCTTCTTGCACCTAACCTAGATGTCTTCTGCTACAACTTAATTATTCCTTAATTGCTCCCATTACTTCTTGTCCTGTCTTCTCTATTCATGGAGCACAGCCTCTTTCTCCTTGCTGTAATCTTCTATGTACTTGTGGTTTAACTCTTTGGAAGTTGCATGGAATATCCTAGTTCAGTCCCACTAATTGCTTGGCATTTTGGGGAGACAGAAGAGAGAAACTAGGGGCTTAAGACTTTGTGAATAAGACTTCTAAAGTCCTCTTCACAACTACACGTGGAAGTCATCTCTAACCACTGACAGGATCTTTACCTCGTCTGCTCTGAAGACTAAAACAGTTTAGACCAGATTTTTCACCTTGCTTATGCTCATTTTAGACAAAAGCTGTTCAGTGGAGTGATCACTAATGGGAATGAGAAAGTTTAAGATGGTGATGCCCCTTGTTCTCTACCACCCCAGAGAATGAGATGATGACTGAAAAGTTGTTGCATGACCAGTGTTGAGAAGTAACAACAGCAACCATATCTGAATTCTGCACTGGTGGCAAAATACATTACCTAGTCTTGTGGTTTGTCTGGAGTTCTGCTTTCCAGAGTTTTGTGTTACACTGTGGCTTTCGAAGACACAGAGTCCTGAAGTAGTGAAAGTGCGGGATCTCAAAAACCTTTGTGTGACTCATTGCTGTGTAAACAACACCAATACAAAAATGATGCATGGGCAGGGGAGGGGGTGGGAGCATAAGGAAGAGAGGTGGACGTCTGAGGCTGCAAGAAATTGGGACAATTAAGCATGAACCCAGACCTGACACCCTGCCCTGATTAATTTAACAATAATTAAAGACTTTCAGCGGAGATCAGCGTTCTGCTGGTTCCCAGCCGTGCAGAGAAGGATGAGCTGTGCAACGGTAACCAGTCCCTATTCATCACAGGCAACACACACAGCAATTACCAGTGCTGCCTATAGACTGAAGCAGACTTTTGCATTAATTGATTTACTGGGACCTTTTATTCCCTTTCTCTTTTGTTTCCTCCTTTTGTCCCTTATGTTTTTATTTGAAGGGCTGGTTCATTTGGCCACATCACACAGCAGTGCCTGGCCACGGGGGATGTGTCTGTGGGATATGGGGTGGAGCTGCCTGGATATGAGACACTGCCCTCTGCAACTGTCCCATCCTTCTGAGTCTGCCTTTCCCAGGGTGCTGCCTGTGAGAGTCTTTCTTCTGAAATCCACGGTAGTGAGCAAAGTGCGTTAGACATCCGCTCTTTCTGCCTCCCTTCCCCACACCTCTTCTTGCACTCCTCTGTTTTCAGTAGTGATGTTGTTTGCCTCTCATTTCACGCTGAATATAAGAGAGAAATCTCGTTATTTCTGACTTAGGTATTCACACGTGTCTCTCTACAACATGTCATGCCAGTTGCCAGCTTGTTACAACATCAGAAGAAGAATTCAAAGTGCTGATTTATCTGCTATTGGAAATGTCTCTAGGGATGAAAGCAGATATGATAAGGAGGGGGAAAGGGAGAGAAGACAGGGAAGTCAGCACAGTGCTGCAGCTTTCCAGGACAAAAATCTAGCCTTATCTTAGTTTTCTTGCTTATTTGCTTCTGTTCTGCTAGGTGGACAGGCAGAATGATCAATGGATGTGAAATAACCAAAGATGTAATGGGCAGGAAATTTTTTTTAATCTGTGAAGGAAAACTGTGGGAGAAGGATGCTACAGAGTCTGGCTGGTAGCTGTTGAACAAAAAGAAGAGAAAAGAAAAAGAAAAGAAGTTTGATACTTGATCCCAGTCTTTTGTTGGAGAATGAACAGTAGTTTTATTTTAGAGCTGAAAGGCTTCCAAGCACAAAGTACACCCGTCTGCTCCTTGCACTGAATATTGGAATCAGATGTCTAGTTTTGGTCCTCTGTCTATGGTTTTTTGTTTCACGTGTCTGGCTCCCTATATCATTTGTTGCAGGAGTGGGTAGTTGATGACCTCTCTAGCCATGGGCATGACATTTCTAGCTGTACCCACAGAAAAGTAAAAGGCAGTGATTTGCTTTGGTATCCTCAAACATTGCTATTTATTTTTCATGGGCATGTAGCAATTCAAATGAGGGACTCCCAACTTCTTTATGCAAATGACACAGACCAATTGAGGCAAGAAGGCATCTCTGGAGAGTATCCAGCCCAACCCCTGCTCAAGGCAGAGGCAGCTGCAGCAGGTTGCTCAGAGCAGTGTCCAGCTGGGTTTTCAGTTTCTCAGAGGATGGAGACTCCACAAGCTCACCAGGCAGTCTGTGCCAGGGTTTGACCACCCTCACCGCAAGAAAGCTCTTTTCCCCTGTATTTCATTTTGTGCCCAGAGCACAAACCTGCCTGTGGCAGATGTGTGCTGTCCCTTGTATGGGAGAGTGGCACAGCACAGGTGGCCACAAAGAAGTGCCTGGAGGTGCCACGAAGATGTGTAGCTGCTGCTCCAGCCTTGTGCCCTGTGGGAAAGGGCACTAGGAGGTAGCAGACAGTGGTGTCTCCCCTTTTCCTCATGTTTGTGGGGAAGCAGAAGCTTTCAGTATCCAAAGGGAAAAGCAGGGAAAGGCAGCACAATCTGGTAATACTGCATGGCAATTCTGTTTTGGAAATGCCTTCTGGCTTTCTTTTAAAATTAGGAAATAGTTGTCTTCAGTTTCATTTTTTTGGGGGAAGGGAGGAAATATGCTTTTCATAGTCTTTTATATACAGGTTATGTATATACTTCTGTGGGTAATATACAAAATGATTCATACAGGTCTTAAGCTGTGCTTGAATCTGAGCTTTTGTCTAGTGAAATGGTTAAACTGCTTTCCTCAACGCTTAAAGGGGTGTTGTGAAAACAAACTGATATTTATGCAATGCTTTGAAGGTTTAAAGTGTGCATTATTTATTTACTGTTATCATCAGAGAAGTGATTGATAGTTTCTGCTTATGCTGGTATTGACATGAACCTGTGAATAATATATATCAAGAGAATGTCAGTTTGTATGCAAATGGAAAAACCAAATGGAAGGCATCCTTTGAAATTATAAAGAAATAAGACAACAAAGCTATGGAGCAACCTTAAAAACATATTGCAGTGTTAAAATTTCTACTAAATCTGTGTTCTGTATTATCAACAGCCTTGCACACTCGTTAGTGAGGTCGAAAATGTTCATAATTTAACACAGGGAGCATTTTTCATTCAGAAAAAAATTACACCCCCAAAAAAACTCCATTAGTATTTTTAAATTAATGGAAGACTGGCAGTAACTCTCTATGACATCTACTTAATAAGCTGTTGAAGTGATTTAGTGGTCAATGAGCATTGACATTCCAAACAGGGAAAGGCAAACTTTGGCATTCCTTTTGGCACTGCCCCCTGCCTCTTTGCTGCATGTGGCATAAGAGGGACATCCTTGGGAACCTGGGCCTGCCCTAGCCAGTTGCTTGCAGAAAGCTGCTGGGAGAAAAGATGCAACAGATCTCTTCCTTTCCTTCTGGAATAGAAAAAAAACCCCACAACATTCTCTGAAATGCTGATTGAGCAGAGCATTTAATCTTAGGCGTGAAGGATAAGGCTATTCCAATGTGGGAATACTTTTAGGTACCTTGTATAAAATGGGTGAGACCTGTCAGGCCTTGCAGAAGGAACTCTGAAAATGCAGGGGATTTAATAGGGAACCACTCTGCTTGGGAACCTTACTGGAGGGTGTGGAAGGGCTGGAAATGCCTGCTTGAATGCACCACAACAGCTGACCCTACAGAAAGGAAAATTTTCTGTTCCACAAGGTCACCAAGTAACAATTATCCTGGTGCCTGGAGAGGCCATGCCTGTAAGTCTGGACTGCATGAAGACTTCTCTTTGCCCTCTCTCCAGACATCTCTGCCACGTGTGTCTACATACAAATGTGCAGGCCCATGTCCAAACTGTATGTGTGTGTATATATGGTATACATGCAAATATATATGGTATGTGTTTGGTGTATGCTATATATGTCATATGCCACGTATGTGGGATTTTTTTAATCTCTCTGTACATAAGTACACAGCCTTACTTTTTTTTTTCCCCCACATGCAGTGATGGAAGTGTTCTTGAAAAATGAATGATTTCTGCTGCTCTCTTTTCACTTAATTCAAATACAGATGCTTGACAGTGAGAAGGAAGTTTTTATTTAAAAAAAAAATGAGCCTATTTTCCTAAATCTAGTGAGAGAAAATAAAACCGACGGATGGTGTTCACATCTAATGGACCAGACTTTAGTAGGAATAAATTGGTGTAATTTGGCTATTATCACTGAAGCTGCATTGATTACCTGTGCCTGTTAATATGAGTCCAGGTTTTGGGGTTTTTGGCCTGTTTCAATGTCTTCAAATGACTCTTGCTTTATTATTAGCAGAAGATACTGTGCTGAGGATCAGACCTGTGTACACAGTGTTCTGCTCTTAGTGTTGGTGCATACATGTGGGGCTTGACACTGGTGGAGAAGGGATTGGCAGTCCTGCTCAGACAGCAGTTTTGCAAATTGGCTGTTTCCCATTCCTTCTTTTAGGTTCATACTTATAGAGGTAATGAGTAAAGACAGTTCTACTCTGGAGGCACCTTTATAGCTGATTATAAAGATTAATAGTCCCCATCATAACATATTTGTCAACATACTCTTCAAATGATAATAATTACCTCTACCAGAATTTGGTAGCTAGTCCTTGCTCCTCTGCTCTTCCACTACCCGCCTCCTTGTTCTGACCTGACTTGTTTTGTGGTGTCCCCCAACATTTAATACAGCACTTGGTTTCCAAAGCTGAGGCTAGTGGAATAAAGGATGTGCTGTGCCGTGGTATTTGTAGGTCACTTTAGCCAGCCAGACATTTCAGGAAGGCCATCAAAATGGTTCTAGCATGTAGAGCTACTCTTGGGAGAGCAGGTGAGCCTTGAAATGCATTCTGTATTTGGCTTTCCTTGTCAGGTTTGATTGCGGGAGGTTACGATAGGACTGGATGAGCTTTGACTGGGATTTCCAGTCTGCAGAAAATGTTGTTGGGCAGGTCAGTGTGAGCCTTCCCCACTCTGCTGGCCTCCCATCCGGATGGCTGGAGTGATGTGCTGCAAACTGACAGCTCAGGGACATGCAAGCGAGCTGCTCTCTGGAGTGCAGCTGCTCTGCTGGGCATTGCTAAGGTGAAGTTGGAATCTGCTGAGATGCCACGGGCTCTCTGCAGTGTGGCAAAGAGGAAATAATGCTTGGATACCACTGCTGCAGCACTTGTAAGGCACCCTGGTATAATACCCACATTGCTAGAGAACTCCATTTCTTCTTTTTCTCTCTCTTCCTTTCTTTCAAACTCTGTGAAGCAAAGGAGAACCTTTGGTCTGGATTGTAGAAATTGCTGCATGGTGTTGCCTTTTTAGGGGATGAAAAGAAAGCTTTTTTCTTCTTTTCCCTCTGCCTAAATCTCTTCTATGCTTTTCACAGTCTTACAGTCCTTTTCCCATCTTCTACTAGGTAATTTTTGTCTTTTAGGACAAATGTATTCTCTACTTTGCTGTCACTTTCAGGTTAAAATGCTGATCAGTACAAAAGTTACTCTGTTGTCTTCTTCAGTTTTGATTTATGTGCACGATTTGAGGGGAAGGAAAAACTTCATCTAAGAAATGTCACTGTTGAACCTTTGGGACCATAATAGCTGTACCCATTTTGCAGTGGGCTGTGTCTGAAAGCACAGACCTGATGCACGCTTTAGCCAGTCAGTAATAAATGTGTCTCTGTCAGGGAGTGGTAAGCAAAGATACATGGATGCTCAAATTTAACTTCTAGCCCTACTCTATTGGAAGCAATGGTCTGGAAACACTTTTGAGGACCTGTTGCTGGAGTGTTTATGTCATGCGAGATAGAGATGGACCAGTGTGTGAATAAAGGTTCAGGACACTCAGGGACCAGAGGGAATTGTCCTACAAGCCACTGGCAGTACCTGGGGTAACCTGGAAGCCTATCTTCTAGTATACAACCATGAGAAATTCTGCTTCCAATGTTTTCTTCATGCCATTGCTATATTGTCTTCCTGATATTAGGATTTCTGTCAAAAATAAATCCTGTTGATGTTTTCTTCCACTAGCATGCATTTATGGAGGCTTACGACTCTGAATCACTGCATACTTTCATGCTAAACAGGTTAAGTTAGGTGGCTACCAAAACACGGAGTTCAAGAGGGAGGTCAGAGAAACATTTGTGTATAGTCTTAATGCACAGTATGTTCTAGACAAGTCTTTATATTGATATTTTTTAAACCTCAGCATTCACTCCACTCTCCTTTAGTTGTTTTACTTTTTGAAAACATAGTGATTATGAAATGAACCAGAGTTACCAATATCTGCAAGAGGATGGATTTGAGATTTCTTTTCTACTTTTTTTTTTTTAACCTTCAGCACAAGTAATTACTTGCTTTAAAAGTATATTGCTTTAGAGGCAAAAATCTCACCAGGAGTTCAACCAGTGATGGAGTTGAAGTGGCTTAATTGTAGCAATATGAGAATTATTCACTGGCCTGTTGCACTGTATACAGCTAATAAATACCTGTAGAGCACTGAGTGTCATAAACATCACCAGTTTTATTCAGAGACAGGAAGCATGGTGTTTAAAAATAAGTAAACCAACCCTCTTCTGTCACCCCAGAAAACCCACAGGATAAACAAAAAGCCTTGAGAACTGTACAAGCAACTGTTTTATAAAGGAAAATATGTCTTGAGATACAGTACAGGATACTCATCTCATGCACAGAGTGCCTCTTCAGCTATTTGAACAGCACAACCCCTGTTATACCAGCTTGCTAATATTCAGTGCTGGCCTGCAGGCAAGTCTCACTCTTCTCCTCCACCTGGTTGTTTCACTGTGTATCACCACTTCAGCCTTGTGTCACCACTCCCTAAAAGCAAAGTCAGCTCTTCTCCGACTAACTTTTCAGCTTTCTTATGAGATCTACTTTTTGCAGCGATCCCAAGTAAAACCAGTTGAGAAGTTACTGTCTCCTATTGTGGAGGGATCTTCTGAAAACCAAACAGCTCTTCAGTTTTCTCTGCCTCTTCTGGTTTGATCAGCTCTGGAGATGGGGTTTTCTGTGAATGGGATGAAAAAAAAGTCCATTGATTTACTCTACAGAGGCTTCTGTCTGGTATCTATGATTAAATATCTTATGCATGAAAAAATCCAAAACCCCAAAGCTGAAAACTCGTGAACATCTTTAGTGGAAGAATACAATTAAGGTTACAAAAAAAGTGTGTGGAAAACACCAGAGCTGATGCTATTCATACAGCCTTACTTCAGCCAACAGAGAGATGTTTGTTACACTGCAGTCTTCATCCACATGATGAGATGTTGCACTCTCTGGTGCAGGAGGATTAACATGACTAAAGACCTTTTATACTTGGAAGGAGTGCATGACAGTGTCATCGACCCACCCAGGTCTATTTTAGGAAGATAGTGAAGCAGTCCTCTAGGCTCCTTGCATATTCATTGGAAAGACGTGGGTGTATTTAAGAAAGGTCATCAGTGTCCCTCCCCAGAGTTAAGGCACTGTGTTAGGATCCTCCCCTCCAGTCTTCTTGAGGTTTTTTTCAGTGTAAATAAAAGATTGCATACTGTTTTTCTGTTCTCCTTTCTAACCCAACCTTCTGCTTCTTCTATGCTGTTGTGAAATGAAGCCTGTAAAGAGCACTGATGTCATGGTTTGCTAAGAAGGCAACACCTGCTGGCCTTGAAAGCCACATGCATCTCTGTCCCTGGCATGGCACAGATGGGCTAGGTTTTGACCTGCTTCTCACAGCCCCCAGTGCAGGCAGCACCACGTGCCTCTTCACAGCTTCACCTCCAGCTGCCCCACTCCCAAATGGCTCATTTCTCCCCAGAGATGTGTGTGTCAGGGCAGGGGCACTGGTGGCTGCTGCATCTCACAGGCAGCAGAGTGGAGAGCAAGTGAAGTTCTCAGTGTGTTGAAACAGTCAAAGAGGAGAACTGTGCGCTGCAGGCAAAGCTGGCTTTGCAAAAGTCATTAGAGAGCACTTTTATGGGGAAAGCGAAGCGGTGGGGAAATCCCATCTGTCTCACTTGGAGAGGTTTGAAATGAAAAGCTAAATCTCCGAGTGCAGGTCCAGGACATGAGCAGCACCTCCACCCAAAATACTAATGTCTTCCAAATGAGCCTGGGTTTCAAGCAAGTGTCAGAAGACCTGACCAAGGAAACAAAATGTGAAGGTGGCTCTGTGTTAACCCTGGAGTGACTGCCACGAGCCCTGTCTGTGGTGGGTTTGGGGACCTGCCACAGCTCCTTCAGGGCACTGCTGTGCTCTCACCACCACTGCCCAGGGGAGGCCAGATTCTGTGGTGCCAGCCTGGAGTGCATGATGCAGCTGAGTTATGAGCTAGGGCAGGAGATGGCCTGACAAAGACAGGATGTGCTTTGGGAGAGAAGGGAGTGCACTGTTCCTTGAAACACTTGCCATCTTCTCCCTCTTGCAGCTGGCAGTACAGTCCCATTGTGGTCACTAGGGCATTAGGAGGTGGAGACTGATGAAGCCATGGGATTGCTCTGATTTTGGGCAAGGTGGTTCACCTCTCTGCACTTTTTCCCAGCAGGTTCTGTCATACCCATTTAAGCAATCCCAAGGCACAGTACCCTGCAGGGTTGGGAGAGCTGCTCCCACGGTGTTTGTGCAGTGTCTGTGTCTACGAGTGTGTGTTGCAGCTGGTGAAACTAATTGCCACCACTAGACATAAGGCACAGGCCTGGCACAAGTGGGGGAAGAGCAGGAGAGGGACACTGAGCCTTCCTTGTTCTCTAAACATTGTCATTTCTGCTTGTCAGGTTTCCCTGTGAATGAATCTAATGACAGCTGACCTGTTGCATGAGCTGTATGGGCAGTAGCTTCCTTGGGTCACTTTGTGGAGCTGAATTTGGCTCTGGTTTCCTGGACTAAAGTCCTTCTTGGTGATTCAGCAGCTTCTGGTCTCTGTTGGAGCAGGGAGAGGTGAAAGAACAGGAGGGTACAAACAGCAGAGAAATCGAGAAGCAGCTTTTTCATGAAGACCTGAATTGTGTTTTACTGTTTCTTAACCATGTCCTTGGTTTTAATGCAATTAGTGTAGTCTGAGGTAATGTGAATTCATTCAGCTTCTTTGCCTTCAGGACTAAATTGGTTTCTCAGGGAGATCTGGAAATCCCTTCCCTAACCCATTACTGTGCAACATGATATGATGTGTATAAAGGGGAGCACTGCAACTGAGCTTAAGAGAATAGACTCAGCTGCATGAAAATACCTGCATGTCCAACTCCCACTAATCAGGTGTCCAAGTATATTTGTTTTTGGGGCTGAGGTGATGTAATTTGGAGAGAGGGAATAGGACAAAGAAAGCTTCCCCTTTTTTTCCCCTAAAGGAATAAGAGCAATTTTTATCAGGGAAAGCAGAACATTTACTTGTATTTATTAAATCAAACTGCCTTTTCTGGTAATGGCTTATCTGCTCTCCCATACCTTCCAGATGCTGCCCAGGCTCTTCAGTTGGCCCTGCATGTGCATGAGGGGAATTGCATGACCTTGCTATGTGATCAGAGCTGCATCAGCTAAGCAAAGGGCATGGGTTACAGTAGAAGACTGAAGTATTTAGACAGTCTTGGGCTGCTCGTGTGAGAAATAAGGGAGGAAACGGGTTTAAAGCAGGAGTCAAGAGCAAACAATGTCTTGTGGCAGGAAAGATGAAAGTTTATTTTGTATCAAAACAGCAAAACTGTATCTGCGAGTCTTTCCAAATAGAAAACTTCCCTTTTGAGCTCAGAACCGAACTGTTTCATTTTCTGGATGCCAGAATCTCTTTGGTGGATTTCTATGAAAATTGAAAAATGTCAGCCAAAAGCAGATAGTTCAGGGTAAAACTCTTGTTTTCCATTTAAAAAAGCAGCCTGAATAGGACAATCGTGTGGTCGTTCCTTGGCATCACAGCATTTGCTCAGCAGCACTGGAATGTGCATTCCGTGTATGAATGAAGAAATGCTCATTTTAACTATCTCTTGGGACATGCAGGAGAAGGGGATGTGCTGGCATGGATCACTCTGTAAAATGCTAACTATGAAGATGGGAAGGGAATACTTATGCTTGTTTTACTGCTCTGGCAATATTAAATGTACTTTTTTGTTATTCCCATTAAGAAAGAGGGGAGATACTTTTTCATGAGGGACATAGGTGCTGATTTGCTGTAGTGGAACATTTCCCTTGCTGTTCCTCTATTGACATTGATTATTTATACTACTTGTGCCTTAGTTGCTGTACAAGGTTTCTGCCTTGGAAACCCTGTCCAACCCTGGGGACATGGGACTGTTTCTCACTCCAGGAGACGCAGCCCCAGCTGGGCACTGGCAGCTGAATGCATCCCTAGCCCTCCTGTTCTTCTCCCCCTGTGCCATGGTGGGTAGGATGGAGGGAGAGGATGTTGTGCCACCAAGTGCAGTGTCTGCTCACTATCTCATGGCCAGACAGTTCTTCGGGTGGTGGGCTGGAGAGGGCAAGAGGAGATGTCTCTACCTTGCCTGCTCCTGCCGTGTCTGCCTGCTGACTTGCAAGGGAATGGGGTGGCTCAGTGACTTCAGCTTTCCTTTTCCCATATCTTTTCTCCCAGTTTTGCACAGAGGAGTGGGAAAGTGCATCCCTTGGGACTTCCTTGAGTGGACTGGCAAGACTGTAGCATAGTCAAGCCCCAAATAAGCAGTGAAGGAAGTGGGAAAGGACAGGCACTGGGATATTGTGTCACAGTGGGTTCAGCTAAGTGTCTATCTTGGGATATGCTTGTTTGTTTGTTTGGGGTTTTTTACTTGGTTTTTTTAAACTTTGATAAGGCTTTTGCTCTCACTGCTGCTTTTGGCCATCAGCCTGCACATGCATCTAAGCAAAAACAGACTCTTCATTTTTATTTTCTTTAAAAGGAAATTAGAGCTTTTTATAGACATTTACTGTAGGGAAGCAAAAAATTTGATGCAGACAGTTCATTATAACCATAACTCTTCCCACCTTCTCAAAGCACTGCTGTACACTGAGGTGATGCCAATTCACCTAAGCTCCTTTATGATAAAGCTGTAGAAGTTGCTCTGGAGAGGTAAAAAATCCTCATGTAACCCACTTCACTGTGCTGGGACTAAATGATATGGAGACTGGTGGGAAAGGGGAGGCTCCCAGCTGCACGCTGCTGTTCAGAGGGCTCCTTGGCTCTTCCTATTTCTATCACAAGAGTTTGGCTCCATGCATTCCTTCCATGGGAAGGAGATGATGTGTTTCTTTGTCTGTTGCTGTGCCAATATGGAACAATAAACTTTGTCACTCCTCTTTTTCAAAATAGATTCATAGTTTGGAGATAGATATATCTCACACACATATACACATTTATACTTCTAGATATTTGGAAATAGTGTTGCGGACATTATTATTTTAGGTTCCAGCCTGGACACAAGTATCGCAGAGATATTTATCAAACTGTTTCTGGTTTCCACATCAATTGGAGATTGTTAAGGGCAGCCCAGGATATAATTAATCTTTCTCATCTTGTTTTACGATGTTTCTGCCACCTGTGTCCTTCAGTTTGCTCAGTGGCTTAAACTGGAGATGTGCTGTGTATTTCTCTTCCAGAATGACTTCTAGAAAGGCAGAGGAGTATTTCTCAAGTTCCACCTAGTTGTGCAAAGCACAGTGTAGTCATCATGATTATCGATATAATTTATCAGCATATAATTAAAACAGAAAACTGCAAATTTATATCAGGAAAAACAGTTCTTTCTCAATTCTTGAACTCAAATGACATATCCTAAACACATCTTGGATATGAAGAAAATTTGTGACAAACAAGGAACAAATGTAAAATACACATTTTTATTGGAAATTGCTTATTCCAAAGCAACATTTTTGAGCAAAGAGTGTGTGACATCACCCATCACTTGGCGTTCTTAGCGATTGTCTCTTTGCCTGAGTAGTGCCAGTTGTCTTCTGCAGGCAAATGGAGTCCTGAGTATTTAATCTCAATAAATCACTCAGATGAGAACTTTCTAAAGTAAAAATGGGTAGGTTTGGAAGGAACTTGCCTACGGGTCTAAATAAGGTCTTCATTGAGGTTTCCATAGTGAATGCTGGAGCATATATGGAAGAGTCCAGCAGGCTCTCCAACAGCCAAATTCCGCCTTCCCATAAATGGTCAAAAGTCCCTTTACACCTGTGGGGAATGTGGTCTGTCATTACCCCAAATAGTGTTAATTGTTTTCACACCCTGCCTAATAATATTAATTGTCCCTAGAGGTCTCCATTTGTTAGCCCTGTCAGTGAAGGTGTGATGACTGGGGCCAGTTAAAGGCCTTTGCTGGGGAGCTGGTTGTGATCAGGCGGGGTAAGGAATCCTTTGCCTGAGATTTGCAAACTAGGAAAACTCGCACATTCATACTTGACATCAATTATACAGCAGGTCCCCTGGAGAGAAATACTGTGGACACCCTGAGGAAAGCAAGCTGGGAGATACAGCTCTGGTTTGCAAGGGAAAGCAGAATACTGACTGGGCTTTTGACTAATGTTTGTTTGGATTCAGTGCTTGCTGAACAAGATAAACACACCCATCCAAGGAATATCTGAAGGTAGCATCATTTGCTAAGTTGTGTCTAAAGGAACAGTAACACAATTAAAAAAAAAAATTACCTTGTGCCTTCTTCTAAATCCTGTCTCTCTTATTATCATTGTAGTTAGGACAGGATTCTCATGTTTGACAGGATAGTTCCTTCATCTACTTTATTCTTCCTGTTGTATACAGTTGCAATATTTATATTGCTATTTATGCTTTTCTGCACAGCTCTGATGCTTACTTTTTCTTATGACATATTAAAATGAAATAAATGTTAAGAACTAATGATGTTGCTCGAGTAAGATAGCAGGATATCAGGTAATAGAAAAAATATCAGAAGAGAAAACCTGTTTCAATCTCAGGGTAACATATTTCTATAACTCACAGCATTCATAAAAATAAATCTGCATGGTGGGGAATTCTCTGTTAGGAAGAAGTATGTGAACATTTCCAAAACAGTCACCTCATTTCTGTGTGCTACAGCTCATCCATAAGAAAGAGCTTGAAGCTAGGTAAGCTTCTAAATCAGGGAGCATTATTTTTTTTCTCTTAACAAAACTGAGGCTAATTCTGAGGTGGCTGTTCTAAAATAAGAATGGAATTTAAACAGAAAGAGTTAAGATTCTTACATTTCAATACCCATTTTCAATTATCCTGCTTACCTAGATATGATTCTGGTGAAAACTGCATCCCATGGCTGTTGGTGTAGCAGGGATGTTAACATGGAGTGGATCAGATCCTGGCCTTGGGAAGGGAGGGATGAGTCCATCTCCTTCTAGAGTGCACATGCCCAGCAATTTTTTTCCTTTTATATTTTACACCAAAATGCAATAAAGAAGACAGGTAAACAGACAGCTGTAAGGGTCCCTGCAACAGACCCTCAGCAGTGGGGGGTTGTGCAGGTTTGAAAGCAAACCAGTGAGAGACTCCAAGTCAGAAATACAATTTAATAGGGAAAAGGCAAAATAAATGCAATAGTACAAAAAGTGAACCACTGACAAAGTCAGAATACAACCTGGCACCCTGTCAGTCAGGGTGCTGGTAGCAGTTCAGATGAAGTGGTCCTGTTAAAGCAGTGATCCTGTAGAAAGAGTCTGGTCTTCGTCTGAAAGTCCAGTGGTGGCTCTTGTCCTCTGGAAATCCAGTGGGAAAAGGCTGTCTGTGGTATTCGGAATCCGAGATTATATCCAGGATTGAACGCTTGGTTTCTCCCTCTGGGTGGAGCTTCTCACAATGGGATGATAAGGCATTGATGGGCCCATTAACAAAAGATTGTCCAGAGGCAGTTATCTATGAGCCATGGGCAGGGTCCTTGATTGCCCCTTAAACAAAGACAGCTCCCAGAGGGAGGAGGCAAGGAAAACACTGCCCTACCTGCATTCAATATTTTATGAAGATGGTAAAAGAATAAATGCTTTTGGGCACGTCTTACACTGGAACCTAGGACAGGGGTCCTACCCCCCGCCCCACTGCATTTCAGAGGCTTTGGCTGTGGTAGCCTGGAGTTGGGGCAGCTTTGGGGTTGCAGGGAGCCTGATTCTTAAACTTTATGACCATTTCGGGGCTTGAAAAGCTGAGGACATGGGGAAAGCCCCTGAAAAGTGAGCACAACTTTGTTTCTGATTGCTCCTTTCCTCCCAGACCTCAGCCAGTATTCTGGGGGGGCCATACAGCAAATGCTGCAGCAGCATGTCAAGTCCGTGCTTGAGGAGGTCACTGCAATGGGACTTGGTGGCACTCCTGCAGCTCATTTCTACCTTTGTTACAGCCATTTGTAGCCTTGAGGTATTTGGGAGAAGAGCTCTTCTCAGCTTAAATAGTTTGACCAAAAGAAGCTGCAGGAAGGAAGATTTCTACGTGGAGATATTTCTCTTAACTGTGGCTCCAGGGTAAAGGTGTGGCAGCAAAACAGGGAATTCTGCTTTATGTGTGTGACAGTATGAACAATTTTAGGCATCCTGACTTGGCCTGGCATACCTACTGTTTTACAGTGTATCTTAATCCCAAGTTCTGGTTTTCACAAAAATCCTCAAATTCTTCTCTTCTCTTGAAATATGTCCAAGTGTCTTTTGAGCTCATGCACAGCCTTTCTTTCAGCTGCCTCTCATGATAACATCTTCCACATTTATTGCCTTTAAGCTGGAGCAGTTCTACCTGACAACTTCCCTGTTTTTCCCCAGTTGTATTATTTAGGATGTTTGCAGCCATTTAGGCATACCTTGCCTTCCTTTCCCCTGCTGCTCCACCCTAGCTTGGTACAGCTTACCTTGATCACCCATTATGGTTTTGAAAAGCATCTACTAGGTCACATCAAAATATTTTCTTTTCCAATGAAAGTAAGCATAACTTGCCCTCACTTCACCCACCTAATAATTTAGGACCCAGTAAGAGCCAAGATCTGTTTTCACTTTTTGTTGCCCTGCTCTTGCACCCTCTGAGGCAATAGTATTCTCTCTGTCATACAGTGACTAATACAGAGCATCTGTTAAGCCTCCATCTCCAGAACAAGCCATTGATTTCTGAGTTGTTATTGCCATATGCCTATTAACAAAAGTTGTATCCCATCTCTCCTTTTTTTTTTTTTTGTCATTTTCTCTGATGTTCTGCCATATATTGGTGGCTTTAATTACATTTTTTTTCTACTATAACCCTTAAAATCCCTTGCCTCAACAAAGTGTCATGTTGTTACAGTACTTAGCATGCGCAGCTTTGCCTGATTCCTTTCTCAGGGATTAATTTGCTTTGTGCTTTTTGTGTTGAGCTACAATTTGTGGTGGTGAATGGAGTTCCATCTAACTGGCGATCAGTCACAAGTTGTGCTCCCCAGGGACCAGGACTAGGGCCAACCCTGTTTAATATCTTCATCAGTGGCCTGGGCGAGGGGATCGAGTGCACCTAAGCAAGTTTGCAGACCAAGCTGGGTGGGAGTGTGGTCTGCTGGAGGGTAGGAAGGCTATGCAGAGGGATCTGCACAGGCTGGATTAATGGTATGAGGTTCAATAAGGCCAAGTGCCAAATCCTGTACTTGGGTCACCGCAACCCCAGGCAGTGCTGGGGAAGGAGTGGCTGGAAAGCAGCAGAAAAGGACCTGGGGGTGCTGGTTGACAATGGCTGAACATGAGCCAGTGTGTGCCCAGGTGGCCAAGAACGCCAATGGCATCCTGGCCTGGATCAGCAACAGTGTGACCAGCAGGACCAGGGCAGGGATTGTCCCCTGTACTCAGCACTGGTGAGGCCACACCTCAAATCCTGTGTCCAGTTTTGGGCCCCTTGCTACAAGAAGAACATTGAGGTGCTGGAGTGAGTCCAGAGATAGTGCTAGGGAAGGGCCTGGAGCACAAGTCTGATGAGGAGTGGATGAGGAAGCTGGGGGTGTTCAGCCTGGAGGAAATGAGGCTCAGGGGAGACCTTATCATCCTCTACAACTACCTGAAAAGAGGTTCTAGCCAAGTGGGGGTCAGTCTCTTCTCCCAGGTGACAAGTGACAGGACAAGAGGAAATGGCTTCAAGTTGTGCCAGGGAGGATTTAGATAAGATACTAGGAAATGTTTTTTCATGGCAAGGGTTGTCAAACATTGGAACAGCCTGCCCAAAAAAGTGGTTGAGTCACCATCCCTAGAAATGTTCAAAAAAGTGTGGATATGGCATGTAAGGACATGATTTAATGATGAACATAGTGGTGGTGCTAAGTTGATGGTTGGACTTGATGATCTTAAAGGTCTTTTCCAACCTGAAGGATTCTGTGATTCTGTGATTTGCTGACTGAACTAAATTCTTCAGCACTGAGTGTGCTCAGCCTAGATTTGATGCTTAGATTAGAGCCTGAACACCATGTGAAGGTATTCTCTTCAGTGTTTCTGCATTGACATCAGTGTACAAGCACAGGCTCAGTACTGTGAACCAAAAGCAACTCTAAAGGCCACAGTTTATCGCTGCCATAATGTAAGAGCCCTGATCACAGGAACTGTAGGTCATGCCGATGTTTTGGTCTGACACAGAAACAATGTTTGGGGCAAGTGGGATGGGATAACCCTTGTAAATCTGACCCCTGCATTCAGTACCCTTTTCCCAACATATTTTTTATATCTTATTTGAACTCTTGCTCCACAGCCACTGTTCTGTCCTTTTACTTTGCGATCCATACTTTCTGTTTGTCATCTCTGACGCTGGAACTTGTCAAAACTTTGTTTGAAAAATCTAACCTCAATGTGCTATACAGCATCTGTCATGCTTTTCTTATCTGCCACAGCAGCATTATCTTCAAAGATATCCAGCAGGTTAGTTAAGCATGACCTCCTGTGTCTAAATGTATGCTGGCTGTCCTTAATCAAACTGTCTTTGCAGGTGTTCTCATGTCACATGCCTGAAAGTTTTCCTGTGCCAGATGGTAATCCTACCTCTCTCTAATTTCCTGATTTGGTTCTTGACCTCTTTTGGGGGTAGGGGAAAGAAGCCAGAGTGACACTTTGAGTTTAAAAATTTCTACCAGACTCAGGATACTTTATTACAGTATCTTCTTTACTCCCTCATTTATCATTGTTCTTGCTCAGTCTCGTTAATGAGGGCTGACAGTTAAGGGCCAGTTAATCCATATTCCACTTTCCAAACAGTTGGTGTCTCAGAGGGATCACAGGTTTTTTGTAACTGAGAGGATACCTTGGTGCTTTGCCAGAAAACCAAAAGCCAAAACTGATGTACTCAAAAAGAACAATGTTGTAGCTGCCCTTATTTACTAAAGGTGAAAAAGCTTGAATAAATGGCTCAGACCTCCTCAGACTAGCATGCAGGGCCTTGGGTTTTTTTCAGAGAGATGTGTTGGTGGATGGTTTATTTCCTTGAACTGCAGTAGTTATCATGGCAAGAATGGTGTTGGTGCCCTGTTTTGACCTTGTATAAACAACTTGCAGTGCAGAAACTGTTCTTTTTAAATGAGGTGAGCTGTCCTGTAGGTGATGAGCATTTCCCCTTCCGTATGCCAGACTGGAGATTTTTTCCTACTCCAGAAATCCATGACATTTCTTAACTTCTCTCTTCTTATGTGCTAATGGACTATAGTTCATGAAAATATTTTTTTTCACATTGGTTTAGTTTTAAACTGGTGTCCTGAATGGAGAAACTGAACCATAGACCAGCTGCATGAATCTCCATTCCCCTTTTCAGTGAGCCAAAGATTCACATTTCTCAGCTTATCAGTGTGGGTGACACATCAGCAGTAAAAAAGATCATTAGTGTGAGTAGGTGTGGAGGGCCCTTGTTCTTCCTTGTGGCTCTACAGAAACAAAGAGTAGAAATGAAAGAATAAAGTGACAGATCAATTATATCATAATAAAAATTACTGAAAATATGTATTAGAAAACATGTAAGTAAAGAAAAATGCCATTCTTCAATAATTTCCAAATTCTTGGCTCTTTTTGAAATCTTAGAATAGTCCCATTTTAGGTCCATGAGAAATGAAAGCATACTCCTGGGTTTCCATGCTAAATGCTATATTCAAGAGGCCATGATAATATTGAACTAAACTGCTTTCCTTGTCTATTAAATATCCAGAGTAAAAGCCTTGCATGCCTCTGCAGGTCAGAGTAACTGGAATTACCTTTATGGAGTGCCCTCATTTGCTTTTTAATTAACCTCCATGCCCTTAATGTTGGGATAATTAGGGATGTATTTAAGATCTCAGATCAGCAGCGCATGTACTGTGATCAGCTGCAGAAGATCTTCTCTGGATAAGGGGATTTGTTGAATCAAGGCCAAACAGCAGACTCTCTTTTCAGTCAATGGGTCAGTATGATAAATGGGGTTTAGTCTTTGTCCATACAAGAGCAAAAGCTCACAGGTAATTTTATGCATACAGGGGATGGGAGTTTTGCTGTTGATTGTCACTGCATGAGATGGGGCTGTTTGTAACATTTAAAGAAAAGTAGGTATGTAAGGGATTGAGTCACTGGTGCCATAGCATGAACTTGGTCTTGAATACATGAAGTCTTGCTCTCTTCCCCTCAGTTCCCATTCTCTGCTGCTTCAGTTAGAAAGCTGCCAATATTTCTAGAGTTTGGGCGGACTGTGCCTCCAGGTCAGGCTCTTCAAAGCCCAAAGGGTGGCTGAAATGCTGAGGAGATTCCTAAATAATCATTAACATTTAGGTCCCTTATCTCTATGAAGTAACTGCATGGTTTTATGTATTTATCTTATAAAGCCTTTACAGACTTTTTTTCCCCTCTAGTTTTACATTTCTTGCTTTCATATACAAACCTCCTTTAGAGGTAGGCCAAAAAAAGGCAGAAGCATGAATACAAAACTGAGAAAACTCTTTCAACAAACATTATTACCACAAACCTGCATACCAGTCTGTTTTGTTACTATAGCAGCAGCACTAGTGAGGTATGTTCAAGCTGTGAGACCATAAATCAAGTGCAAACCTTCTGGTTGTATCCAGTAGGATCTTGTCCTGATTTTCAATCTTCCCCTACCTGTGTTTACTGTGTAGTTCTGGTTTGGATAGTGGCACGTCTGAGCATAATTTATAGAGGAAATCACTTTCCTCTCCAGACACAAGCCAGAAATGCCAAATTTTATGGCTCCATCAGCTGAGAAGACATTTTCTCTTGTGAGTCAGCTTCATTCTGGTTGTTTAATAGGTATTAGTAAGTGCGGAGGCCTGAAAGCCTCCAACTCATTCTTTTTAAAAATTACCAGAATGTCAATTTATATTCAACATTTGTTTGGAAACAATCCAGAAGAATTTGGATTGCCTCTTCGTTGTTAGGCAAATAACTGTATGAACAGGCTGCTCAGTTTTGTTAGAAGAACAAATGTGGACTGAAATGATTGGCAAGACACAAATAATTGGTTTGGCCAGTGGCCTGGTTTGGCTTTTTGGTCAGTTTGCCTGTCTTTGTTTCTTTCTCCAAGTAAAATAAATGAGCTTCCCAGTTCATGTTTCATTTTCAGTAGAGCAAGTCTAGCCAGTCACTTTTTTTCCATGATTGATCAAAAGATCCAGAAACGGAAATGCAACCAAACCATGTGCAGCATTTGAAGGAAGGCTGTCACTTTTTTTTTTTATTAAATTGATTAATTGCAGGAAATTCGAGTTTCTGACTGACATACTACAGATGCTCTTCAGAGAAAGAGATTGTTCCTTCAAGAAAACTACCATGTGTTGGGTTTCCATGTGTTGGGTTTCCTTGGGCCTTTTCCTACATTTTGTCTTTCTTTTTGAAGCAGGGGAGAATACAGGTGAGTAGAAATTTGTATTAACATAATTCTTGGCTTTTTTTGGCTCATAGTTATTTTAATGTAATAAAATGCCAGTGGAGCAAACATAGTCTGTGTGGTCTTTTGCTGATGGACATGGCATCTATGCTGGCAAGAATTGAACATCTAATTTCCACTGGCAAATTGGAAGGCTTAAGCACGACTAGAGGTGACAAGCCATGAGGCTGGTATGGACAAGAACATGTCACTCAGAAAATATATAGAATGAGCTGCAGAATAAAGGAGAAAAACCTCCTTTCCCAGTGACCCCTCACACCCCCACCTCCATCCTCATTTGCTTTCATCTTGGGTAACTATTGAGGAGTCAATATGTATAAATGTGTTTTTTCTGGCTGGCTGAGTTTAATTAAAGCCACTGGTCAAAATACTGCTGGTGAACAGTTTGGTTTTGCATTCAGAGCAGTTTAGTCTTCATGCCAATCACAAGACTGCACCAGGTGGTTTGGTGACTTCACTGTGTACTGCTCTTGCTCTCCCCATCCTCATCCTCTCCACTTTCATAGCACTGCAAATGAACTCTGCTTTTTATAAGACTCTCTCTCTTTGTGCATTTCCTTGCCCACTTCTGTAGTGGACACAGGACATCTGAGATGAGCTTGGAGCAGGTAGCAACTGGACAGTAAGAGCTCAGTCTTTAATGAATGTCAGATCATTCTGCAGAAATGGCTCCCCTGGTTTTCATGCACTGAAACAGCTACAATATCAGTATGATCTCATACATTGTGTCCCCTGGACAGTTTACAGATGTCTTATCTCCCCCCTTGCAATGGCTTGAATCCTGTGTACTTCCACGGCATTGTATTGTTTAGTTACCTATGTACACTTAATGTACCACCTGGGTTTTATTTTCAAGCTGATCTCCTTTGTGCCTTGGGCTTTACCCTGGATTCAAATGGACACACCCAAACACATCCTTCTTTCTGCATGCTTACCTTTTTTTCCAGAAATGCTTTATTTAAACATATGACAAGTGTAGTCTTTTTAGCCTTGTATTTGTTCTCATAACTTGTGCTGAGCATAATCTATTACATGATTTAGCGAGGAGACTAAAAGTTTGTACTTTTTACTATTTTTACTTTTTGTTGTTGTTACTGCCTTTGAGTACAGTTCAAGATTTCTGTGGTGGGATGTACATGTATGCATGTGAGATACTCATATCACACGTGTTTATGATTACCTTGGAGTACATTCCTAGGTTTCTGCACCAGCGGAATAAATTGCATTTAGTTTGCAGTTCTGACCTTCTCACCTGCACTCTGCTCACTATAATCTTACTCTGCAGGAATTGCTTTGAACACCTCAATTCAATAAGACCGTTTTTATACAACACACTATTTTCTAATAAAAATAACCTGCTATAAAAATACTTTTCTTTTTTCCCCTCCGCCATCTCTTGCAGCCTCCACTGAGTCACAGCAAGGAATGAATATTGTGCTGATCTAAAACTTAAGAACTACAGGCTTAGGACTGTATTTATTAAGAACAGATTATCTCATGCATCAGCTAGGCTAGAACAGAAGATGTTTTGCCAAGGTCCTTGAAAGCTTTCTTTTACAACTGGCAGGAATAAGGAAATGTTTTCACACCTTTGAAATAAAAGAATTATGTGGTTCAAGATGTGGGATAGAAATTATTTGTCCTACTAGGGAAAAGCAGACTAAGACAAAGGACAAGGCAAAGTGGGAGGCCAGGAGATGAGCCAGGTTGTCTCTTTGCCTTTCTTTTCCATTTGTTCCCTTTATTGTCATGAGGAGAATGGTGGAATTGCTGTTCAGGGCCCTGCTCAAACTCTCTCACTTCTATGAGCATCCCCATGTGAGGCACCTATGGCTTTTATTTTCTAGAACTTATGTTTTTCCTCTAAATTATCTGTTAGGGTTTCAATCCATGAAGTTTGAGCACCATTTAATTGTATCTAGTAAAAGACAACTGGTACAGTAATTGTTTCAGAAAACTTATTCTATTTTTAACCTGAATATGAAAATATTTGGTTACAAGCTCTTGTTGGAGTGGCATGTATAGATATTGTCACCCAGACACTAGCAGGAAAACAGTGCATTGTATTGTCTGTCTATGTACACATAGACACTTTGAACACTTGCCAGTGTTCTATACTTGCTAATTACTATGTTGAACTCCATTAAAGTCATATACTATATGGTATTTTAAAATGGCTAGCAGTGGCACGCACGGAAGACATTTTGGGAACGTGTTTTCAAGCTGAGAGAGCAGCTGATGGTGACTGCTTTGGTGCAATAAACAGTAGGCACTGGCTGGGGGGTCTCTCATCGTGCCTCCTCCTCCTCCCAATATGTAGTTTGATGGTGCAGAAACTCAACAGTAAAGTCACAGGCTAAATCAGCTATCTATCAAGAGAGTCTTCTAATTTTCTTTTATGTGCTCAAAAGGGTAAGGTAATTAATTTCCAAAATGCAGAGGGAGGAGTGAGAATGTGGCTCTTCTTGCTCTAGTACTGGAGAACCATGAGATGTGCTCTGAGCAGACCCAGCAAGGAAGGAGACAAAGCTAAGAAGGTACCATGTGTTTGTTTACACCCAGTCTAGGTGTAATGTAGGTCCTTCTAACTGTGGGACAACTCTGATGTAAGGACTGAAATGTGATTTGACTTAAGAGTAAGTCTGATTGCCCTGACTTCATAATTAAGTGAGACTTAGTCAGTCTGCCTCTGACTAAGTATAACTGCATCAAAAATGCAGCAACCAGTCTGTGCACAGGGCTGGTTCCAGGGGACTGATGTGGCTCTGCTGGTTCACGTTTGTTCCAAAAACAGCACCAGGGTAACTTTGTGCTGGCAGGCTTTGTGCAGGATCGGGTGTCGTTCATCCTCCCACAGCTGGCATGAGGCCAGCATAAACTCCATATCATGTGTTCTAGCTAATTCATCTTAAATGTGATTATGTGCCCTGGGCTGATCCAGATCAAATGTGTACTGAGAGCAAAGAGCCAGGATTAATGATCATGGAGGCGTGACCTGAATTCAGCCGTGGACGAGAAAACTTGTGATAAAGTCTGGTTGCTCTCACAGAGCTGCTCAACACTTCTTTCCTTGGGGGCCAGGCCTGCAAGCTGGAAAGGACCAAGTCACTTACAGGAAAGGTTTTTCAAGGTGGTGGTGTCGCTTTGTTCCTGTCCAAAGGTTCCTGTGCTTATTCTTCTCCTTTGAACTATGTAACTGCACACATGGGTTGACATGGGAATTGGGAGATCTCTGTAAAGTACCAGCTTCTGTTTTGCTGTGGTCTCTTCAGATCTGATGACAAAAAGTTAAACCCCTTAGTTGTTAGGATAGACCTGAATCTCTCCTAAATTCTGTATTTAAGAGCCTATTTTCGAACAAAGCTGCTGCAAGTTTCTCTCTTTCTTTCCTCAACTTGAGGTCAGGGCTGCTGAATGTGCTCCTGGCACATCTCCAGCCGGGAATGCAGAAGTTTCTCCCTGTACCTCTTGCCTACCAGCCTGTGGTGATCACTCTCCAGGGTCCCAGCAGCGCTGTTCTCCACTCCCTGGCTATGTGGTTCACATCTGTCACAGGTGCCTGTGATGGATAAGTCTTTGGGTAGGAGTCCTCTCAGGACCTCGCTTTTCCACAGGAGGACAGGAGGAGGATCTGTAGGTCTGCTCCCTGTAACCCAGAGGACCTTCTGACTGCAGAGCCATTGTAAGGCATGAAGGTTCCCTGGGGGAAAGGAAAAAGCTTGGGTGTTAGTCCTAGCATTGCAAGGGCTACAGCAATGCAGAGCATACAGTGATGATCTCCTATCTGCTTACAATCCACTTGCAACTGCCCAAACATCAGTGTTGTAAAATGAAGCTCAGATGGTGGCTGGAGAGAGGCCAAGGCTGCCTGAGCTCATTATGGAAAGCTGGAGGTAGTTTTGCAGTGAGAACTGCACAAAGGTACCTGTTTTGGAAACACGTGGCTGTACTTCACCATCCTGCTTCTCCACCGTGACCTTCATGCCAAAAGCCCTTGGTCACCTTTGGGTCCTCTTGCTCTCATGTCCCAAACCATCTGCAGTAGAAGCTTTGGCCATACTCCCATCTTTCATCCAGAACTCACCCATCTTCCTAAACACCACTCCTGTTCTTCCACAGCCTTACTTCTTTCATCTCCCTCTCTATAGCCATGTTGCCACTCGCTTTGAATAGCTACCTATGTTTCCCCCCTTTATGCTCAAGCACCTTTATCCCCTCAGAGGTTTTCTCCTCTGCATGTTTCTCTTCCACACTGTCCTCTGACTCATTTGCCCCACCAGTGCTGCTAACCTTGCCTGCAGATTTTTCTTTTTCTCTTACCAACCATACTTTAGATACGAAATCTACAGTTGATCTTTAAGTAAAGTCATTTCCTGGCCCTGAAGACACTCCTTAACTCTGTTTTCTACATAGAATTACGCAGCTGAGAGACACTGGATGAGAGGAGTCAGCACTTAGTAATATTTTAGATATACAAATTGAAGCATTTGCTTATATCTTTCTTACCATACCTTTGCATATTACTTTGCCAGACAGTGGTGAAATACTTAGATCACAAACTCCCCCAGGCAGAGAGCAGGTCCTCCTATCTGCTTTTCACTTGACACCAGTACTGTTATCACATCAGCTTCCCATGATGGTAATTGGACCTGAAAATGGAGGGATTTTTTTTCCCCACATAAAGTTTGTGAGGTTTCAATGAAGTACATTCCCTAACATCTAAATATATTGCTTCTCAAACACTGCCAGGGCACTTTATGACCTTTATAGTTATAGACACTTAAGGCTTCCACTCTTCCCTTCAGCCTGGTCAAGACAATGGTTCCATGTGGTAAAGGGACACAGCCCATCCCAGATGGGCACCTGAGGTGGGGTTTTGAGGCATACAGGATATGACCCCAAGGTGAGACCATGAGCAACACATGGAAATAGTTCCCCAGGTTCACTGCAGCAGCATTTAACACCTCTGCTCTACAGGATTTAGTGTACTGACATTTTTCAATAGAAAACAGAAGTTTAGTAGGAAATGTTCCTTGAGCAGAAGCCCAATTTTCTGCGTAATTGTTTTCCAGAGGAAAATTTTCTATCAGTTCTCATAATAACAGTAACTGAACCTTGATCTGCTGCATTTTACACCTCTAGGATCTTTGGAGCTGTTGTGGAAGGCTGTACATAGCTGAACAGCATTGAAGACTCTACATCTCTTACTGTACATAGTGGGCATGCAAAGCACTATTTGGAGAAAATAAAGGTGGTCAGACTATCTGTGTAATTAGCAACAAAATCAAGGAAAGTTTGGAAATTCATTCCATAACCATATTTCTAACCCATTTTTAAAATGACCTGGGAAATACAGTCTCTCAGTGTTGGAGCCTACTGGCACAAACCACCTCTCATTCATATCTCAAACACTGAGGGATGAGAGATGGTTTCATTTCTGAAAAATCAAATTGAAAAAACACTGAAAATATCTGTGTATGCAACTGCCACTAGGCAAATTTAAAGTAGTGGATTGCTCTTCAGTATTAATCATGTTAATTTATATCTAGATGTGACTCATTTATTATTTATGAAAATCAAAGCAGAGTGATTTTCTTTACTGTATGTAGGAAGAGGGCAAGTGCATGTGCATGTGCATGTGTGTGCATTATCAAAAGAGGGAGTTACTTCACCAGACACACTTCTTTGCTGCCTTTCATCCCTGCAATCCACAAAACAAGATGTAAAATCAGTTTTCAGTGCTTTTATTTATTTATATATTTATTTATTTATTCATGCTAAGGTTGCCTATGCCAGTAGTTTGCTTCATTTGGTTCCTGAGGATTTCTCAAGTCAAGATATCTGACAGAACTACAGGAGGTTTTGCATTCAGCATTTTGATGTTTCCCATGTTCTGTTCATTTTCAGAAATTATCACAAGAATAGCTTGAACCAGTTTGACCTGTTTGTACATCTCATAGCACAATGGGGCTCTAATTGAGGCATCACATATTACTGAGCTGATACCATTATTATTTAAAAGTAAGTAGGTACCTATTAGGAATATTTATTCCCTGTCTTCTATCAAGAAAACAATCTTCTAAAGAGAGTTGTGTTTTTGTCTTATTTAGGGTATTGATTACCTACTGCTTTGAAATAAAAGGAGATTTATATGTTCTGCTGCTAGGAAATCTGCGAAGGACTTTTATGGTAAGATTGAACCCCCAGGCTGGGAGCCAAGAAGAGAGAGGATTTTTTGCAGCTTGGCTTTACCTTTCTCACATGATTCATTGGATGCTATTTACATCTCTTTGTACCTCTGCTGAGTTCTCGATTTCACAAGAAAGTTGTAATCGTTGTAATTGTCATGATGCTGAGTTCTCTGGCCTCCTGGGCCTGAAGGAATTCTTGCCATGATAAGGAGAAAATGTGCAGGTAGTTGTGCTTTGCTGGCAGCCCCAGGTGTGCAGAAGTCATGTCCAAGTCACCTGTGATTTGCTCAAAAAAGAGAAGAAAAAAAGTCATTATTATTATTATTCTCTGTCTTGAAACATTTTGAAGTGTTTCAAGTCTTTTTCATTAATCTGCAGTGAGATTAGCTAGAAGAAATTTAGTTTTAAATCAAAACAGGGTTTCAGGCAATCAGGTGATACCAAGACCTGAGGGTTCTGGCAAACCACCAGACACTGTAGTTAAAATGGAGAGGGTCAGTGTCTAGTACGTTACAACTGGTACATAGTTCTGTAGAGCATAGAATTATTAAGGTTGGAAAAGATCTCTAGGATCACTGAATCCAACCATTAGGATGTTCTTCCCAGGCAAATAAATGTGGAGCTGCAGGAGGAGCAGTGAAGGAACCTGCATGTTCCATAGTGGCAGCAGTAGTTTCCTAAAGCTCCCCTCAGCTTTGATAAATGGAGATATTGTGGGAATTTGTAGGCAGAAAAAAAAGCGCAGTTTGAAAAAAAAAGGCAGAGGAGTGAATCTTCCTGCTTTCAGACAGATGCAGAGTTAAGGGCTTGCAAAGATGCTGAAGAATTTAAAATTCCTATCAGTGTGTCAGTAGGCGTGTTTTGCACTGCTTTGTAGTGACTGCATCTGAAGGAAGCATTGAGTAACATGTTTCTGGTAGCAGAGGTGGAGGTAAAGGAGAGCTGTCTCCCGAGCTTTTCATGAAGTAGTAACACCATACTTTGTGTTGGCGTGAGCAGCTCCGAGTGCAGGCTGTGCATTCTCCACAGCCGGGAATTCCCTACCTACTCCATGCTGCTCACAGATAGCTTTGCTGAAAAGACTGCTTTCCCTGCTAGCAGTGTGTGCAGTCGAGACCTTGTCCTACCTATTTTTGTTTGGTTGTTTATTGTACACATCAGCTGTGACTTGGCGGAGGATGGGAGCAGAACTTCCTTGTAAGGATTCAAAGCAGATGATAAATATAATGCTCTTCAAGGGCAGCATAAGAAACACAGATGGGGAGGATTTTCTGCTGCTGAATGTTTTCGCAGCCCCACTCACCTCAGGTGTCCGGTGGCACCACTCAGGGTGCTGGCACGAGCTTTCTGAGCACCACAGCGTGAGGGCAGGGCCCCATCTGGCAGACTCACCCTTGCCCTCATGTGGCCTGGCCGGCAGCACAGCCCTGATTTTTGGGCTAAAAAGATGAAAACTTCAAAAGCTGAAAGCTTCCATGAGTGTTTTCTTTCTCCAGGCTGCTGCAAAATTAATGTTTGCCCTGTGCACAGTGAGACACTTGGCCAAAATTGCTGGTGCTGGCACATGAGGAGAGAGCTGCTGGACATCTGCCCTGCGGCCAGCACCTGTGAGCTTGAAGCTGCTGTGCACTGAAAAACCCCATTTGGATTATAAAGCCCTGGCAGGAGAGCATCCCAGCTTGTGGCAGCACCTGCAGGGACTTTTCCCTACTTCCCCTCTAAAAATCAGTTTTAGGAAATTCATGTGGTTGCTTTTTCTTTACTCTCTTTGCTCAAATGAGTATTGTAGTGAGGCAGTGACAGGGCAGGAGGTGGTGTGGGCGTGGTTGGGAACCTCAGCCTCGGTGCTTGCCAGCAGTTCACTGCCACTGACAACAGTTTGGACCTCACAGCTTGTGCCCAGTGTCCACTGTCGGTTGCATTTTCACTAGGAAAATCACCTATGGAGGGTTACTGAGTCTGCAAAAACTCGGTTGGGGTCTGGGAGTGACAAGTATTTAAAATGAAATAAATGAGGATGTCACTTGAGTTCAGCCTTTTCCAGAGTTGTCAGAGATTAATGGTTTATTTCAAATTCCTGACATAGTTCTGAGTCTCACATTCTGGCTGCATCTGTTAATCCTCCTGGCTGTGTGAAAATCTGGCAAATAGGAATCCTAAAGTTTCAAAAGGCAGAATATGAATTAAGATCTCCTCAAGACAATTTTCCAAACTTTTTTTTTTTAATTGAGATTTTAAAATTACTCCCATTCCAGCTTGAAGTGTAAGTCACAGTTTTTGCATTGCCCGGGGCAGACAGGGCTGCATCGTCCATGTGTTTGAAATTTCCAATCATTTGCTATGTGCGTGCATGATTGTATTAATTGGATTATATTCTGAGTGTATATATATTGCACTATATTTATGGAAAATATAAAAGTAAAATATTGCTTATAATATTCCAATAGAGTAAAGCAACTGATAAGATAGGTTTAAATCATTTGCCCCCAAAGTGGTAGTTAGAGATGGGGCTTGAACTGTTACTATTATCGTTCTTCAAAACCTCTTTCTAGATGGGATTGATCTTTCTCCTCCAAGGCTCTTATTATGATCTGAAACTCCCATTTATTTTAATTTCCTTCCTTTACCTGTCATTGAGCATCTCCATTTGAGAGGGCTGTCATAATGTGTTGGGTGAAAACTCAGTTTTGCATAGTAATGCTAAGATATCATTGTTCTCATAGGTTTTGTAGTGAGTTTCTCCAAACTCCAGGTTAATTCTTGGCTGGGCTGATGAGGTTTCACGTTTGCTCCTCTACTCAGTGCATGTATAGACCAGGTTTTTAAATATATTTTGCAACATATAAGTGGCCCCTGGCCTGCAACACTGTGTCGCCGTGTTTGCACCCAATAGAGCTCTGATTTCCACAATTTTTGACCCACCAAAGTTTCCTGATTTATAACAAGCAGTTGCTGCCTAGCTGGGAACATCTTTGGAAGCGATGAGATAGGAAAGGCTAGAAAGGAAACTGTACTGCAAACAGCTTCAGTGTTACAAGCCCAGCATTTTTGCCATCACAGCGTTGCTGCATTTATGGTGTAGGTTTGGGTTGTGTTACGTCAGATAAGGTCTTTGTTTTCTGTGTGTGGCAGTGCAAAGAAGAGCTGCTGGAAGAGGGCTGCAGGGTGTCATTTGCTCATCAAGGAGCAGCATTGTGCCCCCTTCTGCACTCTCCTCTTGCAGAGCTTACCTGGCAGAAAACATGAAATGACTTCTTTAGATCAGCTTATATGTTGTCTGTACCAGTGGGGCAACAGGCACTAGGCAGGGACACTTGGAAACTCCTTCTGCCACTGGCTTCCCTTCTTCTGTGTTTAATTTCCTTTCTATAAGTGCCACAGCCTTCAAATAGGGATAAACCTCACAGCAGTAAGCCTAATAGTGATACTGGAGATGCTTAATAATTTTAGGTTTGAGCAGCACATGAAGCAGGTCAAACATGCAAAAGTAATTTTTCTCTCCAAATTTTTCAGCTCTATCATTTCCTAAAATTCTCCACTTACTGACTAGGAAAGTTCAGAGAGGAAAATGGCTCCTGTGCAGTGGAAGTATTTCCTCTGCTGCAGTTGTGGCAGCTCATGTGAGCTTGTAATTCCTTAAGCTTTGACCCACACTAGTCACAAAAAGAAACTGAGGATGAAAAAGCTGGCTTTTAAAAAAAGGTAATTTGATTTGTGTTTTTGCTTAAAGGACATTTGCCCTTTTTGCATCCAGTGCACTCATTATATGTTTCCATAGAGCAATTCTATCCTTTCAGTCAGGATGACCTTTATTTTATATTTAAATGTGACAGCAAAACAAGGAGAAAAAAAGAAGTAACGTGAGTTCTTCAGAGCTCCTTCGCTGCCTCACTCTCTGCACATGAATGCAAAATGGCAGCTGCCACTGCAGCACAGTTGAGAGTTCCCATTTAAAAATGCAGTGCTTACAAAAGAAGCTGAAACAGCCATAAGCTACAAAACCCAACATCTGATAAATGGAAAAGGACAAAATCAGGTCATGGAGGCAGTGCATATCTTTTGCCCTTGTATCGCATCTTTCATCTGTGGATCTGGAGTCACCATGCAGGCATCATCATACCTCCTGCCTCCTGGGTGAAGTGGGAAGGGGCAGAGAGGACCTTGGATCCCAGGGAAATGGGGCAGCTGTGTGTGTGAATACAGCACCATTTTTTTAAGAGGGGAGGTAAAAAATTTCAGGCCTGGCTGAAGCTGCAAATGGCATTTCTTTAGGCACAGGTAATTAACTGAACTGGAATTAATGCTCCTGTGTGCTGCAAAAAAGCGCCCTAGGATTTTAATCAAGGCTATTAGTCAGCATATTGGTAAAGTGACACTGAATTCTGCAGCCCTCCTTATGCGGCAGTCTCAGTTGATTAAAAATTCACCAAGAGCCTTCAATTTACTTCAACTGCACCTCCAAAAGCACCATGTGGCAGAAACATTTTGCCAGGTCCCAGCAGTCTCAAGGAGCTTCCCTGTAAAGGGGGAGCTCTTTACCTGGGGCCGATGCAAAGGGATTCCTTCCAGCCCAGGAGCACCCGGGCTGGCTCAGCCCTGCCTGCCCTGGATCCCCAGATGAGCAGCCCCAGGCGAGCAGTGGGGGCAGGTGAGAAGCTGGGCTTTTACTCTTTCTGCTGATCTATCTAGTGCAGATAGACAAAGCATGTTTGCATTTAGGCAGTGCCACATTAGAAAGAGCCCTCATGGGTGAGTTCCTGGTTGCCCAAAAATGGACTGGAAGGAGAGTATGCCTACTACTGGGAAAAGCCAAGTGGATGTCTTCCCCACTGGCTCCACTCCCCATGCATTTGAGAGGATTTCTGGCCCATTCATGCATGACCACTGATAGCCAGTGAAGTCCCAGCATCACAAGCCAGGAGTTACAGTGTTAGGCATATTTTATATTTCTGAGTTAGTGGCAGTGATTGGCAGTTTATGATTTTGGCTATTTTGCCATTCAGCCTAAAGTGCTAAGGTATTGCCCAAAATTAAAACTGAACCCTCGCATACACATGCATGGAAATGTGTGTGCATGTGCATATGCACCATTTTCCATCCTGCATCTGAGTCATTGCTGCATACAAGCGCTGATCTCTATTGATAGGTGGAGCAGAGCCCTGCTGCTTGGGATTAGGAAGTTCGTACCTGCTGAAGGAGACTGCCCAGTTCAAAACAGGAGTACAGATCACCCCTAGGTTTATGTTTTCAGGCTTAGATTTTTTTGAGGAACAAGCTATGGCAACACCAGCTCCCTTTGCATAGTATCTTTTGTGCACTCTTTTATTGAAAGAGCCTCATGCCTTATCTGTGTGACAGGGTAGGAGAGCACCCATTGACTCTCCTGGCAGCTGAAGACTGGTACCAACCCTGGTAAGTCAGGAGACTGGCCTCAACTGGATATTGTTGAGAGCTTTTAGAGTAAAGTCATTAGTTCTTTTTGTCTCTGAAATTCCCATTAATCTCTTCTCAGCTTCTCTCCATTCCTTCTGCCACACCTGGCTTTTAAAAGCAAGATACCCTTGGTCTGCACTAAACATAAAGAAAGAAACATGAAACAGAAGCTGTAATTGCTTTTATAAGAGTAGTTCTTCTCCCCTGTCCCCTTTTCCTGCTGTTTGGTCACCTTTATTTTTCTCTCTTTCCCAGAGGTTTGATGTCTTTGCTCATCATTTTAACTGTCAACAGTACCCAGCAAGCTTTGTGGAGCAGGGACCTTGGGTCTGGTTTTGATCTCATTTTCAAAGATGTAAGGGGAGTTACTCGAAGATTCTGGTGGTGTAATTGAGAGCAGAATGGAACCCTCCTCTGAGATATCAGGAACATGGCATCCACCCCTTGCATCACAGGGGAGTGCTCGTTAGTGCCATAGTGACTGCAGAAAGACTCTGAGAGTTAATTTGTCACACATGTCTGTGTGTGTTGGCCTGTCTTTCCTCACCCTCTGTTCTTTTTTTATTCCATGGCATTTAATTTAGGATTAACTATCATTTACTTACACTATGTTGCAAACTAGTTACCAGAAAATTCATTTTACTGTTATCTTTCTTTCTTCCTTCCTTCCTTTTTTTGCTCTCCCCTCTCTTCTTCCCCCATCCTTTGTTAAGGGTGAAGTTTACTGCAGTGACCTTCCTTGCAGAGGTCACCATGAACTGCTAGAGGAGCACATAAGGGTCTTAAATGCACCCCTATCAGGGCAAATAAATATTTGCTCCAGGGCATTTTTGGCTGGTATGGAGCCAGCCCAGCTTGATGCCAGTTCCCCTTGGTTTTCCCCGTTGCAGGAAGCATGTCAAGGCGAGGGTTACTGCATTCCAGTGGCTGAAGAGCACAGCACTTGGATCTGCCTTCACAACATAATGGCTTCTGAGAAACCATTGCAAGTCAGCACTCATTAACAGCCCCCAGTTTGCTCTGGTTTCTGCCAGCAACAGATTCAGCTCTGGGTTTGGTGAAAGCAACACAATGGCTTAGAGCTGAGCTGGGCATAAGCAGAGAGGCTTTGGAGTGGAGGAGACACTGCAGTCTTAATTAGGGGTGGGTCTACTTTGTTTCTGCTGTAATTCTTTGGTAGCCAACATGGTTATACCATAAATGAATGCTGTTTTAAATCGGAGGTGTCTGGAGAGGGAGATCAAAGGCTAATAAAGGGAAAAAATTTCTTGTGACTGATTCTGGGGAGGCAGTGCTCCTCTCAGTGTTCTTAAAGGCTATTTACAAATAGCTGGAATGGGAAAAAAAGTGTTGAAATTCCGCCTGCTTTTTGCATGTGGAGCATCAGTTTGAATTTGAAGAAATGGGACCAGCTCTAGTTCTTGACCTACACTTGCAGTGCTTAATTCTCTGTGGCGACTATGATGGATGCAAACACACTGGAGCTGGCATTAAATCAGTGCTAACTGTAGAGCTGCATCAGCACAGAGCTAACTGCTTGAATATTTAGCTGCCTTGTCAAGCAGGCTCCACTGCATGTGCTGAGCCGGGTGCTTTCTTGTCTCCACTGCTAGCAAGCATCCGAGGTGCTGAGCTTAAAGTCCCTGTGTGCCTGTGGCCACAGGAACCGTTTTCCCTGCTGTGATAGCATCTGTGCTCACAGGTACGACATGACCCCGGGGGGACTGCTGCTCAGGGAGCTGATTTTACTCTTCCCATTGCCCTGGCTGTGTGTTCCTGCCCCTGTGCTGTAATTTGTTTTTGCAAGATTAGTTTCAGCCTGGATTAGTTCCCCCGGTCCGGCTCACCACAGAGCTGAGCAAATGCTTGTGCCAGCACAAGGCAGAGCAAAGGTGGGGATGAAGGAGCACAAAAGGATGACTTGGAGAAGCAGGGCTGGGGAAAAGCAACTGTGAATTTTTTGCCTTTTGCTGTCGCTTGCTTCTTCTTGTTTGATGAAGAGATATTGCTGTTGTGCCTCCTTGTTTGCTTTTAATTTCCTTCCTCAGCCTAATTACAGAAATGGAGGAATGGTTACCTAAAGGCCAACATTGAATGAGCCCAACTGCTTTTATTTGCTGCATTTTGCTTCCAGGGCTTCATATAATTCACTATTGAATGGTTTCCCCGGTGTGCCTGGCAAGTTTGGCTGAGCATGTTTCCAGTAGTCCCCGTACGTACCTGCCAGCCATCAGTGCCACGGGCCCCCCCTGAATCCCAGTGCTCAGCCTGCAGCCAGGGCCTGGTGCTGAGCTGCACAGGAGCTGAATATTGTCTTGGTGGTGGTCTGTAAGTCTCTGAAAATCCCTTCTTTGTAGTTATTTCTGAGCAGCACTATTGCCTTTAAATACATGTGCTGCTATGTGCTCTTGCCTTTGGAAGGCACCACTGTGCAGGTTCGGGTGATGGACTGCCTTGTATGAGGACTCCCGGGAGACCTCCTTGCCTATTTCCCCCACTGCAGCACAAGCTGAGGATGGGTTTTATTCTTCTGAGCACATCAGGTCTTCTAGCACAGCATGATGTTCTGCGTACTGTCAGCTACTCTGGGCTCCTTGTCAAGGAGGGGTGCGGTGCAAGCTGAAACGCTGCTCTAATTTTTGCATTATCTCTCTTGTTGCAAATGTCATTATTTAATTAGGCTGTGCAGTACTTTCGGGGGAAGTATTTTGAAGGGAAGGCACAGTGTTTCTGCATCTTGATGCCTCTGTAACATCTGGGCTAGCTGAACACAACATGCAATAAAAAAGCAGAATTAGTGGCTTGGGTCCAACAAAAGAAATGGCTTCAGCAACTTCAGATGGGCTCCATATTTGGCCATGATGTGTTGTTCCTCTTGCTGCAATTGTAGCCATAAAAGGGTGGCTGACCAGTTGGTTTCCAAGGAAAAGCATGACCACCTTTCCTACAACATATGGACTAATCCTGGCAGGATCCTTAAGAAAACAAGTTTAGAGTTTTTAAATTACTGAGTGAATGAGTCTTTGCAGCACTGCACAGATAACTGCTGCTTTTCTGCTTTTTTTCATAATGGGTCTTTTGGAAGTATCAAGGAAAAGAGATTTAGTTCCATGTTATCCTTAAAAAATTAGTCATATTCAACTCCTTCCTTTTTCCAGAGAAAAGTCCCAACCAGTTATCAGATTTCTGGAGTGTTGTAGAAAGGATTGTCAAATAAATCCCCACGTTTTCCCTCTGTTGTTAGTTCATGCACTAACTACTTTCATTTTTTGCCTAGTGGACTTTCGTCTCTATCAGCACCTTCCTTTTCCAGAACCCAAAATTACACAAGACTTGTGGTGGTGTTGGAGATAGGAAAGTCCAGAATGCTTTGCTATGTTGGCTTTGCAGTAAGGATTTATTTATTTTACCTTTCAAAAGGTGACCCTAAAGTCACTATTATTTAAATAATACTGTCTGTAGCTGCTGGCTGTTGCTTTTTTATTGCCAAAGTATTTTTCTTTTACTTAAAGGGCCGGTACTTGCTGGTAACAAGTATATGAAGTGCTCTGACATGTGAAGTACCTCCTGAAGGGAGGACTAGGCTGTTCATATTATACTGTATTAAAATGAATATTTTCTAAGTTATTGCAGGGTTTAGAAGCTAAAATAACCAGAGGCCTCTTGTTGCAAAGTTTTATATGAGTAATAGCTCATATTTAGGTAAATAAGATTTAATAATGCTGCTCAGGTTTGGCGTAATCTCACCGTGCTTGCTCAGGTTGTGTGGGACGTTCACCTGGAGGACAGCTGGTTGCTCTCAGTGGAGCTGTTGCATTTGCTACCTTTGCCGAGACCAATTACTCAGCTAGGTCTCAGCAAACTTGAACCTAGTGTTGATCTGACCTGACTTGTAACACTTCCCTGCAGAGCCCAGATGAAGAAAGAGGTCACCCTGAGCTCCATTGTTGGATTCCCCCTCACACCATCACTGGGACAGAGACAGAGATTCAGCTCTCTATTGGAATTCTGTGAAATACCTCCCATAGGTTGTTAAAATTGAATGGTTTGAATCTGTCCCTCATTTCCAAGTGAATAAGTGCATGCAGCTGATTTTTAGAAATTTACTTGTATGGACAGGGAAAGAATTTTTAAGGCTTGCAAGATGGTACTTGTTCACAGACACCTATAGAAAAACATAATAAATTTTTAGTTCTTTAACTCTGGTTTTCTCCTAAATAGTAAAGAAATAGCCAGCTATACTTCCTGGGAGTTTTATCTGTATCTGATACCCTTTAACTGAATCTCATCCTGTGTTCGTAGATGAGGGACTTTTCTTTCAAACATGCCTCTGCTTGAGGATAGAGTCATCATATGACGAAATTCTCCAGCATTAATAACAATTATTGTTATAAAAATAAAAATGCAAAATTGCACTAAAGAGACTTTTTGTTGGGGTTTTGGTTTGTTTTGTTTTTTTTTTTTGCTATGGAGCCAAATAGTAAGTATAAGTAGACATTTAAGTGGATCTAGGAGGCTGGTAAAAGACCTCACTCCCTCTCACATAACTGTACTTTTGCAGATTTTCCAAATCTCTTGTCCATTCTGGAGCATTGGGGAAGAGTAAAATGAAAGGGGTTTTTTTGTTTGCCTTTGGCTTTCTTTTCTCCTGTGTTGTAACCCAAACCACTTAAGGACTTAATTTGATCCTTTATCACTTCCCAAGTCAGTTGCTAATCTTTTAGAGAGTCCTGGAGGAATGCGCCCACCCCCATGGTAGTCAGAGCAGGTACAGAGCCGGATACCTGCTGCTCTGCAGGATCATGCATCCCAGGGTCCTCCTCATTCAACACTTCGGCAGCTTGCAGGGGGTCCTCCAACTTGCAAATGCTCAACAAAAGGAAAAGCAAAAGGCATTGCTTGGCAAGAGGGTGAGAGTAGGTGACAGCTGTTCTTCCAGTGTGTGATACAGCCAGAGGCTGGTGGGCGCTGTAGAACAACAGGGCACTGGTGAGCTGTGCTCTGCTGGCTGTGAAGGGAGAAGCAAGTCAATCAAAAGCAGAGCAAGCAAGAGCATTCAAAGTCACAGCAAGAGAGGGCAATGGAAACTGAGGGCACAAAGAAAAGACATTTGAGCTACTGGAGTGTACCCCACAGACAGACTGCATTTTTTGTGGCTGAAAAAATCTGAAGAGCTGCATTGCAAGAGCCTGTGCTTTTCCTCCCGTGCTGGTCATCCCCTTATCAGCGGTGATGTGCACATTTGAGAACTACATTACTCTGGAAAGCCATGACTGGCATCTCTGGCACACATGTGCTTTTGTGCCAGTGAGAGCCTTCTACTCTAGTGCATAATGATTGGAGTGACTTCTGCAGTGCTTTTGGTAAATGCAGGCTGGAGAAGATCACAGAAAGAACATCACAAACTCTGATTGAGACTACTTTTTTTTTCTGTATGTAAGGAAAGACTTCTCCCCTCCCTCCTGTCTGTCTCCAGCTCCTCCTCTCCTTCCCCAGCATCACCCTTGCCAATATTTAACACTCTTGGGGGATATAGATGTTAATGTAATGACTTGGCTTTGTTTGTTGGCAGGCAGTAAGGAATGCCATGCTTGGTGGCACGTATTTCAGAGGCATTTAATAATCGTCAGTGTCTCGTGTTTTTGAGCAGAGTAGCTGTGAAATGCAATAACAGCCTTTGTCCAATGCAGTGCCCACACTGATGAACCCAGCAGAGTTTCCCAGCATCTTCCTGGATGTGTGTGTCAGGCATGTGCAAACTCCATGCTGGGGCACGACCAGAGCATGCACCTTTCTTTCCCATTCCCTGCTGTGCCAAGGTGTCAGAGTGTGCAGGCTGGATGGGAGCACCCCATCATTCTAGCACATCTCATGCATGTTCCTTGAGACTTGCCCTACCAGATAACCTCGATACAACCACTATGGCACATAGGGAAGGTGACAGAGATGGGATCTGTAACACTGTACCCAAGGGAATAGTGCTCAAGTATCAGCTTCATGCTGAGGTGCAGAAATGAAGATGAGAGGAGGAACAAGGGATGCTCCCATGAATGGGTGTTTATATCCTACAGACTGCAGGATCTGGAAGTGGTGTGCACCAGCTCAAGTAGTTTGGCTGTCAGATGAAGAGCTGGGTGAGATGCCAGCACACCAGTTATGGCACACTGATGAAGGTAGGAACTGAGCAATTGGAATGAGGTAGGGCAAAGTCCCACAGTTAAAAATGCTATGCAAAAGAGCAGCGTAAATCATAATTGCTAAGAAGAGCCCTGCAGGTAAAGGATGTGGGCATAGGGAAAATGCTGCAGCAGCTAAAAACACCATAAGGAACAATGACTTTGAAGCTGTGGTTTCCTCAAAGACTCAGTAAGCCATGCACGGAATGAATGCTGGGCATGACCAGCCATCCGAATCTCAGGCATGGTTAGTGAGGAAGATGAGTGAGGATTTGGAAAGGGACATATGTACTGTGCTAACCTTATCTGCTGAGAGCATCTCTTAAATGAAATAGGTGGAAAAGACCTGCAAAATAATTTTTTTCAGGGGGAAGGTTGGAGAAAAAAAATCATCCTACCTATAACGCCTTTTTATTCTTGTGAGGTCTGAACTCTTGTAAGGGTTTATGGAACCAGTAATGCAATACTACCGTCACATAAAGGCTTTCAGTGCTGAGATATTAATTCCTTCTAAGACAATACTGAACACATAGGCCAGGCAATCTTTCAAAATTATGTGCACAGTTTCTGTGCATGTTCATGTTGTTATTTTCCGGTACAAATTGTTCTGCATGCATAACCATATACAAATTTAGTATGATTAATTATTCAGACACCACTAGGAAGTGCTAAGAGCCTTAAAGAAAAAAAGAGCACAAGGTCCTTGCTCTACAGATTTTTTGCACAGAAAAGGAGAGGAGGGAAGGAAATGTGAAGGCCAGGTCTGATAAGGTAGGTCTATAAATTTAGCATAGGAAGGCTGCACCCTCCCTTTTAATATATTCTGAACTTTTGCATTTTCCAGCTTGTCAAAGGAAAAATGGGATAAATATTTATCTTCCCCAAATGATCTCTGGTTAGGCTTATCTTGACTATAGATTGAAAATCAAAATATAAATCATGAGCCTTTCTTATGCAAATACCCATTGTTAACATTTGTCAGACACAGAGCGAAAACACTCAAAGTCCTCTCTCATCTTCATGGAGAGGACTTCATAGATTTTATGAAAATAAAATCACGCAAGTAAGTAATGCTGAAAGTGCTAATATTCTTTGAAGCCTTTGAGCAGCATTGAAACCTGAAGATGAACTGTCTATAAAAATAAATACAAAAACTGCTTGGCAAACTAATGACCCAAACCCACCATTTTGTGGGAATCTTCATACACTGAAAGGTTTGTCAAGCACTGGAATAGGCTGACCAGGAAAATGGTGGAGTCACCAGCTCTGGAGGTATTTGAAAGATGAGTCCATGTGGCACTTAGGGATATGGTCTAGTGGTGGACTTGACAGTTCTGGGTTAACATTTGGACTGGATGATCTCAAAGGTCTTTTCTAACCTAAATGATTCTATGCTTCTAAAAGTACCCCTGGCACAATGGCAACTGGAATTGTGGGATTTCATGTTTCTGTTGAAAGGCGTGATCTCTAAGAGAAAAAAAAAAGCAGAAAACGGGAAAGTTTACATTGGCCACATCAGGAGGAAGCCAGGGGAAAGCTAAATTAGGTAATTGAGGAAATATTTCAGACTATTCTCTACCCCTTGAGGGCTCTAAGTTTCTTTTTTGAAAGCTGTCACTTTGTAAATATGAGGTACTTGGAATTCTCAAGTTATTACTGTCACTGACTTGGAGAGGCTTTTCTGACTGGCATACTTGGCTGAGAAGGGTTAGTGAAGGGATTTTGTAATATTTTTTTTCCTCCTAATTTGGAGTATATTACCTAGCTCTCAATCACAGCTTCATAAATATAGCTGAATAGTATCATCACAATCTCAGTGACTATGGTGGGAGATATGACAGTGGAAGTTAACAACAATTTCCAGTCAAGAACAGAAAAAGTCTAAGTAGGTGTCTGTAACACAGAACAAGTCTTTCCTATGTCTTTCCTTTAGTGCTTCTCTCTTATCTTCTCAAGTAAAAAACAGATCAATTTGGACAGTCTGAAGTTTTGATCTCTTCTTTCTCTACATTTTTTTCACTTTTTGTCCTTAAAAAAGGAACCATAGTCTGCAAATAAGACCTTCAGTTTCTGTCCCATGCTTCCATATTGACGAGAAGAAATGTAGGACGAGCATACTGAGGTTGCATAGCTGTGCTCTGATCCATCACTGCAGAGAATGCAGGGATGCTTGTGCACAGAAATGTTGCCTTTCCTGCATTGTTCGTTGATTTTCAAGCTGAGACAGCCCAGAAGGGCTCTGCAGCTTTCAAGCTCTGCCAGCCTCTTGGTGGGTCTCAGCCTGGATCAGGAGGGACATTTAAGTGCACATGGAGATAAGGATGCTCTTTGTTTTAGTGCTTATTTGAGATGAGGTCAGCAACGTTGAACAAGTCGTAAAGAGCATGGCTGGGGAGAAAGTCCAAGTTCAGCTGCCTTTGCTGTGGGGCTGATGTCAGAAGGATTTACCCAGCTCTGGGGACTTTTGTTTGGAAAGACTGACTGCTTTTCCAGAGACAATGGCTGTGCTGGGGCCGGGGCTGGGAGCAGTGGGAGACAGGCACACGGCCACTGAATGGGCCCAGCCGCTGTGCAGATGGAGGGATCAGCCAGCAAAACAAAAGTAAAGCTGCTGCCAGCACATTGCTGAAAAGAGAGGGGCAGGACAATGCACCCAGGCCAGCGTGGGAGCTGCCCCTGTGGGTGCCGTGGAGTCAGGGGGCTTTGCAGTGACGTTGGTTCCCTGAGAGGGAGAATGCAGCCCTCATTTCAAATAGGGAACATGAAAGCAGGCCTGCCTGCTGACTCAGCCTCAGAAGTGTCAAATCCCAGCGGGGACTGGCATTGCCCTCATACCTGCCCAGCCACTTCTGTAAGGTTTCTGCATGCAGGGTTCCAGTGAAATTGCTAGGATCTCTCCTTCACTGAAGCAAATCCTGTGCCTCTGTGGGCATGCTATGGCTTCCAACAAATTTGTGATTTTGTTCCCAAGGATAAAATGGTATTTGTGAATCACAAATTCATAGGGTTAGTTGAAGAAGGCATCTTTGCAGGTAGAGTGTGTGGTTTCTCGCTGCTCCAAGTGAGGGCCACAGCCACTACAAGCCAAGGACTGAGTGCATGTGGGGAGCAAATCTGTGCCTCTTGTTGGCAAATCACACAGGTCTGGGGCAGAGTCATGTGAGCCAGGTGCCAGGGCAATGCCTTGACACGGCTGCCTGCTTGGAGGAGCAAGGTACCAAACACTATGGAGGGGTGCCTTGTTGTCTGGCCAGCCCAGTCATTCATAAACATGCTTTTTCATGGAATCATAGAATGTTTGGGGTTGGAAGGGACGTGAAAGGTCATTTAGTTCCAACCCCAATGCCATGGGCAGGGACACCTTTCGTTAGAACAGGTTGCTCAAAGCCCCATCTGACCTGGCCTTGGTTGAATTGCTTTTTTTGCTCTTGGAAAAAAATCCTTCCTTTTGAAGACACCAAAATATCTTCTTTTGCCCTGGTGGTGGAGTAGGTCATGTGTGTCACTAGAGTTTTAACTCTGACAGTGGAAGGGTTGGCCAATACCATGCCAGGAGATGACTTTAGGGGAAACATCAATGATGTAGGCAGTCTTCTGAGTTGCTTTGAAGAATTTCCAGGATTTCACTACCCTAAAACTTACAAGACTTCTAGTTTTTAGCCTTAGTTAATTTTGCCCAGATTTTTACCATTTGTTCTTGAACCAGCTTCCATAGTCTGCCTTTATTTTTGGCCTTTGTCTCCACAGTGAATTTAGAGAAGGTACCACTATAATTCCTCAGCCTTCATTTTGGACGACTAAAGCTGGAGACTTCTAGCCTTCTCTTATAACACAGGTTCACAAATCCCCAGTTCCTGGCAATTTTTCTGTTCCAGAGCTTAGCTTAAGAACATTCTTGTAAATCTTAGCCCAAAAGGACTGTGGGATTTTGTGTGATACATCCCTGTATGTTTTGTCACTTTTACTAGGCTGATATAAATGTGTTTATGAATACGTAGAGTGCATGCACATGTGCATACTGCAGATGTGATGTTTTGGAATTGTTATGCATATCACATTTTTAACTTACCTATATTTTCTTCAACAGTTTGATTTATTTTTAACTCCTTACTATATCAAAGAATGCAAGTGACTTTGTAATTTTCGAGAGTCCCAAATCAAAATTACATATCACAGTTCATGTAGAAAAGGCACCAAATACAGCCTTGGAAATCCCACTAATCTCTGGTTTTCATCTCTTAGAAAGAAATACTTGCTGAAGTAATTTTACCCCTGTCAGAGAAGCAAGTGAAAGAAAGTGTTTCCAGAGAAGTTGGTATTTTAGAGATATAGATTTCAGAAGAATTAAAAAAAATTACTTTTTTAATTGCAGAGAGTATTGCTGGTTTGAATGGTGGGACATTTGAAAATGGGTTTTTTAAAGCAGTGTTGGAAAATGAGAGCAGATAGAATAGAAATATGTTCATGAGCAAAGGTAGCAGCTGCTGGAAATGCCCCTGTTTTCTGCCATGGTCCTGTGAGGTGAGCTCTTCCCAGCTGATCCGTGGTGCTCAGAACTGCTGCCACACTGCCCAGTGGGGGAATCCTTTCGTCTTGGTTTCCATGGGCATTAGACATGCTTCTTCTAAATACTGCCTCCATTTGGAAGCTGAATATCATCTCACTGAACTCCAAAGGCCATTTTCTTCCAAAACTAGTCTCCAGGGTTGCCTAATGTTATTTAGTGTGTAAAAATGCTGTGTTTTCTATCTCTCTTTTTACAATGCAATGGTTTAACTGGTGGCAAGTATACTGAACCCAGCCTGTGGCACACTTCAGTTGCCCAGAGTGATACTGGAAAAATATATGGGTTCCTGTTACATACTGACTTAGAGGTGGAAAAGATTGTCTTGTTTCAGTTCCACTCTGCCAATTGCTTTCTACCCACAAGTTCAATTGGTAATTATGTCAAGGAGAGGGGACTTTGCCAAGTGGAAGGATGTTTGGTCTGTGTGCTGTTTCCCCAAATATGTTTATGACAGCTTTGCACTGCCAGACTATTTATCAGTGACTCTAGTCCCAAATCTTCCTATAAACAGAATGATAGTCATCTGAGATAACTAATCTCAGCAAGGGCTGCTTTCTAAAGTTGTGCATCATGGGGAAGGTCCATCTGCTTTGATAAAACAAAAGTGAAGGCTTGTAATATGCCAACATCATTCTCCTGATGATTATACCAAACAATGAGCTCTCTTCAGAGACCTTCCTACTCTCCTGTGATATGATTCCCTAGAACTCTCCAGCAAACTTCCAAGCCTGTCATATTGCCAAAAAATTCAATAGCTATTAGATTGGGAAGGAGGGCATCCTAACTGATTGATACTGATGTGCTTATTTCAACAGATTGTGGTGGGTCTCTACAGCCAAAGGTGTTAATGTGACCTTGACACTGTGTGGTGTTTAATGGTCAAGTGAGGTTTCAGAGTCTGAGCACAGAAATCTCTGACTGTTTGGGCATCTTGCCAACGACTTCCATTAAAGTCTCTGACTTACAAAGACTTCACATTATCACATAATAGTCACTTTACCATACTACATTTGGTAAAGATACAGATGAAAAAGCAGGGGAGCAACTGAAGGCATCTGAAAGATGTTGTGTGGACAGATCTCATTTTGCTTCTGAAGTACATTCTGTTTTCCTTTAGCTATGGAGGTTTACAAGGAAAATCCAGTTTAGGAACTTAGAATTAGCATTAAATATAGCATTAAAGATCATCCTGTTGGAAGGCAAAGTCACCCAAAATAAGCTGGAGTAGTTACTGCTGCCTTTTTTAGAGAACAGTGTATTCTTGCTTGAAAGATAAAGAAAGAAAAAAAGGCAGATAGAAATTATAAAAGAATGCTACTTCCATTGCTGTTTCTGAGAATCTTGGCAGCCTCAGCACGGGAAGAAGGCTGAACACAGCCTTATCACTCACTCCAAGACTTGGCAAATTAGGACCAGCATTAAGCTGTTCATGACTGCTTTTAGCTGTCTTTGTGGTTATGAGCTTACTACAAAATTGCCAATGAAATGCTGTTGACAGCTGGCTGGGCTTCCTTAGACAAAAGGAGAAAAGAGAGAATTAAGAAGAAGTGGAAGAGTCTTTCATTTTTGCTCAGAGCTAGGACCAGCATTCACAATGCAAATTTTAATTTTCATAAATATTTGCATTTAACAAGTGAAGCTCCTTTGGTTTCCCTGAAAGTTTCTGTGTGTCAGGAGCAGGGAGGGAGCAGGACATTTTGGTCTGGCCTAGACATGGACTGAAAACAGGCAGTGGGGACCATCTTCAGATGCACAACTTCTTTGCTGCATTTACTAACACTCCATCATTGAAAGAGGGGCCTGGCCTCAACTCAGCATCAAGCCTTAGGGAAAACACTTGGGGAAACCTGTCTTGTGCCACCAATGCATGGTCAATAATTCATCCATTTGTGTGACATAGTCATGGTGTGGGCAAGAGTCACAGTCTCAGGAACTGAGGCTGGATGAGGCCTACCCTGGCACTGGAAGAGGAACAGGCTCAGTCCCTTCCCAGAAACTGTAGCCAGAAGATTTGTGGCATCTTTTAATTCATTAGAAAATGTTCATATTAGAGGGTCTTTCATTTTGTCCATATATTGTTGAATTGATCCAGGTTTCAGTTTACGGTTGGCAAACAAGACTTGCCTACCTGGTCCAGGTTGAAATTGCATGGATTTCCTGGAGGTGGATGAGAAAGGAGTTTGTTCCATTGAGGACATTGTGGCAGGTGGCTGCCACATTGCAAAGGCAACCTTTTTATAACCATTAGAATGGCTTTTTCCTTGGTGCCCTGCCTCTGCACTTCTTAAATCACCACTATTAGGAGGCAAGCACCCCACAGCCGTCATACTTACAGCCATGGGAGTTTGACCTCATGTGCATTTTAAATTCCTGTTTGTTGAAAGATGTTTTCAGGCACCTACTGGATTTCCTTCTCTTCAGAAAGTGGCTTTTAGATTGTAATTGAGAAAAACAGGGCTGAAGATGCACACACACAATTTAATTTGATCGAATCATAATTTGTCAAAGGAAGAATGGATATAGGCATAAACTTTGATGACACTCAAGTAAGAAAATAAAAATTAAAAATCTGTGCCCAGTAGTGCACCACGGTTCCACACCTGCACCGTCTCATGTATCTCTGCATACACATTTTCAATGCCAACGTGAATATCACAGTGTGCATTTACAAAGCCAGTTTGAACGTTAGGTTTCATTTACACAGGACTAAACATAGAAATGACTGTCTATCTGTCATCTTTCTCTCTTCCTGTGTGCACATATCAATGATGAAATGAATTGCAGAAATTTATGAGCAAAAATCTCATGAAAATTGGAATGGGTTATGCAATAAACATTTAACTGCATACATAGAAGTTTATTGGTGCATCATTGCATCTTTCAACACAGAATTTGAGGTCATGAAACATGAATAAACATTGTAATTGTGAAGTTTCTAAATACAAGCAGTTGGAGATTGATAGTGAGGCTTGAGAAAATGGCTATTTGACTTTTTCATGGAATTAAATGAGGCTAGTATGAAAAATCTGATGGGTTGTATAAATTTAGGAATTACTGATTGCCAGAACAAATGAGTATATTCCTACACTTAAAAAGCAATTGCTCAGTTTAATCTGACTACTGGTGTACTGACTATCAGAAGAAGATGGATCCAGACTCTTCTCATTGGTATCTTATGACAGGACAAACTCAAATGACAGGAAATTTCATTGAAAATAAGAAAAAGCTTTTCTATGTTGAGTGTAATCAAACACTGGAGCAGGTTGCCCAGTGAAGTTGTGTAGTCTCCATCTATGGAGATACTCAAAACCCAACTGAACATGGCTGTGAGAAACCGGCTGCAGCTGCCCCTGCCCTGAACAAGGGTGGGCCTGGATGTGCTCCAGATGTGCTTCCAGCCTCTGTCTGAGCCTGATCCAGAGAGTTTCTGTCTCCTGTGGGTCATCAACACTGTACATGAAAACATTTCTTCTGGGAGACTATCTGAAAGCACTCTGACTTCTGCTGTATGTTTAGAAGTTAGACACTTAAATTTCAGCTGGTTATCTGGCTTCTGTTACGGTCAGTATCAGAGCCACCTCTTCTGTGTTCTGGGTGTTTAAGTGGACAAGATAACACATATCTTGTGAAGGTCTCTGTTCCTCTTTCTTGACCAACTCAGACACAGAGGTCTAGCTTTCAGATTCCCCCAGTTGGGTGATTCCTACCACAAGTTTCTCTCAGTGCCTGCCCAGCTATGATGCATGTAAAATTAGCAAGCACCTGGGAAAATACCAACCATAAATGCTCAGTGCCAGCCGCACTTTCTCCCTGTGCAAAATGGGAATGGTGTCACTGAGCCAGGTTTGTAAAGCATGTCAGGAGCTGAGAACAGACATTCCCTGGGGGACTCCAGCTCTGTCTGCATGGCAGTAGTTCAGGGCAGCAGGAGTAGGCACACAAATTAAGAGTCAGTGCTGAGAACTTGTCCCTACACTGTGCCTGTTGCAGGGGCTCGCCAGATCCAGCCTTGCGGACTGAACACCCTTCAGCAGCTGGAATATGTTCGATGTGTTCCTCGAGCACATCCTGCAGTTTGGTTTTGTATGAAAATAATCCGGTTTGCATGCTCCCAAAGCACTCTAAGATGTTAACCAAGACATGGTGTGTGAGAATAGGAAGGAAATTCACTCTCAAAGCATATTTGTGATCAGGCCACAAAAAATGCATGCATACCTCATGAAAGTTAAAGATCAAAATAATTAAAAATAAAAAAAGAGCAAAAATGGACAAAGTGAATTGCTGTTATATTATTAGAAGAATCATCTTAATAAAGGTGATAATATAGTAGGGGATGAGTTTATCAGTACATCGTAGAATCATAGAATCACAAAATGGTTTGAGTTGGAAGGGACCTTAAAGATCACCTGGTTCCAAGCCCCGCTGCCGCAGGCTGGAACATCTTCTGTTAGACCCATCCAGCCTTGCCTTGAATTNAGTTATATTATTAGAAGAATCATCTTAATAAAGGTGATAATATAGTAGGGGATGAGTTTATCAGTACATCGTAGAATCATAGAATCACAAAATGGTTTGAGTTGGAAGGGACCTTAAAGATCACCTGGTTCCAAGCCCCGCTGCCGCAGGCTGGAACATCTTCTGATAGACCCATCCAGCCTTGCCTTGAATACTTCTGGGGAAGAGGCATCCTCAGCTTCTCTGGGCAATCTGTTCCAGTGCCTCATCACCCTCACAGTAAAGAATTTTTTTCTAATATATAATCTAAACCTACTCTCTTCTGGTTTAAAGCCATTCCCTCTTGTCCTATCCCTACATGCCCTTGTCAAAGATCCCTTTCCAGCTCTCCTGTAGGCCCCTTTAGGTACTGAAAGGCCACCATAAGGTCATCTCAGAGCCATATCTTCTGCAGGCTGAACAGCCCCAACTCTCAGCCTGTTCTTACAGGAGAGGTGCTCCATCCCTCTAATCATCTTGGTGGCCTCCTCTTGACTTGCTCCAACATGTTGGTGTCCATCTTGCACAGAGGACCGCAGAGCTGGATGCAGCACTCAACTGTTTTTGATGCAGCCCAAGACACGTTTGACTTTCTGAGCTGCCAGTGCACATTGCCAGGCCATGTCCAGCCTCTCACCCACCAGCACCCCAAGTCCTTCTTGACTGGGCTGCTCTTGATCCATTAATTCCCCAGCCTGGA
>VZTH01000306.1:189883-260399 GCA_013397815.1 Aleadryas rufinucha
CTGTCTATCTGTCATCTTTCTCTCTTCCTGCGTGCACATATCAATGATGAAATGAATTGCAGAAATTTATGAGCAAAAATCTCATGAAAATTGGAATAGGTTATGCAATAAACATTTAACTGCATACATAGAAGTTTATTGGTGCATCATTGCATCTTTCAACACAGAATTTGAGGTTATGAAACATGAATAAACATTGTAATTGTGAAGTTTCTAAATACAAGCAGTTGGAGATTGATAGTGAGGCTTGAGAAAATGGCTATTTGACTTTTTCATGGAATTAAATGAGGCTAGTATGAAAAATCTGATGGGTTGTATAAATTTAGGAATTACTGATTGCCAGAACAAATGAGTATATTCCTACACTTAAAAAGCAATCGCTCAGTTTAATCTGACTACTGGTGTACTGACTATCAGAAGAAGATGGATCCAGACTCTTCTCATTGGTATCTTATGACAGGACAAACTCAAATGACAGGAAATTTCATTGAAAATAAGAAAAAGCTTTTCTATGTTGAGTGTAATCAAACACTGGAGCAGGTTGCCCAGTGAAGTTGTGTAGTCTCCATCTATGGAGATACTCAAAACCCAACTGAACATGGCTGTGAGAAACCGGCTGCAGCTGCCCCTGCCCTGAACAAGGGTGGGCCTGGATGTGCTCCAGATGTGCTTCCAGCCTCTGTCTGAGCCTGATCCAGAGAGTTTCTGTCTCCTGTGGGTCATCAACACTGTACATGAAAACATTTCTTCTGGGAGACTATCTGAAAGCACTCTGACTTCTGCTGTATGTTTAGAAGTTAGACACTTAAATTTCAGCTGGTTATCTGGCTTCTGTTACGGTCAGTATCAGTTCATGGAAGAGCCACCTCTTCTGTGTTCTGGGTGTTTAAGTGGACAAGATAACACATATCTTGTGAAGGTCTCTGTTCCTCTTTCTTGACCAACTCAGACACAGAGGTCTAGCTTTCAGATTCCCCCAGTTGGGTGATTCCTACCACAAGTTTCTCTCAGTGCCTGCCCAGCTATGATGCATGTAAAATTAGCAAGCACCTGGGAAAATACCAACCATAAATGCTCAGTGCCAGCCGCACTTTCTCCCTGTGCAAAATGGGAATGGTGTCACTGAGCCAGGTTTGTAAAGCATGTCAGGAGCTGAGAACAGACATTCCCTGGGGGACTCCAGCTCTGTCTGCATGGCAGTAGTTCAGGGCAGCAGGAGTAGGCACACAAATTAAGAGTCAGTGCTGAGAACTTGTCCCTACACTGTGCCTGTTGCAGGGGCTCGCCAGATCCAGCCTTGCGGACTGAACACCCTTCAGCAGCTGGAATATGTTCGATGTGTTCCTCGAGCACATCCTGCAGTTTGGTTTTGTATGAAAATAATCCGGTTTGCATGCTCCCAAAGCACTCTAAGATGTTAACCAAGACATGGTGTGTGAGAATAGGAAGGAAATTCACTCTCAAAGCATATTTGTGATCAGGCCACAAAAAATGCATGCATACCTCATGAAAGTTAAAGATCAAAATAATTAAAAATAAAAAAAGAGCAAAAATGGACAAAGTGAATTGCTGTTATATTATTAGAAGAATCATCTTAATAAAGGTGATAATATAGTAGGGGATGAGTTTATCAGTACATCGTAGAATCATAGAATCACAAAATGGTTTGAGTTGGAAGGGACCTTAAAGATCACCTGGTTCCAAGCCCCCCTGCCGCAGGCTGGAACATCTTCTGTTAGACCCATCCAGCCTTGCCTTGAATTCTGGGGAAGAGGCATCCTCAGCTTCTCTGGGCAATCTGTTCCAGTGCCTCATCACCCTCACAGTAAAGAATTTTTTTCTAATATATAATCTAAACCTACTCTCTTCTGGTTTAAAGCCATTCCCTCTTGTCCTATCCCTACATGCCCTTGTCAAAGATCCCTTTCCAGCTCTCCTGTAGGCCCCTTTAGGTACTGAAAGGCCACCATAAGGTCATCTCAGAGCCATATCTTCTGCAGGCTGAACAGCCCCAACTCTCAGCCTGTTCTTACAGGAGAGGTGCTCCATCCCTCTAATCATCTTGGTGGCCTCCTCTTGACTTGCTCCAACATGTTGGTGTCCATCTTGCACAGAGGACCGCAGAGCTGGATGCAGCACTCAACTGTTTTTGATGCAGCCCAAGACACGTTTGACTTTCTGAGCTGCCAGTGCACATTGCCAGGCCATGTCCAGCCTCTCACCCACCAGCACCCCAAGTCCTTCTTGACTGGGCTGCTCTTGATCCATTAATTCCCCAGCCTGGATTGATCCCAGGGGTTGCCCTGAGACACGTGCAGCACCCTGCACTTGATTTTCTCAAACCACATGAGGCTCCCATACGCCCACTTCTTGTCCAGGTCCCTTTGAATGGCATCCCATCCTCCAGGAGTGTCAGTACATGGTTCATTCTGCCTAAAATGTACTTTCAGAGGTACTGAAATTGTTCAAGAAAAGGGATGAGATTTGATTAGTATTTTTGACAGAAAAGAGGAGGCAGTGAGACTTAACAAAGTCAAAACATTTCATTGCAGCAATTTTCTGAACACAAAAATATGTCATTTTGAGATTTGATAAATGAAACTTTTCAACCTTTAATTCTGAAACAGTGTGTTCATTTAAATATATGATCTTTAAACATTTAAATATATGATTTGGAAAATCATAGAAGAAGGCTTTAAACTGCACTAAGTATACCAAAACAGAAGAAAGGATTTGGTTTTAGTCTAATGCAATATAATTTGCATCTTTTTGTGGTATATGAATTTTTTTTTTTTTTTTTGCTTGGGCTGTAAAGAAAGAATTTTGGATGAATAACAGGTGTTTAGGTTGATCATTGAATGTATTTCCTATCCATACCACCTGACAACTGTATGTGGCATTTATTCAGCTCTTTGAAATGCAACTGTGGGTTTTGCAGACAAGAAGATAATTTGCTTTACGTAATTCTATCAATAATTTTCTATCTTCATTTCTGAAAAAATTTAAAAAATTAAAAAGCCCCAGAGGATATGATATGGGAAATTCTGCCTAGTTTTGTGGCACAGATTTTGACCTCATATGCTTCTACAGATAATCATGGCTCCTCTGCTCTTGTACAACAGGAGTTTCCAGGAGTGTCACTGCATTTAGTTGTGCCCTGTAAGTATTCTCATACTGTGATTTTCACAGTTGCTACTGGATGTTGGGTTTTCTTCTCAAAGAATGAGCTGCATGGGCAGCCACAGCTCAGCCATGGACTTCACAGTCTTTAGTTCCACCTTCATTGTAAATACAATAAAACTTTTGTTCCAAGTGGATGCCTGTAACAAAATAGGATCAGTTTCCTTCCATACTTTTCATAGGTGTTGCCATTAATTTTTTCCTGGCTAAAAACTTCACCTATGAACAGGTCCACATCCTGCATCAGTCTGCAGTAGGTTGGTTAGCACCCGGCAGAGGAGTTTCTGTGTGCAGGAGCTTTCCCCCCATTTCGATGTTGCTTTTCACCATTGTTCACGTTCTGTACCAGTAGCACAAAAATGGTGTGCAAGCACTGTATTACCAAGAGTGCCATGCTGTGAATCCATCCCAATGCAAGGGGCCCTGCTGGTAGCGACTTGCTGCCATTGCCTTTGTCTGGGGTGAGACCCAAAGCGGGCACTCCCTGGCACTGGGAGAGTGAAGGTAAGAGGTGGAATGGAGCTACTGACAGTTACATTCTTCCCTTACAGTGAAACAGATGGATTCATACATTGGTGCAGCCCCTCTTGGTCACACATGATGTTTTCAGAAATACACAGAAGAGATTTCCCTAAAAATGCAAACAAGATATCGGAGAAATGCACACATGCATTTTGCATGACCTCTGCTTCTCTCTTGAATCACCCAGCTTATCCAGAATTGGAGGGCCTGGATCTCTTTGGGTGGCATGTTCTGTCCTGCCACGGAGGAGAAAACGCTGGCACTCACCTGGCATTGTAATGTAGGTCATGCATGTTGCAGCACAGCAGCTGAGCAAATGTGAGCACTGCCAAATGGGTCTGTGGATGGTCCTGAGAGAAACAACAAACAGTTTGCTTTATTGCCACCTCCCTATCTCCTCCTTTTTTTCATTTCCCCCCCTCTCCAAATCCAATGAGATATAAAACAAATATCATGGCTGTCAAAAAATTTGCTGGTTCTCTTTTATGTAGGTGCCTACTCACTTCAGAGTTTAGATACCTGCAGCATACACAAAGTTCAGACTCTGGCTCTTTGAAATATGCCCTGCTTCGATTTCTGCCCTTACCTCTGTATGTTCTTGATATACACACAGCTGTTGATGAGTTGGAGGGAGGAGATGCTCTGCCCTGTTTTAGGTTGTCCATAAATGAGACTGAATTTTAAGACACTGAATACTTGGGGCACACTTGTGAGTATTCATATGTGAATGTATGTTTGTGTGGGTCCAAGCAGGGATTTTTTTTGAGATTTTTGAAGGCTTTTGAGTGTGGCTGACTGCATCAGAGCAGAACCAGAATGCTGGCTTTGCAGAGCTCTTGAAAGCCTGGGGAGATGAAGCCACAAGCGATGGTTCCCCTTAGTGGTAGGAATTGAGGAGACAGCCATATTAGTCAGGTGACATGAAAGGTGTATGGTAGAGCAATGTATATGTTTGCTATGTATATGTTTCAGTGACTTAATAGCATATGGGACTCTCAGGACAGATGACCTGTGAACAAGACATCATTGAGAAGTCTTGGAGGAAAACATATAGATGAAAGCTGAATTCCTCACTTGTACTCTGTGGGAACTAGGAAAAATGTTCATTTTGCAAGGAACCAAGTTGATAACTCTGTCTCCAAGTTGATTTTCTTCTGCTGTTCAGAAAGAAGCTGGAGGAAAGGCAGAGAGATGTAGTGCTTGTCCTCAGCACTCACGTGGCGTTGTGAGGACCTGGGAATACATACCATGGGTTGGTCTGTCATGAGGGCTTATCTTCACAGCGCACAGCTACTTCTCCCAGGGTGCAGCAGAAGTACAAGCCAGCCCTGATAAGGGAAAAAAAAAGCAGAAGTTAGCATCAAATGTCCTTTTTCATTTCAATTGCTTTCCCGGTTGCCATGCACCAAATTGTCTGTTTATTTGCCCCTGGAGCACTTAGTTCTAGTGTATGATTATATACTACTTTTTTGGCCCTGTTTGGAGACAATGAGTGGGTGTGTTTGTTCTGGTAGCTTTAGGGTAAGAAATAGCAAAAGAGGTACCATCTCCTCTGGGGCTGGGAGGAAGGTGAGCACTGATTCTGTTATTACAACAGACTCCATCCTGGGGTTTGCCGACTCCATGCATGGACATGCACGAATAAGAGGAAGAGCAGGGAAATGAATAAATGGAAACAGAACAGCACTACTGTGCACGTTTAAATGTTTAATGTTATTTTTCAATGCAGCCTCTTTCATTTCGCAAAGGACATGGCTGCTTGCATGTTCAAGGGTAATTCACCCATAAAATTTAGCCCATTGCCAGGATGGGATATGGGTGTCACTTCCCAGTACACTACACTGCTTTACAAATTATTGTGTCTTTTTAGGAAAAGACAGAAAAGGTTGTGAGTTGGGTTCTTAAAACTCTGAGAAATGTACTTTCAGTGAGAAGATAATCTTCTGACTCTCAGATAACAGCAGATGTGAACCCAGCCACTGAACTTGCTCCCAGAGTGTTCTGGGCCACAATGGAACTATTCCCGTTAAAACTGTAAGACCATAATGTTTCCAGATCTTGTTGGAAACAGCAGAGAGGAAAGCTTCATTTTCCTACTTGGCTAGGGCAGTTTTAGTTAGGTTTCTGGTGGCAGTTTCCTCACCTCCTCACCTCACCCATTATTTCCACAGGGGGACTTGGAAGGCATGCAGTGTGAAAGATGTTTATAATTCACTGCTGAGCCCCACAGAAATATCCATAGATTGGCACAATCTAAAATCCAGGGGCACAGACATTTTCTTCTCCTGTCTCCTGCTGTTTCTTAGCCAAGACTGAGTCTTTCAAATCCTGTCACTTGAGATCATATCATTTTCTCTGCTGACTTTCCCTTGAGAGGAGGGGTACTTCCTCTCCAAGTCCCCAGAAGCCAGAGGAGAAAGACAAGAAAAACTGGAAAAAATAGGCCATCTCCCTAGATTTGCCCTCAAACCTGAAACAGACCTATAAACCACAAAGTTGGTGTCTTTGGAGATGGAGGGGCCCCTAAGGCAGAAGCCGTCGCCAGCAGCCAGGGATGAATGTGCCGGAGGGGTGCAGGAGGGATCCCATGGGCAAATCCTGTGTGCAGAGGACAGAGGGGGCTGCCTGGCACGCACAGCTGCCCCCAGCGCTGCTTTTGGTGCAAAAGGGAGCAGCGGCCGGCCCAGCTCCTGGGAAACCCACACCCTGCATTGCTGCCTGTCTATTGCTATCTATTGCTGCCCTCCCAGCTGACCGCAGTCTGTGCCCCGAGGAACAGCACGGTTCCCCCCACGTTTTGTGATCTTATCTGGGGAATTCTGAATGTTTTCTTTCGCTGGGCTGGGTTGGTTTGTTTAGGTTTGTTTTCTAGGACAGCACACTTCCTGAGAGGATCAAATTAAGAGGCATCACTAACTGCATTTTTTGTTCCATCATTGTTTTCTTCCAGTCCTCGTTTTCTCATTCTCCTTCTTTGTGGATAGATTTTAGGCATGATACTCAGTGACACTGAAAGCAATTTATGAGCTGGAAGAACCAGTAAACCACAGGAAAGTTACTGCAATTTAGAAAAGACTGGAAAAGCAGGGAGGCGAAGAGCAGCTGTTATCACAACTGAAATAGGCTGCAGGACACAGCTGATGGTTTCTGTGGGAGAAGCAGGCCTGTGCACAGATAAGCTTCCATAATCATCAAGAAACTAAAGGGAAAAAATCTTGAGTCCATAGGCGGTATTCAAGAGGATTGCATCGTTGCCTCTTGGCTCAGCCATGCTTGGGTTCAATAAGTCTGGGATGAGACAGAAAAATGTGCCGCAGGGACACGCTTTGACTCTTTTCCACTATAACCAGTCTGCAAGTCCTTGCAGATTTTTTTCCTATATGAGAAGAAAAATAAATATTCAAGAGTGAATGGACCAACAGATACCAAATTCTTAAAATGGCTGACTTGTTTTATGTCTCTAGTTGCAGGGAGTTCACACACATCTGTCCTTCTCTGTGTGTACTTGTTACACATCAAAATAAACCTCTTAGCCCTGGTTCACCAAGGTATAGATGATTCATTCCAACGGAGTTGGTCAAAATACTAATTTTCTTACAGTTAGTCATGTTCTTGAATACTTCTTGAAACAAGACTAATGTTTCACCATTAGCACAGAAAATACATTGGGGAAAAAATTAAGGGATTTTCTTCAGTTTTTTGAGAGCAGATAGGAAAAGCGTCTTTCCTGCCAAATAAAAATAATTCTATATCTTTAAAGAAGATCCATACCCATATGCAAAATGCAAGATAAAGAAGACTAACTTGAGGGCAGTAACATGGCTGCTGGCATGGTCACATGTGTTAGAGAAATTCTGTGGTAGGCAATGTCATCCAGGTGCAGTGTCAATCAAAGAAAAATTAACAATTTCATGACTTTTGGTTTGGTGCTACAAATACCAGATTTCATGTTGTGTCATAGAGCAGGGAAAAAACAGGGAGCAAGGCATTCCTGCATTTTCAACAGTATCAGGGCTCATGTGTTTCATATGGAAGAGGGAAAGGTACACAGTTAGGGGTCTGACATGGTTTAATTGGAGGTGTAACTTGGCAACCCCAGCCTATGGACACTTGTATGACCTTCCTTGTCCTGTGGTGCACAGGAGATGAGACATAATAACCTAAGGATGTCCACTGAGTTACTGAAACCACTTGAGCTGAGTTTGCACCAATGGGAGTTTCAAACTGTGAGCTGAGGAAACCTTTGTCCCATGTTTCTGTGGGTAGTATCTATTTTTTTTTGGTGTTACCTAACTTTATCATTCATCTAGAGAGCTTTCACACTTCTGAGTCTTTATATTCTCCTTGTATACCATTAAACCTTTCAGGACTTCCACCTCTTCCATTATTTTTGGTTTGCATACTAAAATCATGGGTATTTTCTGTATGGTTTTTCAACTTCTGTGATGCTGCTTGCCCATCTCCTCAGCCCTGTGAGGTTCACACTCAAACGATAGAGCTCCTGTGGAGCTTTTCTACAAGTCCAGACCCTTTTCTACAAACGATTTTGTTTCAAGATATGGTGATCTACCAGTGGGGTAACCTAGAGGGTGACTATTACGTATTTGAGCCTTTAGCTCTTTGTGAAAGAAGCACCTCACTTGTAGAATGTCTGAGTTAATGAACAAGAAGTGGCTTGGTTTTTTTCTTTATCTAGGAACCACTTCTTTTCATTCACACTGGCTCAGTATTGCCTCTCTTCCCCTCTTTACTAAGATGAGCAACAAGGAGCTTAATAGTCAGAGAGGGAATGGAATCAGTTAGGTGTCTCCTGTAAAACCCCAGCTTTTTATAGTGGGGTAGTTTACAGTGCTAGTGGTTTTCTGGGGAGAGTCTGGATACTGTACTCTCCATTCATGAAGCAGCTGCTCCTGTTCATGTTCACACGTTGGACACATCATCATGAATGATAAAATGATGCAGAGCCCCTCTATAGAGTCCTGAAGTGCCAGCTGCCCCTTTCTCAGCCAGCACTGCAGAGATGTCTGCAGCAGCTACGCTGCCATGACACGCCACAGCTGCTCCTCTGAGAGTCCTCTTCCGACTGCTAATTCTTTGTCCTTCATTGCAGACAAAACCTACCCAAAGCCTTCAAGGCACAGCATTTTCTTAATTTCTGGTCTGTTTTTCTTTTTCTTCCTCACTTTCCCAAACAAATAAACCCCAAATCCCTGAATGTATTGACTTGATGACATGTCTGGGCAATTATGTCACTAGTGATGTCACTGGTACAATACAGATATATAAATGCATAAAGCATGCTTTTCTGGCCAATTGCCCCGAGGAGTATGCTGTGCAGATTGACACATCTGAAGGATGTATCAATTAAAGAAACATTGAACCTAAACAACCTGGTGATGGAGGGATGAAGTTCATATGAATCTGGTTTAGCTTACATTGGCCTTACTGAATTTTCCATCTGGTTTTTTGCACAAGCACAGAAACACAGAATGTTAAGGATTGCACTGGACCTTAAAGGTCATCTCATCCCAACCCCCACTGCCATGGGCAGGGACACCTCCCACTAGACGAGGTTGCTCAAAGCCTTATCCAGTACGGCCTAGTACACTGTCAGGGTTGAGTCATCCGCAGCCTCTCTGGGCAACCTTTTCCAGTATCTCACCACCTTCACAGTAAAGAATTTCTTCCCAAAATCTAGCCTAAATCTCCTGTCTTTCAGTTTGTACCCAATACTCCTTGTCCTATCACTACAGTTCCTGATGAAGAGTCCCTCTCCAGTTTTGCTGTAGGCCCTCTTCAGATACTGGAGGGTTTCTATGGGTTCGCCATGCAACTTTCTCTGTAAGACTGGAGAGAGGGAGAGATGAAATGATATAGTCCTTTGGGATATATGGTCATAGAGAACTGAGAAAGCACCCAAAGCAACACAAGCTGGAGACTTCAACTCAACACTGGTTAGAGGGTTGTCATTCTCATTTTATTGTCTCATTTCTTCATCAAGCTCCTTGTCCATCTTTGGGTGCCATTTGGGCTCAGGCTAGCTGTGTTTGGCCACCTTCCTTCACTGATGTTTTCTGCCCATACTTGCTTCCCTGTATGAATAGAAGAGCATCTCTGCTCATTCTAAGTTTCCTTTACTGTATCACCTCTCAGACTGGGGCTAAACCAGGCAGTACAAGAGCCCCTGTGCTCTACTATAACCACAGGTTCCCCTCCTGTACAACTGCTGTTGGCCCAGATGGTTCTCTGTCAACTACTAGTGCAGCTAATTCTCCCAGTCTTCATGTAGAAGCTTTCCTTATCCAAACTGAATTATAGTATATTATTTTCAGATTGTTTTTCCAACCTGAGTTGTGCTTCTGTCCTCTGGGGCATGGGCAGCCTCCTGCAGTGTGGTATTACCAGGAGATCTTGCTTCTCTCCCTTTTAAAGCAAAGATTCATGCTTACCCTTTTCCAGCCTCTTCAACCATCTACGAGTTCTCAGGGATGACCACTAATGAGCCTGTTAATAACCGCCTCTGTTAGCTCTCTAAGTACTTTTGGATTAATTTCCTCAGGCTTGTGTGATTTAAGAGGATCTGTCCATTTAAGTACTTTCTAACCTGATCTTTCCATGACCTAAGCTGAGGTCATTCCCTTTCGTAGGTACTAGTTGTTCTAGAAACATTATTGCTACTGACCTTTTTTTTGGTAAACATTAATACAAGAAAGACATTAAACACTTTTAACAGGTTCATTCCTTTTCAGACATGAGCTTGTCTCCAAAAGAGGAGGCTGTCCTGAAATCCATGGCTGGCAGAGGGCAAGGTCTCGGGCAAGACTTTCAAGCAGGTTTTTCACTGCAAGTAAGCCTTTCAGTTAAATGCTCTGGCCCAGCTGACAGGACAAGCACTGAGACGTGTGCCCCATTCCCCTTCTCACATGGCCAGTGTTCTCAGAACAGGAGCAGGGAGCAGACAGAGAACCGCTCTCTTCCCACTCGCTGTGGTACGGACTGCCCCGCAGACTGTTTGTTCAGGTGGTGCTGGATTATCATTATCAGACCTCACACTATAAAAAACAGAGTTTCTATGCTTGGAATTAAAAGAGTGATGACACGACAGATTAATTTTTTCCTATTTCACCTCCTGCATGTACCTATGCTCTTTTCCACAACCTCTATCTAATAACAATAATAATAACAACAGAAAACAAAGCAAATTCACAGCCCATGCAGGAAACTGCTCATGAGCTACACACTCAGTGTTATTTTTTATGTTGTGCTTGCCAAAACCAACATGAGTCAGCCTCAGGGATGTGAAACCATCTCAAATTTATTTGAAATGAGTATTTTCTGTGGCTCCTCCCTCCTCTTCCCATACCATTTTGATGACCAGCCAGCCCATAAAAGCTTTCTGGCAAACTCTTCTCTGAGGGAACAATGTGTAAGAGCTTCAGCTTTGCACAGAAAGGCAAAGGGTTGCCTTGAAAACCAGTGCTATTGTTGACCAGTTTCTGGATAACAGCATTCATTAGTGTGCTCCTTAGAAACAAGCAAGGTCCTTTCTGCAGAGGTTGTTTCTTGGCTGACTGAAATGTGTGTGTGTGTGTATGTGTGTGCATGTATCACCTCCGCAGTTCCTGGGAATCCAAGTGGCAGCCCTAAAGTAAGTGGCAGGTAGGGAAACACAAAGTCCTGTTCCTGTGTGGTCCTTGCTGAGCTGGGGATGTGGATGTTTGAAGGACAGACTTGCCACTGTGATGTCAAACGTGGCTTTGTACAAACTGAGTGTTGGACCTGTGAGATTTTTCTGCGCTGTTTTCAGCACTGTGCCTATGCCCACCACGGTGTTTTAAATGTGGCAGGTGGATTTTCTTTGCCGATGGAGAATTGGAGAGCAGAATCTCATTGGAAGTGCATGGTGGGCATTGACAGACTAATTTATCACTTCAGCCTTTGATGGCCATAGGTGTTTCATGAAGGTCATCATAGAAGTCAGAATTTTTGCACCAGTTCTCAGCAGATTGGCTCTATCAGTGTTTTTGCCAACACTGTCAGTCAAGGACTAGAAATTTACCATGGTTATTGCCTACTTTTCATAAAACAATTTCCTTTCCAATTTTTTAGCTTTATTTGGTGTAAGCCTTTTCCTGCAACCAAGAAAGCTAAAAATATTGTGATGATTAGTGAAATTCACTTGACTTGAGAAGTTAATGAGTTTCAGTGACTGAATGCATCCTAAGAGAAAGACACAGTAGACCCAACATGATTTATTAACATGGTGGTCATCCTTTATCCCAGAAGAGCAGCTGTCACAGCAAAAGTGTGGGGTTTGCCCTTTGTCATTTATCTTTAAAATCACATCATTCTAAGTAGTTTTATACTTCCTGATTCTTCTTTTCACGTCAATATGAATGCAGTTGCCACTCACCAGACCCACTGTGAAGATACCTTGTGAAATTCTGAATATAGCAAGTGGACTTAGAGTGCAAAAGCCTTTATGTGGTTCACTGTCAGCTCTCAATATGGGAGAATGGAGGTGAGGACACGGCCAAAAAAGAGGGTGCTTTTCCTCATCAGCTGACAGGATCTGAAAACCTGGGACAGTAGTGCAGTGCTCCTGGAGTAGCCAGCTTTTCTAAGCCCTCCTCATGCACTGGTGGCCAGAAGAAAAATGGGAGCATCCCCTTATGTGACAGACAGCATGAGCTTCAACTCAAGTTCAGGGGGACGCAAATGCTAGATGTTTATACAATAAGTTATAAATATATAAAATGCAATGTTTAAAAAAAAAAGGACGTGGACATTGGTTTGGACAAAGAGATGACCTGTCCCATTTGCCACTTTTACAACAGACAGACATTTCTGGGAGCCACAGTCAGGACTGATGTGCAGTCTGTGTTGGTTGGAAAACAAATGGGTTTGTGACCATAGGGTTGGGGTGGGTTTTGTTCCTCAAAGCTTTCTTGAAGTAAGATCGCTATGACAGTGATTTATGTCAACTCAGAAGTAACTGCTGAGAGTACATTAAACTCGAGATCTGATAGGACAGGGAAGGTTGCTGAACCTGGCAGAACTGGAGGCTGGAGTTTTTTACCCCATTCAGACTAAGTGAGCTCAAATGTGAGCTCAAAACACAGTAGGCAGATTTCTATTACAACAATGATGTAAGCTGTAGACACCTATAGATGTATGTGTGAGAGAAGAAAAGGTGGATTTCTGTGAAACACGTGTTGCAGTCCACATTTAGGACTCCTGCATGTGATCTGAACCCTTTTGGGTTGGGCTCACCCTATTTCAGTCATTCTGCCTTTGATCACTCCTTATCATTACTGAAACATGCCTATATGAACCACATTCTCTGCTAATTCTGTCTCAGAGATCTGGCTTCATGGACAAAGGAGTGCTTGCCTCTTGGTCCCCTTTTAGCAGTGGAGATGATTCCTTGACAGGGTGAGTGGATGCCCAGCTGGCTCTTTGAGGGAGCTGTGGGGCCATGTGGGCAAGCCTCAACCTCCCTACAAGCTTCTGTGTTTAGTTACCCATGCACAAGGCAAAGAAGCGGGCCAGTAATGGGTACCAGATGGGGGTTTATGTGTTTAAACAAAGACACATTCTGGACAATCAGAAACAACTGAGTGGCAGTTTATACATTAAACCGCAATTTAACAGCAGAGCTTGCTCACTGACCTAGAAGAAACAGGGCAGGGAGCCCTTTGTGTTGCCCTGATCAAATGATTCCCTGTCATCCCTGCTTCTGACAGGGGGGCATGTGTACATAAGGTGAGGGTGTATGTAGGAGCATCATTTTCACAGCCTGTGGAAAGCCTTCCTTTCAATGGGACATGGCCATGGTCAACTAGTGTTAGCATCAAGCCACATTTTTGGCCACCATCATGTTCCTGAATGTGCGTCTCCCTAGACTGAGAGGGGGTGTTATTACATTAATTCCCACTGGTGGGTCTCTGCTGCAGAGTGACGGTGTGTGTTTTTAACCAAACCCTTGGCAGTACATGAGTGGTTTTTATGGATCCTGCCACAGAAGACAGCATAAGTTTAGTTGTAGCTAAGCACTGTTCATCTATATTTCTGTAAACTAAGTTGATTGAATGAATGGAGGATCTATCCTGTGCTACTGGGTGGATATCTGTTGAACACAAAAAAAGAAACTGTCAGAATCTCCAGAGGCTGTAACATCACCCTCTTGTGTATACTGAGTATCTTGTTTGACTGCATGTACTGAGGCACTCTACAGTTAGACACTTGATACAAATAAAAAAAATATCAGGAGAATGGTAACTTCCTTAACTTAATCTCTCAAAAGCCAAACAATAGCATTTAACCTGAACTCTGTCCATTTGGATTATGGTAAAATAAACTTCCTCATATGTTATTCTCTAATAATATAACCTGTCAGCACATGTATCAGTCAGCAAAGATAGTGTATTATTTAAAAAACCAGTTCTGTCAGGAGGAATTGGACATGCTCATCACTTTGCAGGAATATATCTTCTCCTTTAATGGGTGGAAACTACTGGGTTTTTTTCCCCAAATGCCCAAAAAGAACCGAAGCATTTCTAAAGGAGAAAAGAAGGAAAGAAGAGTGGGCTCTTGCTAGCATGCTAAAGTTTTCTTAGCTTGAAAGGGAGTCACCAGAATGGTAGAGTAAGCTCCCAGCTCCTCTGTGCTTCATCATGTAGAGCAATTTCCTTCAGATCAGGTAGGAATGCCTTGCACCTTCAGTGGTTTGTGTGTTATTTGTTTTTACAGGGTTTGTCACACAGGATTTTGTACATATGGCTACACAATAAAAGTGTTTTCTCCACTGTAACTGTACCAGACCACAGTGATCTGTTTCTTCTGCTCAACCTGACTCTTCATTATTTTGTTGCATTTGTGTTGGAGAAGAGATGAAATGGATAGGCTTCCTTGATGGCTCACATGATGGAAGTTAGCCTCTGTCTTGATTGTGTTAAGCAAAGATGTTTCTCTGTTGCCTCAGAGATATAAAAGAAATGGAGGGAAAGGATGCTCATTCCTGAAATGTATGTGTATTGATGTCAGAGCTGCGATTCCCAGGCAGTAGCATCTGTAAGGAGGAATAAGGAGAAAACATTCCTTTGAAATAAGTTCTCTCTAAGGGAAGGAAAAGGAAAACCCCACTCAGTCTGTATCCGTTAACTGTATGGGGCCAGCTATATATAGAGTGTGGTTATTATTGGCCATGTGTTATTGTGTACTAGGGACGGGCCAACCAGAGAAAATACCATTACAGCATTAGCAGGATGGTCTTCCTGAAGTGTGCTCCAATGGGCTGGAGCAAATAAACCACTGGTGGAGCATCTCACACAGATGTCAGGTCCCCAGCTGAGACTCTTGTGATCATGAAAAACAGGTGGGTAGCTCTTTCCTCTTTTGTGGTTGTTTTTGTCAACACCATGTTCCTCACAAGACAAAATGCCCAAGTTATGCCAAGGTTTGAGAGAGACAGAGGTTGTGATATTTCTGGTCCAGTGGGAAGCAGGAAGCCTTAGTTTCCTGTCTCCTCAGCAGTAGGAACCTTCTCTTTTTCTTGTCGCTTCTTGCCATAGTTTTTTTTTTTTTTTCCCTGACAATTATTCTTCTACTTCATCTGTTCTTATTGTAGCCTCCTACAAATAAAATATAAATCCCTTTTCTTGCATGGACCAAGAGCCTTGTGAGCTCAGCACTTGCAGTTGGGGTACTCTTGCAAATGCTGTGATATTGACAAATGTCTGTGTGCTCTAGCTTGTGCATTTATGATAAAGTTACGTGATAAAGTTACACTTCCAGCTTTTAACGTGGAAATATGGACCATGCATGTTGCAGCCCTCCAGAATGCAGATGAAAGGCAGAACCTACAGTGCTTTCCAACTGCAGGTTTTCTGGCAGTGTAGTTAAGATGCTCACAGTACTGTCATTCCTCTCTGCTGGACCATTTACCCTCTCCCTGCTGCAAACTGACTGCCTAATGAGTGTGGACTTTGAGTGGATTTTTGGGTGTGATCATGCTTTTCATCTGACTTACAGCCACAGAGGCAGTTGGCCACAAGCAAATTGTCCCTCGCTAATGCCAGCCTGTCTGTGGGTCCAGAAACCTACATGTATTGCCCTGGTTCTTGCCTTCACTGTTTTTCTAAGGCCCACAGATGTCACCTGCCTTCTTGCAGTCATGGTGTTGCTGCAGTGTCAAGAGACTATTTCGTAGAGAGCCTGGGCTGAGCCCCTTGTTTGTATTGCTTCTGTAAGGAGTGATGGCACCTCTAGAAACCCCAGACCTCCCCAATCCTTTCCTTTCCTTCTCTGGGGCCTGGATAAAGAACTGAGTTTGACCCTTCCCAGAAGTGGGTGGCATTCCAAATGAGGTTTTGCACAGGGTAGATAACAGGTTTAAGGTGTTGCATTTTATCCACTTAACTCCCAGGATGCCAGAGCCACTGCCAGGCTGAAACACGAACCACAATCAAGCATCACACTTGGGTGAGCTCCGTTTCAGGGTTAGTCACAGGCCACGGTGAGCTTTGCCCCACCAAGGGAGGTCTGTTTAAGACAAAACAAAACCACTTTTTGGATCGCTTATGAATTAGGATCATGTGGAAGGGGGCAATGTAATAACAGGGTAGAACAACTTGTCAGCTCTGCAATTAACGTCACTTACATGCTACTTAGCTCTCTTTATAGACATATAAACACATTTCAATCAGCCAACTCGTTAGAAAAATCATGACTCCTATATGTACAGCATAAAGATTTCAGGCTGCTGAATACTGCTCACCATTATTCTTAGTTTATGAAAACAAAAGTCTTAATTATGCTGCCAATAACAACAGCATCATTAGCAGCCAGATGTTTTCCCCTTAAATTAAAACACACACAAAATAGATTGTTTGGGGGCTTATCTGAAACAGAGGTACCCTTAAGGAAGTTGGCACTGAAATATCAGGCTCTTTACAGGTCAGGATGACATTGGGAAGACTTTGAGGAGTTCTGCAAACCTGGCATCCTAGCCACAGGCTGTCCATAGCTGTTTCTCAGCATTGCTTGGAATAAGAGAGTCATCTGACAGACAGAAATGTTATGTCATCTCCCAGGACACCTCCACATGAGTGCAATAATCCAGAGCCAGGGCACAGGGCCGATGACTTTCGCACCATCCCCATGGTGTTACACTGTTGGTATATGTTCATTAGTCCTGTATCAGCTACAGTCACAGTGTCCCAGTCTGGGACTGGGGTTGCAACACTGTCCTGGGCCCTGGGGCAAACTGCTCATCGTGAGCAGCTGTCCCTAACATTCCTGGACATCAGGAACTCCTGGAAAACATCCACTGCACACAGAGCGATGCTGGGTACTTCTACCTCCACATGCAGGACATTTTCCACCTACCTCTTCCAAATCTGCCCATGCCATCATGTGGATATTTGAGGGAGGGAGGAGGATGTTTTAGCTCACCCAAGAGCCTAGTAGTGGACCCTCAAAACCTGGAAGATGGATCCTTGTTGTGCAGTTTGTGATTGAACTGCCAGAAGGCAGGCACAAGCTCCATCCTTTCTGCCTCCTCTCCATTCCCCATGGTTTCTCCTCTGTGCAGTATGTTTCTTGCCCAAAAGTGCCATGTTGCAATCCCAGAGACCAGCTGCCCCCACGTTCTTCTGCCCACTCCTACCCTGAGGGGCCCCACCTCCCTCCAAAGCCACCCTCTCTGTGTTGTTACTGTGGTACAAGGCAAGGGAAGGGAGCTGAAGCACAGCTAGTTGGACCCTAGCAGGGCCCTACATTGCCACAGGTGTGGAGGGCCTGGCTGGGGGTTGGCAGCGTGGGTGGACAAGGGTGTGTGCTCTCCTCTCCCTGATTTATCACTCCTGGCAGAATGGTCACAGTTGCTGTGCTGGAGGAGCCGATACCTTGATTAACAAAGCAGGCAAGAAGCAAGTGACAGACCCCCCATGCCCCCTCTCCCTGCATATCCCCAGCTTTTCCTCCTCCAGAAGATTCGGGACAAGTGTGTCCTCTGGCTGGGCTGTCCCTGTCCCCCAGGGCAGACACACATTGCACAGCTAGAGCTGTCCCACACCTCTCTGAGCAGGGGACCCTCACCCTGCCATGGCATGATGGCAGGTGACAAATTATTTGCACCAACTCTACTTCTCCTCTGTTTTCCCTCAGAAGCAATTGTTTACTTGTCTCCATCGGCTCTTGCATGGTCCAAACTTCAAAATAAGGCTGCAGAGAACAATTTTTGTGTCTGATCATTGTGGTGCAGCCTATTTTTCAGACTTGCATATTACAGCATTTGCAATTTGAAGATTTATCTTTACACCATTTCTGCAGCAGACATGGCATTTCTCCTGGTCTTTCCACTGAAGTCTATCACTGGCTCATTTTGCTCTTTACCAAACTTCTTCCATTTTGACAACATCTTTCTGGCATTGCACAACCCATGTGAAAATTGCAAGTACTGTAAGAGCATCCCTTCCTGCTTCTTGCTAGAATGCCTTTTAACACTCAGCCTCCTTTTTCATGCTGCCATATCAAAATATTTACAACCCATGTTTTGCCATCATCAGACTGTATGTTTTTGAATTCAGTTTCAAAATTAAGGGCAGGCAAAATTATGATCATTTCCACATTAGTCATTCCATCCAGTTTCTTTGGAGTGATGAGTGAATCAACGCCCATTCTGACTTACTGTAGGGGTAAATATGTGTAATTTGAGTGATTTTTGGTTGCTTGATAAAACTGTTTGCTGCTGTGCTGCAATGCAAAATGTGGGCATGTGTGAGGAAATACTTGCAGTAGGCACATGCTTCTTGCCTTTGGTCCCTGCCAGTTTCAGTTTTGCAATGCCAAGTTTGATGACAGCCTGCCTTAGGATGTAAATGGGCTTAGTAAAAGGACCTGGTAGACAGTTTCCAATGCACCATCTCTGCATCATGTAGGGCTGCATGTTATAGACAGGATTTATTTTGCTCCCCCTTTGCTGTTTGCTGAGGTGTGGCTCAGTGAGAGGATGGGATCCATCGGCAGCAAATGCCACACTTCAACCCTACCGAGGGAGGGGTCCCCTTCTGTTTGGCAGCATGAGTGTGGCAGTGGTGTGGGTGCCAGCTCTCCTTGGTGCAGCTGGGGCTGGCACATCATGGCCATGGAATATCCAGGGAGCATGGTGCACATGGTGACACCCCCAGGACAGGCATTGATGCCATCAGGATGCCTGACTCTGAGCAAGCATAGAAGTGTGAAAAATTTGAGTCCTGGCATGAGTTAGAGCTTGTATGGCAACAAAAGATAAGCTCCCTGGAGAAGATGGGCCAAAAATGAAAATAAATTTCACTGGGTGTTTCTGTGCTGTCAGGTTGGTTCACTCCCTGCTTTGCCCTTGGGCACGGCTCCGCTCTTCACCCACGCTGTAGGTGTGAGTGTTTGCATTCAGAGCTCCAGTCAGAAACAAGTCAAATATTTCTCTTGGCGGAGAAATCTCTGGACCCCACATTGAGAGCAGTCATGAACCAGCACACATCGTTTGGCCTTGGGGTGAGGGCTGACTCATGGCATGGAGGATTGACTAGGACTGAACTTGCCACTGATCACCAGGGCTTTTGCACAAGGCTGGGGCACAACAGCATCATTGAAGACATTAAAAATTTGGCACAACTTTGTTGCAGCGGGTCTGCTGAAGCGATGAGTTCATTATTCAGTTGCCAGCACGAAAGCTGTGGCTGCTGCTCTGCTGGTACTTGCTCATCTGCTTTCTGCTTTCCAGTGGCTGAAGATGCAGTCAGACAAAGCAGATGAGTCAGGCTGATTTTATATTTGCATTTCAGGTAGACCAAGGGACTGAAACCGTGCCAAATTAGGAGCCCCGTCTTTTGAGAGAGGTCGCAAAAGACCTGGACTTCAAGGCATGGATTTCATATCTGAGGGCTTTTCTAATGACTTCTTAACTAATTGACTTGACTTTGGTGGGGAGACAGCTAGTGGCTGAAAAGGATTAAAACTGTTAGAAATGAACAGCTTTGAAGTGGCTCAAACCCTATTAAAATTTGGATGGCAGATTTCTTTCTAATGGTGTTTTTTAACTGCTGCAACCTGGTAGGGTGAGCTCTTCATGCAAAACTTTATGGATAAAAAGGAAAGTCTAGGTAAGTGAAACAGAGTCTCAGGTCTGCTGCCGCTCAGTTATTTGATAGCTGTTGGATACCATGTGTAACCCACATATCCCACAGATTTTGTTTTCAAGAGAGTATTTTGTGTTATGGGAATATTTTCCTTTTATCATATTTCTGATCTGAAATAGCATGACTCCACTGTGGTGGAGCTAAATACTATATCATTTTCCATGGCAAAATGAGGCCTGCTCGGAGAAGCAATCTGCTGTAGAAATTACTCCAATTAGGACTTTCTGCAGCAAGCAAACAGTGATCCAATTCTGTAAGGCTCTAAGTGAGACTGTGGCAGATGATAGCCTTTAAGTAGAGGTTATGGGAATTTTCCAAAAGCATGATTTTGTCTTAGCATATGCTGATTTTTTCAGATGTAAAACATCATATGGAAACATGCTCCTTTCCGCTGATTTTCTGTCAATCACCCCAAGCTCCAACATGACCTTGCCTGTCAGGCAGGTTTCAAAACCTTCCTGCCAGCCAGGTTTCCTCAGAAACCTCACAGACTTACTGCCATCTTACCTCCCCAGGGACTTAGAAAACTGCCTGAAAGATGGCATCAAAGTAAAGATTGCAGGAGCTTTTGGGGACCTCAGCTCAAGAAAATTCCTAGTGAATAGTCTACCCTAAGGAAATGGACTTTATCATTTCCAGACTCCCAAGCCAGCTGGCTCCTCTGGCATCTTCATTGTCACTATGGAAGGAGACTTGCTGTCAGACCTAGCCCTTCAAACAGGTCTCCAAGGGCTCTGGAGCTCTCTTCTTGGTTTGAGTCCCCCATCCAGTTAATGGTCTGGAAGTCTTGTGTCCATGGTCCTGGTGTGGTTTCCACTGTGATGCTGCCAGAGCTGTGACTCTCCAGGGTCCTTAGTGTTTAAGCAGTTAGCTTGGCTGTTGCTGGAAATCTGGGAGAGATGTTGTGCATCATGAATGAAGTTATTCTGGATTTTAGTCCCCTGAAAATGTCTGTCACTTGTTCTTTTGCCCATGTTAAAATTTTGATAAAGCCTTGGGCTGTCTGAAAGTGTTCATGGAGCATACATTTGGTTTCTCATGCTGATCCACTATTAGCTCTGGGTTCAGCTAGTATGTGCAGGAGCACAGCTTTAAGTTCATGAGTAGTTCTGCTGAGACAAGTCAGTGTATCCACTAACTTAAAACCAGGCTTGTGCTAAACACTGCCCTGGACCGGGCCTATGGGAGTAAAGTGTGTTTTCTACAGATCACAGAGTAGGTCATAGTGTCCTCGAGGGCATTTCAAACCAAGACCTGATGGCTAATGAAACACAAATTGTATTATTCTAATTTACATGGGCACTCAGCTGCAGACCTCTGACACATGTTCAAGGAGATCATGTCTGGAACTACTTTTAATCAATCATAACTCCTGCTGGCATGAATCTGTAACAGGAACAACTTAATTAATTCAGTGCAAATGAACTTTACAGCTACCATGTAATGAGAACAGACACTATATAGCTGTTCTTCATATAGCTGTGTAGAATCTCATGTAAAAGCATCATCATGCCTACACAATGCACTAGTTGCTTGTGTACAGTCATAATTTCAGTCAACCAGAAAATGACAGTGCTCTGGTCTGTGCTGAATGTGTGTCTGTACCTCAGTACCACATGTGCGTATTTTATGTAGCTCTCCATTATAGCTATACATTAAAACCTCTTCCTATTCTAAACCACAAGTCGAAGTTAATCCCATAAATAAGATGGATTTTGTGGTTTTCTCATCTTCTTTCACAACACTGTGTGTTCTCAATGTGAAAGAAACTTGTACCAAGCTCCAGAAAGCCTCCACAGGTAAGGATTGGTGACGGGTTCTACAGTGATGGCCTATGGATGTGTATTTTACACAATAGTTTTACCTAATTTTGGAAAGAGGAAGGAAGGAAGGGAGGAAGGGAGGGAGGGAGGGAGGAAGGAAGGAAGGAAGGAAGGAAGGAAGGAAGGAAGGAAGGAAGGAGATAAAAAGTGAAATTCAAACCCTAAAAATGTATAATAGTAGATGGGAAGCTCTCACATTCCACCATCATTTCCAAGGTGGATGAGACTGGCACTTGCCCAGTCCCTTCCTGCAGTCCCTGTGCCATTAACTAACCCAGCTGCCAAGCAGAAAGGGCTTGTGTAGCCTTTGTGGCAGTATTTCAAAGGTGGTTTCCAATCTTACTATGAATAATCTAGGAGATGTGGTAGTGCATTTTGTCTTGCCCTCTCTGTGTTAACACCTTACTGGCTTTGGTCAGAGTGCTGTAAGAGACTCCTCACAAACACTGGAGTGGCCCTTGGCACAGAAGCAGAGCTGTTGCCTTCCTTTACACAGGAAAGGTTTATTCTGCTCCGAGGGCATGGGAAGCCTAGGGCTGTCACCATCCTGTTCTTGTCAGCCATTTCTCATGGAAACACTTCTGCTAAAGTACACAGGGTATTTCTACCACGAAGGGTTCTTAACAGGTTTGCCGGTGCTGTACAGGCTCATGGTAATTACAGAGACATCAGTCAGTGTTCAGAACATTATGCAAGACCTCAGCCATATGAGTTCACTTGATTTTAGGGAGCAAAATCCTGTGAAAATTGCTTTCAGGGTCCATGTGTTCCAAGCATAAGGAGGGGTCCATGTTTTTCTGTGATTAATTGCATGTTTACAGATTTACTGAACAAAACCTGGCTTAACTTTGTGGTAGGAAAAATGTCTGCTGAACAACAGCGTCCAATTAACATGGCCCAATTAAAACTTTAAAAGAAATAATCTTCAGTTAACAAACACCAGATGTACTTGTCAGGGTTATCTCACTGCTGTTATATTAATCATAAGCTCTGTTCATTTGAGCACTTACTTGGTAGAGAGTACTATTGCAAGATTGTCTTTCTAAATATTATGCCAAAAATAACCACTTCCCTGATCTTGAAACTGTTAAAACATCAGATTAAAAAAGAGGGAGAGATATTGGGAAGAAAAGCATATTTCATATTTCTTTAATACAAAATGACCATCTAATCTATTAAACAGGTTGAATAAAAGACATTTTACTGCTTAGAAAAATCAGAAATGTTCATTGTACAGCATTTTACTGCTTTGGGGGGAAAATTAAGTTACTCATCTGCTAAAGCAGCACATGTGTGAAAAGTGTAGAATTGATCTGCCAACAGAGAGATGGAGGAATTTTCTAAGAAATGTAGACCATAGCCAAGAAGATCAAATCAAGGAACAAAAAAGTCAGAGATTTACTGTAGCCTTTTTGCACCCTGGGCACTCATGTTAGGTGGGTGCAGAGTTGCAATTTCCTTTTCCAGGGTTTTCCAGTCCTCTGAGTTTCAAATGGTACTGCTAGACAAAGAAACATCACCAAGACCTCTGTTCTTCCCATCTCACACAAGGTCGCAAATGAGCAGTGCAGTCGCCCTTGGCTTAAGACATCAGCTGCTTTCTGAAGGAAGGGGAGTACCCATGTGACTGTTTCTCAACTCAGCCCAGGAGGTAGATGTCCAGCATTAGCTCAGATTAATTTGAATATATAACCCCAGCTCACAAAACTGGGTCTTCAGTCAGTTGCTGAATGTTTCTTAAAATATGCAGGGTGGCAGTAGATGTCAGTGGCTGTCATTTCTTTTAGAGACTGAGGGTCCCCTCTGCAGTTGGCCAGTGTATTTTGGTGGGATTTGGTGTGTAACAACAAGGCTCTGAACACATCCTGTCCCAGTCACCCCCATCACTTTGGCCACAACCCATGAGGTCCCCCCACTTCTCTGCTTGGGGGACATTTGTGGAAACCTGAGTGAGGATGAAGAGTTGTTTCTGGAGTGATATTGGGAAATGAAACCTACAAGGTCTCTGTGGTCAGAGAAAACATGTTCTTAATGTACCTTATCTTGTGCCATGACAGCTGGGCTGCACAAGCCCAGAGCAGACCTCTTCACATGATGCCTCCTCATGCTCTTAGTTTGGACTCCATGCCATTTCCAACAGTTTCACTTAACTGCCCATCATCCTGAAATCTTCTTCAAAGACGAGAAATACTAGATTATCTCACCTCCTCAGGAAACTGTTATAAGAAAAAAAGCAGCGATAGTCTAGAGTGTGCCGGGTTTGTTTTTCCTGTGTATTGTCTGAGTTCCTGCCTGCTGCCGCTGCGCCTTGCATGGGTCCTTTACTCTGTTTTGTCCCACTCCCTGCTGCCCTCACTTGGTGGAGCCCACCCCCATGAGTGGGGAACAAGACCAAGTTTTGGCAAGAAATGGTTCAGGGTACAGACGTCATTTTCCTCATCTACATCTCTATCGTCATTCTGCTTCCCACAGTAATTGAGCACTATTTTATCCATATGGACTTTGTCCTTTAGGGGAGAAGATGACAATGGTTTAAAAATTATTTTATGTTTTTACATCAAGGCAGGGTTTTATGTGACAGTGTCTTTTGGTGATGCATGCCATAATCACTTGATTTTTTTTATCCAGAGTATGAAATTACATTATCTCTCAAGACTGGGAGAAAAGTGTATTTGTCTTAGTGGTTAATACTGATCCTCGTAGGATGGGGGACAAAAGGACTCAGCTCAGGTCACAGGTATTTTCATGCAGCATCTCATCAGCAAGACAAGCCTTCCTCCAACCAAATATATTGAAAGGCATTTTACATCCTTCCAAGAGGCTAAAAAAAAATACCTTGGATGACTCTTGCTTTAAAAAATAGCCACAGTGCCCTGTGCTGAACCAAGGACATAGCAGATTGAAGAGTAGCCTGAATTTGGTGAGAGGTTTCCCTTTTTGGCAGAAATGGAGGTGTTGAAAATTTTTCTAATCTCAAACAGTGAGTTGAGGGGGAAATCTGGTAGAGAGTCCAGGAGAGAAATCAGGGCCTTGAAGTTGATGGGAGGCTGCTGAATCGGGAGAGAATTTCATCCAAGAAGCCTGGCTTGCCTGTACCTCAGCGTTTTCCCACCTTTCTGTATTTTGTGTCTGCGTTTAAATAATTTTCTAGTGTAAGCTTATGATCATTTAATTCCTTGTATTATTAACTAATTATAGCCTGTTCTTTTAGATGGCTGATGGATTAATTTGAGTTCAAATATGGAGAGTGGTGGTGTTCTTTATTCTACATGGTACTTTTCCAAAAGGTCATGGACAAATATATTTGTTCCTGATGTTCTCTCCCCTCTCATTTTTCAGCATTTCTAATTGTTTCACATAAACTGAATTTTTTATAAACAACAAATGGCAATGGTAGAAAGCACTGCCTCATGCATTATGGCACAGAGAGAAATACATTCTTTTTCTCACTGAACTCATGCCAGTTTTAGTGGAAGTCATACATATGCAGGCAAGGAATTGGCAGAGGTGTATTCAGGAGCTCTGTTGAATCTGTGGGAGTATTTGTGTACGTACTTGTGTGCAAAAGATAGAGAGAATGTTGAAAACTGGGAACTGTATCGTCTGACAGCTCTACAGTGACTTGTATAGTCCTGATTTAACAATTTACTTTAAAAGACACTGTGGGATCCTGTTTTGGGTTCCCGTGGGACCACCATTTGTGCATAGCACACTGTTGTTTCCTCTGTCTCCTCTAATAAGCTGTAATGTACCAAAGTTAGCATTACCTGGGCTGTTCATTTTCAAATTAATTTTGAAGTTAATATAGTGTTAGTACAAATTACAAATGGACAGCACAGAAACTAAAGTCTTCTGATTTTTGGTGTTACAGCAATGGCTGTGGTAGTACACACTGCCCCCTTGTATTCATGCCTGAATGCTGTAGCCTGAGCTGGAGAAGCCACACCTAAATTGCTATCACAAGTCATGGATTAATTAAAGCACTGGGAACTCTCCCTGTACCTCACATGGAACCCTTATGCCCCAGCTCCTTTCCTGACCCCACACTTTAGGTATGGTTGAGGTTAAGATGAACTGGAACTGCTTATACCTGGTGAAACAGTTTTTTGCAGGCTTCCTACAGATGAAGGCAGACACCTATTCTTTGGCTCATTTGTGAGTATTTCCTTTATAACGGTGGTTAATAGGAATAAATTTTTTGCAAAATGAAGGTTATAATCTCACCAAGTGAAGGAACTTAGATCTTTGACATGCCCCTATGATTACCATGGGAAACTCTGATCCTGGTTGCTGCACACTACTTGCTGTTCTCCTCACAGTCCTACAAGGCCAGAATTGCTCAAGTCTATGAATTATTTAGACCTATTGGATAGTCATATTTTCTTTTTGGGAACCAATTTGATGTAAAAAGAGAAAGTGCTCTTGTAGCTCACACTGTATTAAAGCCAAGTCAAAGGTGACTCCAGGGCAGGTGGTCCTAACTCACTACCTTCTCATTTTTTCTGCTACATTCTTGCTTCTTGAGGAGCAATTGAGACTCTAGTTTGACATAGAAATCAGAATAAACCTGTGTGATCAGTTCTTTGACAATCTCATTGTGAGAGGTCACTTCCCTTTAGATGCCAGGGAAGACTTGGTGTCTCTGTACTGCCCCCTCTTTCTTCTACTGTACTCATTCATCATTTCTTCTCCACATGCTGTAACACTGCTGAGCAGGGATACTGAAAGAACATATGCTTCAACAGTGCCCTAGAAACCTAGAGTGAGTTTTACTAATCAAAGAGCAACAGAAAAATGTCAGGAATTCAATAAAGCGAAGCCTCAGCAAGAATGTGAAGACTATGAATAAGAATTCACTCTGCTAAGCCATCCTGAACCCAAATCTTGATTTGTTTTCACTTTTCCAAGAGATGTTTCCATTCTTTGGTTGCTTGCAGTTATCACAAAGGGATCTGTACAGCCTTAAGCAATAAGGCAATGCTGAGAAAGAAAGCAAAACTACTGAGACAGCCAACTTCCAGTCAGACATCTAAGGGGTAATTAAAATGCAGTCCTTCTGGATAGACAGTGTGTAAGAACATTCCATTATCATACCAGTGGAATAAAATCTTCTAGGGATATAAGAACTGTGACAGTGAGTAGTGCACGTGGTCTGCTTCCCTGTTTCTGGCAACTACTGATATCGGTGGGTTTTCAATACAGCACAGAGCATGAGATGAACACAGCAAAAATCATTGCATGCAACAGCATTTCCCATTGGTAGCAAGAGTAAAGTCACTGTTTAACCGAAGATTTTATATTTGTTTTTCTGAGGTTTTTTTAGCTGTAATTTGTAGCCTCATATATTTTTTGTAGTCCCTATTTTTTTCTTTTGTTTTGCCCCAAGCTGAAAGCTTTTCTGCTTGTAAAAGTATTAACTGCATAGGACAATTGAAAGCTTCTAATAAAAGAAAAAGTATATACATTTTACAGATAAATAAAATGCACAGATGAAACCAATCTAAGTAGCAGATTGTGACTGTACCTTTGGCATCACCAATTTGTGTATCCATAGGTATCCAATTCCTTTTATTCCCCATTATAAGCATAATTGTTCTGATCAGCAAAACAACTTTTATCTGAAACTAGAAAGGTAAAAATAAAGCTTTTAGCTGTGCACATTATAAGGAATTTAAAAGACCTTTTTAAAAGTACTTTTTATCCAGCTGTATTGCATGAATAAAAGGAAAATTATTTATAACTTTCTCTTTTTTAATTGTTGCTTTTTCCTCTTTTTGGTATATTGAAAGCACAGGCTCCTTCTTACATTTTGGTTTTCATTTGCTAAGATTAAGTGTTTGATTTTTTTTTTTTCTTTTTTTTAAATGTTGTTTCTGAAGTTCTGTGCTGTGTCCACATGCTTCTAAACTTTATAATGCATTTTTCAGACATACAGATCCATTGGCACATGCAAGTGTTAATCTTGAAAAACAAGGCTTACTGTGCACAGCATCAAAGTGTGTCCATAAAAAGATTAACCAGGACCCGGGGTGTGAGCAGGGAGATACAGGTCTGCCCTGTCTCTGGCCAGCTGTGACCAGGTCTCTTCACTTCTTCTTCCCTTTCCCCAAGTACCTCCCTCTCAGTACAATATGAGGCTTTCCTGATGTAAGAGAAGTTGGAAACTGCTGTCTTGGGAAAAGTATGAGGCAAGCAGGGCCTCACATGATCAATGATGGCACAGGCAACCATCACATTAGATTTCAGACTTACTTGGTCCATTGAAATAAAAGTGTACTTCATAAGGCAAATACTGCTGACACAGCAGAACACAACTATATCAACTTGCTCCTTTTAAGTTCTCGGTTTCCTAAATCATTTCAAGGTGTAGAAACAGCATTCTTCTTTGTTTTCTTTTAAATTGGTTCTGTGGGAAGGTCTGGATTTTATAGGAAACTCTGTAGCACCATGGCATGACAGGGTCAGGGAGCCCAGGTCATTGCCTGTCCACTTTGGATGAAAAAGATTTGAAACTTTTTTCAAAAGGATTGCTTTATCCAAATGATGGGAGGCTCTCCTGGACTGCAGGGCCTTTTCCAGAAGGCAGGCATGCATCTGATCTGTTTTTCCACCCCTCTGTCAATCGACAGCAGTGCTCTGCTGCTCGGCACCATTAAATTTCTGGCAGCAGAGACAGAGATAGCTGCAGGTTTCCCTTGAAGTCTGTCCAAGACCCCTTTGGCCAGACCCATGAGCTATGCACAGAGGGATCTCTGGGTCCCTTGGAAACAGAGCAAGCCTGAAACATTCCTCCAGAATTTATTAACTTTTTCTACAGCTTGACATTTCTTTAGTGGCTTGGCCCTCCTGGATTTCACACTGCTATCTTTACGGGCTGCTCAGAGCCTTTATAGTTTTGTAGTTAACATTAATAACAGAATATAGAAATATCTGGTTTGTATTTGAAGTCTGTGAGTAAATCAAGACGACATCTGTGGGTACCCAATCCTCTCCCTGGCACCAGCACATGCTGCTCTTGGGTGGCTGCTCCACCTCTCTCTGTCCTGCCCCAGGACCCTGGCACAGATGCTTGAGCGCACGCCTGACTCCAGGCCCTCAGACCATCCACATGCACCACAGCTCCTGTCATCTTCTCATTCTCGTGTGAGCTGTAGGGCTTTGTCCTCTCTCACATGGATGAGGGTGTGATAGCTCACACCCCCACGGTGTTTGCAGAACAGGATTCTCACCTGCTCAGAACTGCTGGGACCTCACCTCCTTTCACACACAAACCTGGGCTGCCCCTGTCTGATGGAGTGGGCAGTGGTGTGAGCTCTTGCCATGGGGCCACCTCTGTGGTATGAACTGGGAACACAGTATTCTCCCACATAAACTTCACTGCTGCTTTTTTTGCTTATTGCTCTTTCCTACTGTGTGACTAAGCGGGACATGTTTGCTCCTTGTCAGTAGGAAAGAACACTGACCATGGAAGGAGTGAGTTTATCAGGGAATGTATCTGACCAAGACCTTGGAGTCCAGATGATAAGAAAGTTCACAGAAATATCTCATCTCCATGCTTCCTATTTCCCATAACAATTATTTATCGGTTGGTCTTCCCCTGAATAGTAAAGGAATTATAAAGGATACTTTTTTGGTTAAAAAAAGAAGCTCAGTCTTGCAACTTTTCAGCATAAGCCAGATTTATGAAAATTATAATTACAGCATTAAATTCTGTCATTCCAGTCCTATATTAACTCTGTTGGAAAAATTGTATCCAAGAAACTCATAGGAAACTAATACTAAACTCTTAATCTCCATTCATTTCAAAGAGGTGCAAATCTGTTTATGTACCATATCCTGAAGAGATGCTGGTTTCTGTAGCAGTTTCTCTCCCAGAACACTGACCAAGATTAGGAAAACTGATTTTTTTCCAGAGAAGGAAATAAAATTAAGCCAAATCTTTGCAACAAATTTGCTGCAAGTTTGGATCAAATCATGTATATCCCCCAATGATGTTTTGCACCTCATATTGGAATAGTCTGTTTTCTGCTCTGGCTTTTGTGAACCAGTCGTCTCCCTGAAAGGTAATGTTTTGATTTAATGGCCAAAGAATGAGTTGAAGAGGGCAAAGGGTTCCTTGATGCCAGTGAGATAAATGGAAGGCAATATGCATCAAGGGAGGTCCTGCAGTGATTTACAGCAGACAGCAGTTGTTAATAGGCAAACATTAGCTTTCTACTTCTCCAATAAATGTGTCAGGTTGGAATGCAAGCGTGCAGCCCCACTGTCAGCTTTATGGCCCAAGGAACTTATGCTATTGAAAGCACAACAGCTTTCTCAGCCCGCTTGTGTTGGCTGCCAAACTTTCTCCTTGATCAATCTCTTCCCTTGATGACCCTTCTGAAGCTTGTTATTTTCTGTGCTGTCTCCATTCTAATGTCTGTGCATTGGTTGTGCTCAGGCCAGTGGGTCTGTGGCAGAGAGAAATATATGGAAGAGGGCTGTGCAACAGCTTTCATGCCTGCAAAAAAAGGTCAGGGATTGCCACAGCTTGGAGCTTTCTTCAGGTAGTGTGTGCATGCATGTGTTTTTGTGTCTCAATGCTATCTTTTCCTTAGTTTGAGTAAAAAATTACCACAAGTGTTTATGAAAATGCCTAACAGGCAGCATAGATTATGCTGAGAGTCAGACTCCTTGTTTTTTCCATACTTCTTTTGAGAAGTAGGTAAAATCCTTTAAAATCTTTCAGCAGTGTTCTCTTTTTTCATGGTCCAGTGGCCTGTGATGCTATTTATTATCGTGTGGTACTGCTTTCAGGCCGGGCATGTGAATTTGTGTTGTGTCTCTGGTATCCTCCTGTACCCTGTCAGTGGCTGCAGCTGCTGAAGAGGCCATACCCTTGAAATGATCACTTCTCCCATGTCTGGGCTTTCTTTGCTACAGGATTCCCATCTGATTAAGGCTCATATCAGTGGAGATGGGCTGTGCTGAATTGGACCTCATACATTAGCAGAACGTAGGAAGAAGTATAAAAGGAATTAGAACAACATGGACACATGTCAGAGAAGGAAATTTTTTTCTAGACGTTCATGAATGAGGTGAGAGCACAGAATCTGAGAACAGCAGTGAAAGTCAGCTATGGCAAAATAAATGCTTAAGGAAGTTCAACCTGCAAGCAAAGGTGCTGTAAAAATATCATGTACGTGACAAGGTTGTTGACTGTTCCCAAGAACAGTGTCACAACTAGTTGTCTGGGCTGGTTCCCACATACCAGTGAATCCTCCACCTGCCCTTCCCAGCTCTGCCCAGGTGTAATCTAATCTAACCTGGGAGGTCTGCTTTGTGTAGAGACTGAAAATCTGAAAACATGAATAATCCCCCAAAACAAAACCCTACTAAACTACCTCACTGCATTACCCAGCTTTCCCTTTTGAGAGCAGGTAAGGTGCAGGGTGGAGCACATGTACCAGATGGCAGGTGCACTGCTGGGTGTTTTGTTCAGGTTTTCTGTTGATGGGACAGGGCTGGGAGTGGTGGGCAAGTGAGGTAATGCAGAAAAGATATGAAAGATAGCCAGTACTTCTGAGGATGGATGTTTGTCTTTCTGCACCAGTAAAAGCTCTGTATTTGACTGTCTTTAGGGTTTTGATACTGGGGGAAGAGATGTTTTCCTTTGGGGAGGAGGAGCAGATGAATTTGACAGCTGCTTAAAGTGGAGCATGCATTAATTTTTAAAATGCTTCATAATTCATTATTTTTAGTCTATTTTAAAAAAAATACATTGTGCCCACAGATACACTGAAGTTGTTATATTGATCATAGATGGTGAATTACCAGAAAACAAAATCTTGTATCTCTTTTTTCCTGAAACTCATTGTCACTGAAATTGAAGCTAGAAGTAAGGAAGGGGGAAAATATATAAAAATGCTATTCAATGTATTAAAGAGATGGGATTTTCTTATGGGAAGAATTCCCAGGGTATGGTGGAGGGAACACAAGCTTCATTTTTGTGTTAGTAATCTATTCACTACATAAAATTGTTTAGGAGAGGTGTTTGGTGGTGATGGCAGAGACCCTTTCTTGTTCTCCTCATGTATCCCCCTGCCTTGTCACGCCCAAAGCGCTTGTCACATTCCTGCATGGTGTTTGTTGTAGCCTCTGAGGAGACCAGGTTTTCCTGCCCTATGGAAAAAGGGAATTCCCTGCCTCAAGTGCATTTGCACTCCGAAATGACCATGCCGAGCAGGCGTGTGCCTCTGTAGGCACAATTCATTCACAAATATTGTTCTGAATAATGAATTTAAGTGTTTACTCCCATCCTTGGTGCAGCTCAGCAGTGACTCGAGCAGGATTCTGCTTGCAGCAGAGACACTCCAGTTCTGGGAGATCTCTTGGAAGACGACTGATAATTGAGCAAAACCCAGAGAGAGAGGGAACCTCTCCTTTCCTCATGAGGAATTTTCTAGGCTTCAGTGTACGCTTGCTGGTACTGCAATGCCCTGAGGACATGCAGTATCTAGGAGTTAATGTGGAGTTGTATGGATTAATAACTGTTCAGTTTTCTAATGTGGCAATGTGAAAAAAAATAAATCCTTAATGGGGATTATTGTCTTGGTTGTGTAAATATGTAGTTAGCTATACTTAAAATGCATTTTATCATCCTCTTTGGAATCATTGCATTCTCTCATGTAAATATGTATTTAGGGCATTTTTAAAATGCAGGTTTTTGCCCTGATTATGTAAATATGCTTGTACACTAAAAATGGCAATTTCTTCTTTGCCCTCCAAGCCCCCCTTTTTTCTTCTTTAGAATATGTAAGTCAATTTCATGCTTAAGAAAGTGAGAAGTGCTAGTACATAATGGCTGAGAATATTTAGGGCAGGTCCTATGCAGCCCTTCTCAAAGAGCCTGTCAGTCCACCTAATAGAGCTATCTCTGCATTCCAGTCCTTGTTTTTTGCTGAGCCCGTTCATTAAGACTGTCAAAACTACCAGACTGGAAATCACTAGGCTGGCATTTTGGGCACAATCGACACATTTTCTGTACCTCATGAACTGGAATACAAAGCTTTCTTTATAGAAATATAATGTTCTGCTAATGACAGTACAGATAGCAACCATCAATTGCACTCCTTTACGTCAGAGAGAACTTGGATTCCTTTATCTTGTCTTCACTCCTATTAATTCCTTTTTTTCAATATTATCATGAGTCAGTTTATTCTGATTAATCGTATTAGTCAAATTTCAGGAACAAAAGGAGCCAGTTTTAACACCTGGGTGGAAATAATTTCATTTTTCTTAGCTGTCTAAAAGTATGTAAGATGTCCTCTAGAGACAGTGGAGAAAGACCAGTCCCTCTGAAGAGTGAGCCGGCCCATCCTAAAATAGGTGAGATGAACTCTGCCGGGGAGGTGATTGTTTCTTTTGACTACAGAAAGAACATAGGCCAAACTTTTAGGCAGGTGAAATAAATCCTGTCAGTTCTGCTCACTCAGCTTTATGGTGCCTAAACTCTGTACAGGGGCAAGGACTCCTCATGGCTGCCACATGGGAAGGATTCCTTTGGGGGTGCATCCAAAGGTCCTGGCCTCTGCTGACCCAGAGTGGGAATGATGTTAGATTGCAAAGTACCCATGTACACCTGGTTTTCCTTCCTTCCTGCCTTCCTTCCTTCCTTCCTTCTGTCCTTCCTGCCTGCCTGCCTCCCTGCTTGCCTTCTTGCCTTGTCAGGTAGAGCTTGCCATTATTTCACCCCAGGACGCAGTGAGAACATTTCCAGGGGTTTGGGAATTGCTCTGAGTCCCACTGCTGACAAGACAGCAGCTGGTTTGGGTTGGCACTACCCTGCAGAGAGAGAGAGCTTGTTTGCACAGTGCTGTCTCTGCCACGGAATTCCCATGGCATCCACTCTGGAGCAGCACAGGCAGCTCAGCTGCTCTGCCCACAGATAACTGAGTGCACTGTAGTTTGCTACACTGGTTGCAGACTTTATAACCTGTCCTGATGGGAGAGGAACTTTTGGTATCAGCTCCATTTCAGTGCTAACCAGGTGACCCACAAATTAAAAAATGAGGCACCCATCACACCCATCTCATAGCCTGTTCTGTGCACCCGCATGCTTCTTCAGTTGTATTTGGCCTGGTTGCTAACGTTCCATCTCCTCTTTGAACATGTGGGGCCTAATGGGGTCGGGGAGGGGAGAGAAATTTATGGAGAGAAGAGAAAAAGCCAAGTACAGGAAACTAAGAAAATGTTTATTAAGAAAAATCAACAACCAAATTCTTATTTAAAAAAAAAAAAAAACAACAACCTACAATAATATGTTCTTTAGAGACAGGCTGTTGCTGGCATGTTTATTCACTGGGGTTTCCCATCATCATTTCCATGTGGTGCATTCTGATTGCTCAAAGTTTTGTGGGTTTCTATCCAAGCCTCAGATAGCAAACATTTAATCTCAGGAACTCCCTTTCTGTTCTCTCCTCTTCCCAACAGTATTGAGTGAGTTACCGTACTCACTGAAGTTAAATAAAATTTTGTTTGCATGGTGAAGGGAAAGGAGAGACAACAACTGACTGCATTTTGAGCCCTGCAGGCAGATCTTTAGCTGGTGTAAATTGTCACAGCTTCAGTGACTTCAGCAGAGCTCTTAGCAACATCCAGTGGCTGAGGAACCTCCTCCTGGTTTTCACTTTCTCTGTTGAAGGCCTGCTGGGAAGCCCAAATTAGCAGCCGGATGAGAGAGAAAGAATAAGAGGGGTGACACAAAATATTTTTTGTCATTCATAACAGAAGATCATTGAGGTAAATGCCTTCATCCTGGAACATTTAATTTTTGGTCACTGTCAGATGTTGTTACTGAAATAAGTTATTCTGCAAAATGGGGCATCCCCAGCCACAAATGAATAGTATTTTAACCAGGCAAATGCACAGGCAAATTTTTGTTTAAAATAAGAGAATGGTGGGTGAGGAAGAGGCTTCTTTTTAATTTGTTGTTTCTTATAGGTTGCAGACTGGAAATGATGCCCACAAAGTGTGAGCCCCATCTTTCATAAATAAATCAATGCATATTAGAAAAACCCTAGACATAAGAAAACCAATTACCCAATGGAAGAATCTTTCTGTTGGCTTTGTGGCCCTTGGATTCGTTCAGAAGAATCTTTTCATAAGCAGAACATTCAGGATGATAACTTCCTTGCTTCAAAAAAGAAAAATTGTGGTTGCCATGGGAGTAAAGACCATTCCATTTGAATATCAGCTGCTAACGTCCTTGGAAATGTGCCCTTCAGCCAATGCATGTGCTTGCTTTACTGCACTGATGGTCTTATTTCTGGTAACTTGAGTTGAGATACCAGTGGGGAATTCAAGCTTATTTTTGTATTCAGGTACATTGCTTCAAAAAATTTAAATCTAACTACTAGAAAGACTTTTTAATCCTGGGAAAAGGCCTCCTTTTAAAATCCTTACCACCCAAACCAGGGAATGCAGCTTTCAGATTTGTTGATACCTAGGCTGGTTGCTGGTTGGTAAATCCAACAATTTTCAGGATATATGTTATGTAATAATAAACTATCTGTGCATGAATTTAAAATGCTACATTTAGATGCCTTTTTGAGTCTCTGTGGAACAGTTCTTCAATGTATTAGGAGAAGCATTATTCAATTTATTAGTGGGAACACTGCTGTGGTAGTGGTGAGCTGGACAGAAGGTTTAGTAGACTGACTTCAGCTTTATTCTTATAAAGTATCATTACAGTGTAGGGCTCAACATCAAAAATTCCTGGTCTGCAATAACTATGGGTGACCCAAATCTCTAAAAGTTAAACTAACAGAGTATTTCTCAAGAAGGAAAGGGAAATTTATTAAGGAGAGAGGGGTAACAAGAGAACCCAGAGAAGAGGAAGCATGGACAAAACATGTTGAAAAAGTCCGTGTGTAGCAATAGTCATTGCTCAAGTTCAAAGAGACATCTTTGAGCATCCAATACTTTTCTTATTTGCTGCCTTTATGGGGATGTTTGCTGCAGTTTAGGGAAATGCAAACTGCCTTGAAGACATAGTCATTGAATGGATCTATGAACATTTGTCAGGGGCGAATGAATGTTATTACTAAAAACAATCAAAGCAAATGCAAGAGAACAGATTCATCCTGCACCTTTACTGAAGCCTGGTGGCATCACCTTCAGGCTGCTCACAGCAAGGGGCTCAGATTATCAGGTGGCCCCAAGGCCAACATAATCTCCTGGCCAGACACACGATACAGTGCTTGTAGGTGACCTGTTCCCCAGCCACAGCTTTTCTTCTGATCTAGATAATTTATTGTTTGGTCATTACCTGGTTTTTGGACTATGTAAGAGACTACAGAGTATCAATGTCTTGGTCTTGAACAGATTGATTTGCAAAGTCCCTCTTCTTAGGCACACTTCTGAATATCATGAAAAGTTCCTGTAACTATTGACAACACAACTTTGACAGTCATAATTAATAAAGCGTATTGTTCTCATTAAGTTCAGTCGGATGTTGATGGTCGTTACCAGGGTGGGTAGGAAAGGGGAAAGGAATGTCAGGATTTTTTCTTGTTGCTTTTCTTGGGAGCTATGCCTAGAAGTAATAACAAGGCTGATAATTTATGTTTCTGTCCTCTATATGGCTCAAGTTTAAAGGTTTTCTAGGGAAAGGAATATCACACAGTGACAGGATTCTTTTGTGGGAGGTATTCTGCCCATGCTGGGAGGGGGTCATATGGTTGGGATGAGGTGATCTTTAAGGTCCATTCCAAACCCTTAGCATTCTATGATTCCATGATTCTATGTCTGACTCACTACTCCCCATCTGGCAGTTACCAAAAAGGTAACTGCAAAAGGGGCATCCAGCCAATGTCAGAGGAGGGGAGTGAGTCTTGCTGAACATCTCTTAAGCAGTTTGAGATTGAAGAAGAGTTTTACACAGGTGGACAACCAGTTTGTATGTTCCTGTATATCATTAGACATCAATAAGGTCTTCTCAAGGAACAGGGGACCTAGCTTTCACTGTGTGGCTATTCACCAAGGCTGCTCCATTCTCTGTGTAATCCCAAGGCAGTTGACTTTTTAAGTCCTCTGTTTAATTCTGCTGGGGCTGAGAAGCAGAGTGCTGGTTCTAGCGCTGCCCATGCTCATGCCACTTACATGGCTGGCGTCGTGGGGACTGACTGAAGCTACTCCTCAGAGAGCAGGAGAGAGTGAGAAATGTGAGTTTTCTGCATAAATTTGAGGAATATTGTGTTACCTCTACCATGTCTGGGTGACTCCCTCTCCTGGCACGGGATTGGACTTGCATGACCTTTTAAAGTCCAACCCAAAATGTTCTATGATTCTATGACATTCACTTGCCACTTGAGTCTGGCCAGGGTTTTCTGCCATTTGAGCTGTAAACAGCTCCTGTGCAGGAAATGTTAGCCAAGTGACAGATTAACTGAATTGATAGGTCAGCTAGAATATCATGTCAGATGAACACAGTGAATCCTCATTCTAGCTGTTATCACACACAGTATTCACACTGATCTGGTTGGTAGGTGGTGATTGTCCATCTGTGTTACCTGCTGGAGAAATTTTTTTGGAATAATGCCACTGTTTTAGAAGTAAAATCCAAAGATGTGGCTAATGACTGCTAACAGGTATCTGTAAAATCTAGGAATTGAGCCAGGCATTGTAAATTTGGGAGCCAACCTAATTTGTACCGAACTGTTACAGAAATCTTGAGCTAGAGTATTTAACTTTTGGATTTAAGCATTGGTTTTATGTTCAATCATTGTTCAATTATGTCAGCTGAAACTGAGGGGGAAGTTCATCACATGGTGTTTCTCATTGGGTAAAAGATACTAGTGCTAGGAGTGTACTAGAAAGAAGCAATTCCCATGAAACCCCCAAAGATATTGTGTGCTTGCAGCTGGAGGGGAGAGCATGCCAGAGGGCATTAAGCAACTGCCAGAAATTTCAAGAGCTGATAGAGACTTCAACAGGAGGAGAACTTCAAAATGTTTGATCTCGTTTGGACAGATTCCAAATGGTAATGCTTACCTGAGCTGATCCTCACCATCTTCCCTTACCACTGATAGAAAATTACTTTTAAAAGCCAATTTCATAGAAGAGCTTGTTAGGAGAAATGTAGTTGTTTGTAGGTTAAATTCTAAGCACTAAGTGTAGCTGGAGTCTCTGAGCCTGCAGTCTCCAATCAGCGGGGTTGGTAGCAGCCATAGGAGACACTGAGTGCAGGAGGAATATAGATGGAAAATTGGCTGAGTCTGTCCTTTAGTGAGGTGGGAAATAAGCACATCCCTGGAAGTCATCTTGTCTCCAGTGCTAACCAGAGTGGCACATGCATTTTGAATACCACACAAACACAGTGGGAAACCAGTTTCTCTTGGAGAAACTTCAGACAGTTGGCTCTCGGTAGGTCTTTGAACAATTGATGGAGCAAATGTTGTGTGCAGTGGGTATCTGACTGGGAATGACAAGTTTTCTCTTCCAAATTATAGGCAGGAGGGTGATGTCATGCTATAATAAGGCAAGCAGACATGCTGGGTCAGAGTTTGCGGCTTCCAAAATGTAGAAAGAAAGATGCAAACATGAAGGGCAATGTACTCCACTGGAATTTTTATTCCAGAAACAAAGACATGGTACTTTGCCAATGTCCTAAAAGCAACTGTATAGACGTGAGACCTTTCAGATTTAGGCAGCATTATCTCAAATCCCATTTGAAATGTTTTGCTGATTGTTTCTTTTACCATTTCCCCCCAGAAGATTAACTTGTGTTCGGGTCCTCAGAAGACGCTTTTGTGAAGCTGCTAATTGCAGAGCTGAGGAAAACGGGTCACACAGTACACTCAGCACTTCCTAATTAATACACAACAGCACATGCTTGCGTCGAACTGGCTGCAAATTCAGCTCTGGCTGACTGAATGCTAATGACAGCACCTACTATAATAAGCCAATACTAGTAAAGAAAGCGAAATAGCCTGTTAAAACCCCAAATGGGTGATGAAAGTTCTACATCCTCCAGATCTTTTAATGTAATTGTGTAATGGAACAGACTGGCACTCAGCCTACCAGCGTCCATTTAATTAGTAAATAAAACACTCTGAAGGCCTTGGCTATATCATGACACACTTAGAAATCCATCTGAAAGTTCTTGGCTACATCCAATAAACCCAACCAAAACTTTATAGCTGACGGTAAAAGTCATCGTCTGAAAGTGCCTGGGAAGATGTGCTTTATTTCTGCATTTCTTTTATTTTAACGCATGTCTTAGATAGCATCTCCACTGCTTGTCCATATATTTAAAGGACCTTTATTTTCACTGTATTGCTTTTGAGCCATTTGGAGCTTTCCCTCTTGTGATGTCCACGTCTCAGTGACTTATATGGAAGGCAGCTGTGCTGCCCTATGGGTTATGCAGTTCACAAAAGGCAGCTTCTGTCGAAGGCTTTGTAAAGCTGCAGAGGGGCCATCTGAAATGCTTTTTATGATCAATTCTGACAAAAAGAGTTGGCTGGAGGATATTGCAGCCCAGCACTTGTTACTGTAACTAGTTGAAACGATATTTTTTTCTACAATGTTTAAGCCTGTGTTTTCTTTTCATCTCTAAAAAATTTATTTGACCTCTGTAAAAATTCTACTGTGAATTTAGAAGATATTTAGCTGCAAACCTCAAATATGTTTTATACTGTGTTCTTCTGAACCATAAGCAAAACAGTTTTGTTTTCCTTTTCTCAAAAATGCTGACTCTGAATAAATAGCTCACCGTTCTTTTTTTTTTTTTCCTGTGATTTAATTAACCTGCATTTTCCTCTCAGTACCCTGCCAGGGCTGTTTCCCACCATGCCCTTGGCAGCGTTAGTGATAGGGAAGATCAGCACAACCATCTCTTGTGGCTTCCCCTCCTGGGCAGGACAGGAGCTGGAGCATGAGCTGGTGGTGCCTTCTGCCCAGCTCCAGGCAGGCAGTCCCCGCTCTTGCCAGTGGCTGCAATACTTGATTTTCTGCTGGAGAGATCCCTGGGTACAATGTCTCTATGGAAGTGGCATTACTTTGACTTGGGAGATGTTCCAGTCAAGGACAAATATTTTCAGCCGTAGTGTTTCTCCTAGGATTAGTAGCATCCCTCTGTGATGGTTATGGCAAGTTACTCTGCCAACCCTGGGAGCCCTCGAACCTTTTCCATGGAGAGCTTGGTGACATGTTCCTCTGGTCTCATGAGCTATACATTTCAGATTTTATGGCATAGTTGGAAAAGAATGGTTGTCATAGGATCACAGAATGCTTGAGGTTAGACAGGACTTCTGGAAGTCATCTTGTCCAATCCTCCCTGCTCAAGCAGGGACACCTAGAGCCAGTTGCCAAGACTGTATCCGGATGGCTTTTGAATATCTCCAAGAATGGAAACTCCAGGGCCTGTTTTTCCACAAGGGCTATGATATTATGGCATGAAGCTGAGTCAGGGGAGGTTTATGTTAGTTATCAGGGAAAAGTTTTTCACCCAGAGGGTGGTGGGGCACTGGAAAAGCCTCCCCAGGGAAGTGATCACAGCACCAAGCCTGTCTGAGTTCAAGAAGTGTTTGGACAATGCTCTCAGGTACATGGTGTGACTCTTAGGGATGTCCTGTGCAGGCCAGGAGTTAGACTCAGTGATCCTGATTGATCCCTTCCAACTCAGCATGTTCTGTGATTCTATGATTTGAAAGGCAGATTCACCAGGAAAGAGGTGTGAGGGAAGGTGGAGGGAAGGGGCCACTTTCCACATGCCAGCAGCTTTACACTCTGGTCCTGCAGTCGGAGCAAGGGTGTTGTTGTCCAGCTGTAGCACAGCAGATGCTTCCCAAGGAAGGCTGTAGGAAAAGTTAGAAACTAGTTTCAGAGACTGTGACTACATTAGCAAGTAGCACACTGCAAAAGGAGAAGACCAGTTGGTGCTGAGAATTGATATTATCACCATATACACTCTGAGAGTTTACTATGAACCAACTCTAGTTTGGTGCTGGGGAGCTGCATGTCCATTTGTGGTCAGAGAACACTGACTGCACTCTTCAGAGACGTCTGCCAAATTAATTTCAAGGCAGAAAATATCCAGTTCAAAATCTCCCACTCTGTGATGTGGCCCAAAATCTGGCAAGTGAAATGACAGGTAGATTTGCTTCTAAACTATATGCTTAATTTAAGCCAAAACAATCATGTAGATGCATCCAGAGAGGACAGTGTCTCTTTTAGATGTGTTAGGAGACAAGAGCAGACACAGACATTACTGAAGTTTTCCTTTCTGTGGATGATCATTCTTTTGGGGTTTTTTGGTTTGGGTTTTGGTTGGTTTTTTTGGGTTTTTTTTTACTTTATAGGAGGTTATGAGTGTCTGAAAGTGCAGAGGTCAAAATGCTGGTTGCTTGGGAGCAATGTTCCTAGGAATCTGGCCGCTGTAAATTAAAACTATGTCACCATTGTAAAGCAAGGAATTCTCAAATAGGCTGTAAAAATAGACACAAGGCATTAGTAAAACAAGTATGAATTGAGGCCATGCTGTTTGCATCCTTCAAACTCACCACTGTGGCGTATAGAACTTGAAGAATCTCACTGTCAGATAACTGCCACATGCTGTGCATTGTATATAACTGGAGCGGAAGAAAAATGAGACAGGCACACCCTTTGTGACTTTCATTTCTTAAAAAAATATTTCTCACTCTTGGTAATAAAAACTTAGAAGTTTGAGGTTTAGATCTGCTTATTATTGTAGGGTTGCTGACTCTTAATTTTTTAAGAACATGTAAATAGTTTCTCATATATATATTTGCGTATATATATATATCTTTTCTATAATGCGTATGATATAGGTAGATAGATAGATAGATAGATAACTACTACAGAAAAGATTGACTCATTTTAAAGTGGTAAATAGAAGTCAAACTGCCTCAGCTTCTCTTTGATGTCTGTGTTTGAGAAAGCACTTTGAAATTTTCTCTCTCTCTAGATTAGGTCCTTGTGTGTGTTCTATTATATAATCTGCAGTCAAGTAAGAGTTTTCAGTTGCATCTTGTGGCTTGCCATAAGGGATTAGTGAAGAACTGAAGCTAGAAACTGAAAGAAATCATGTTTAGATTAGATACTAGGAAAAAATTATTTTCCTATGAGGGTGATAAGGCACTGGAAAAAGTTGGCCGGAGAACTTTGGATGCCCCATCTCTGGAATTGTTTAGGGCCAGGTTGGATGGAGATCTGAACAACCTGGTCTATTGAAAGATGTCCCTGTCCATGGCAGGGGGCTTGGAACAAGATGATCTTTAAGGTCCCTTCCAACCCAGGCCATTCTTTGATTCTATGATTTCAAGTCCTCCAAATGCTGAACCAATGGCTTGCGTTCTTTTGGTAGGAAAAATGGGAGGTTTGGCCATTAAGAGCTAGAGCTCAGAGGAGTAAAAGCAAGGCAGAGGAATGAACAATGAGGCTTGAATACAGATTGTTAGTTCTGAGGTTTGTATTGATTTAGTGTCTTTAATTCTTAATTTAGAAGTGATTGCACTAATGTGTGAGCTAAAAGGGGAGGACAAGGCAGACTGAGCAAACAAGAAAAGCAGGAAGGATGGGGTAGCAAACTTGAATTCTACTCCAAGTGGAGTCTGGGTCCTGGAGCCTGTGAAGACCCTTCCTCTTGCTGCCATGGGAGTGAGGATTTCAGCCACAGTATTTAAGGAGAATTCAGGAACAACATTAAAGGTTGACACAACTTAAAGAGTCTCCTTTATTTTTTTTTCTTTTTTTCCTTTTTTTTTTCTCAAGCAGTTTCACACTGTTAAAAGATACAGGAACATTACCTAGGCTTTGCCACTGCAGTATTTTAAGTCATATGAAAAGAGCAGTCTCTTGATTGTTGAATCCCACTGGACAGTAAATTAACTAAAAGTTAGTTAATAAAATCCACACTTCACCATTTGTGTGGCAAGCTGCCATTTAAAAATACTGATTGGAGCTGTCTATCACTGCTGCGTTTAATCTTTCCGAATTCTGAATGTGCTGGCCCTCTTGGGATGCTGGATGGCCTTTTTCCCGGTGTTCTGAATCCCCTGCAGAATATGAGCATATCTAACTAAATCAGCATCTTAACCAAAACAGTCTCATCCCTGAATAATGGGGCTTACACCACTGTGTCTCATTGTAGCATCACTAGAGTAACATAAATAGAAATGGAGCAGGATTCAGCCCTATGCTGCTTTCAGGTAGTTTTGCAGTTTCCTTGTCAGTCTGTTGGTACTGCAGCCTACATACAGAGCAGTCTATTTTCTCCAGTACTTTAACAGAGCCACACTAATTATGATGAGATCCACTTGGGTGTCTATTAGCATTAATTAAGGGATTGCAACTTTCAGATGAATAATCTGTCTTCAGCAGACCCTGAGCACAGTTATCAGGTACATGAGAAGTAAAAAGCAAAGGACAAATCAGGAAACATTATTTTTTCAGCGTAAAGACAGTTGCTGACCCTGTTGTTTTCCTATCTTCTGTCATGCTAAAAGATGATAAAAGGTGAATTATTTTCATTTCAGTTTTAGTGTCAGATTTGCATCTTCCTTTTAAAAAGCACTCAATCCTAGAAACAGTCAACTAGCATTACTGAAAAGGTACACTTGCAAACAGATGTTCTTGCCAATAATGTTCATGTGATAAACCTGATCATTTCATCCTTTCTGGTGGCTGCCAGTGGGGAGGAAGAGGAGGATGCTGAAGGATGAAGGAAATTTTGGCGTAAGGAGAACAGGAATATTTGCTGACATTATTTCTTTAGTATTTCTCCTAAGTATGTCCCCTCTCACTGGACCTCTTCTCTTGCCCTACTAAGGTTATACCTAAAGGTAAAGAGCTGTGCTCATTTATCATACCTGGCATCTGGTGATTTCATAGGGCTGTGGCATCCTGCTGGTAACTTTAGCAGAATAATTCCTTGCCTTCTACTGCATTGCTGGGAAGTATCTAGGTCATTGCATCCATGCAAAAACCTTAGTGGGATTGTTCCTAGACATGGTATAAAGCATGATTAGTATCCTCATGGAGATCTCGGTATGTGCTTGGTACATCTGTTTATCTTGCCCAGTGGAGTCTGTAGGCTCAGACTCTGCTTTGGGGAATTTCTCTGACAGCCTTGCCAGCTGGATACATGACAGTTATCTTACCCTCAACCTCAGGAAAATAAAGCCTTCTTGCTGGGCCTGTGGTACTGTGGTTAAGAGAAGGGCCTCTTTTCCTTTGTGGCATCCTTGAAGAGTATCACTCACATCTTGACTTTTCATTGGGCCTTTTCATTGGGTAGCAACCTGTGTACTATGTGCAATAAAAATGTGAGTTGTTTTTTCATTCCAGCAAGGGTATCTGTGCATGCTGCACCCTAACTTGCCCTGTGCTGCTGACCTTGCAAAAACAGCATTTGAAGGGTTGTTTATACAACTTTCTTTTGGTGGGTCCTCAGCAGTGCTGCCCACAGCTCACAGCAGGGATGTGATGGCACATCGGGTGGTTGGCATGAGCTATGAGACTAGACTGACTCTGAGATCCAGCTTCAGCTTTTTCCACCTTTGGTGATGTAGACCCCTCTAATTTTGAGTACTGTCTTGTGGGGAACCCACTGGACAGACATACTTTGCCACTGGTACTTTTGAAACAGACACCCTGTAGAGGTTTTTTACTGAGCAGGTCATAACATGTAGAGGAACCATTCCTGTAGTCTGTGTTACTCCTTTCACACTGAAAAACCCCCAAAATCCATCTAATTTTATGCAGGGCTTTTTTTTCCTTTTCAGTTTTACAGTTTATTACTTTACCTTATCTCCCCTTACTCATCCTATCCTTTCAGATCCTGTCAGTTAGTTGGATTTGTTGCCCATTTTAAAGGGTATTCTGGTTTTTGACTGTGTTCTACTTGAAGAAAATAGCTTAATCAAATATGAAGCACTTGAGTGCCTGAAAGCTTGTCCATTTTTGCTAAATCTGGTCTGTGGGACTAATTAACATTGCTGTTTCAAGCTGCTCAGCAGCACAGGCAAAAATTTTTTTTGCTGCTTCAAAAGTAAAGTCTTCTGGCAAAAATGGGGCCAAAGCTGGGTGAAAAGTTGAGATGGGGAGATCTGCAGATCTGCTACCCCTGTGGAACCTGGAGGGCTGAGAGCAGCAGCTCCATCAAGGGGAGAAGATGCTTCTCACTCCTTTCTTTGGAAATACCTTCCCTGTTTTCCCATTGTTTTTGTGAAGTGGCAGCCACTATGCCTGGCCAGGGCTCTTATATGGTCAGTGAAGGACCGGAGCCATTTCACTTCTGCAAGCAGTGTGGTGTGTTGCCCTCAGAGACCATCCACTTTGCCTCAGTCCACAGTTGGCCTTCATCTACAAAAAGAAATTACTTCTGCTTGTAAGTCTTACCTCTATTGTCTCTCAGCTGTGACAGGAAACTTAATCAACTCTGAAGAGACTATCTGAGAGCAGTTGTCAGCCACAACTGATCTAACAGAAGACCAAGAAAATGATAATCACTACTTTACAATGTATTGAGGCAAATTCTCTAGGTAGGTGGTCATGCCAAAGAGTTGTATTTAAAAAAAACCAGGTTATTTTATTGATGCCCCATCTCTTGAACATATTCTGAGAATGGAGGATTAATATTCTGGGACTAATATAGATCAGAAAACAATATAGTTTGTTATTTGTTCAGCTTCAGAGAGATTTTTGTCTCTAGCAAGAAGAAAAGGGAGGGGAGTGCGGGGTGTATTACATGTGTTGCATGGCATGCATTCAGCGCTGTAATGATGGTTAAAAATTCTTTGGCATTGGAAAACAGCCTGAGGGATGCAGTGTTATGCTTCTAGCTGAACTACAGCTTCTATATGAATGGCAGGGCTGTATCTTGACTGTGTTATTGATTTTCTCAGGATGACTCCAGTGAGGCAAGTGAACAAACTTGGCTTTCTTACTAGATGCTCAGCAGCAAGCCATATGCAAAATTCCAGTTTTCAAAGCAGTTTATCCTTTCTAATATGTGAGGAGTTCTAAAAGAACCAATGCCAGTACATGCTAAACCACTCAAATTCTGGGCCCCAGACAGTGGACAAATGGATTAGACCTTTGGGCAGAGTTAGAATTACCCAGTGCTTTCCAGCACTGGTACAACCAACAACAAAAGTCACAACACTTCAAATACTTTCAACTTTTAAAAGTGGAAGGTTCATCCTAAACATAGGCTTATAGTTTGATATCCTAGCATTTATATAGCACATTAAGACAGTTGATTTAATTTTTAGCCACAGGGTTCTTAGAGGCAGGTGAAAGATGTTCTGTGCTTAGAAAAATCTACTGTTGCCCTGATGTAGGTGCTTTGCTATGAGAGTAGGCATATGTCTTATGGTGTGTCTCATTTGTGAACTCTTGTTTGTTGGCTCAAATCAGGCCAGAAATTCACAAACTCCTGTCTCTATTTCCAGTGCTGTAGCTGACACTGACATTTTAGACTCATCTAACACACATAACACTGCAGAAAGCCAAAAGGTACTCTGGGCTAGCAAGTGAAATTCAAATGAATCTTCATTTCCAAAGACATTGTATGCCTGCAATGGTACAGTAGGGTTAATGTCTTCCCAGCTTGAAAAACCCAACTAGAATGGTGCTCCATGGTGGGGTTTTTTTAAAGGGCTGAATACAGTAACATTTTAGACCTTTTTTTCCCCTTTTTCTTTCTCTTCTTTAGACAGTGTGAATAAAGTAAGAGACAAAAAATCTTTGTATGCTGTAAACAGTGATCTAGAAATTGAGGGGGCTGATGTCGATGGCTGCGGGCAATGTGTTATAAATGTCATTTCTGGGCTGGAGTTATTCCACTAGTGAGGGTCCTGCCATTGCAGTCCCGCCGTTAGTCAATACCCATGATTGTAATGTGCTAAAACATAATACAGGCGTTCATAAGTGGGTGACAGGAGATGAGGAACAGTGAGAAATTTCACCCACTGGCTGCTCATCCCATTGCCTGGTCCTTGGTTGATGTTTTGGCTGCATTACCCTGTGTTTTGGGTAACTAACTACCAAAGGAGGGTTTCCTCAATCATAAATGGCTCCCAATTGAAATTTTTAAGACTCTTTGTTCCCTTTGAACAAATTCCAGTTTCAAATTTCAAACAAACAGTATTCCTGAGGCTGGAAGCATAAGAGCCATTGACAAAATCAAAATGGTTTGCAGGGACAACAGCAAGGAAATATATGCATTGGGTGTCTTGAACAAGGAAGAGGAAGCACACCATTTTTCTCAGCTGCAGCAGGCAGAAAAAGTTTGATATTTGTGCTGGAAGCAAGGGAAGGAGAACTGGATACCTACAGAAACTAACTTAATTGCTTTGAGACGTGCAGGTGCCAGGCTGCAGGAAGAGGACCCAGCCACACATTGGCCATATTCACTCTGAGCCAGGTCAGGGGCGTCCCCATCACACTGACCCAACACTACATGTTTGATTAGTGCTGGAACCGTAAACTTCCTTTTTATTCCACTCTGATCTTCTGTTCACTGGTGCTGGCAAATTTTTTGTTTTTATTTCTACTAAATAAATAAATAAATAAGTATTGCAGCCCAACTTTTTAAGGCTGTTCCCTCCCTTCCTGTGTGCAGAGGACTGCAGATCTGTGTGCGATATAATGAAGGCCTAGGGGAGAATATTAGCACTTCTGAAAAGAGCTCAGGGAATTCTGGTTTTTGCTCTGACAGCTGAAGGCAGAGGAGAGTTTTTCCTTTCATGTTTGTTTTCAGTACATAAAGTGATTGAAAGCAGCTTCCTAAAGAGGAGGATGGGGAAGAAGTGATGAAAATTTTTAGAATTTCTAATCTGCTGCCTTAATTTTGCTGCTGCTGCACTCTCACATGGAGTCAGAGAGAGGAGCAGAAGATGGGGATGCTGGTTTTGTGGGCACAGCTAGGAAAGCTCTGCAAGAGAGACCATGTGGGGAGGGAAGGGAGCTGCTTTGGCCAGACCCAGCACCCCCAGGGTGCTGAGCCCCCTGCAGGCAGGCACCAGTTGTGGTAATACCACCCCAGGGCCACCCTGCTCCCTCCCACAGCATCCCCAGCCAGCAGCGGGCTGAGCACCACAGGGCTGGGCCCAGGGGCAGGAGAGGGGAAACACCAACAGGAAAGAATAGAAAAAAAGAGGAGGATAGGCTGGCAGCTATCTTTTGAAGGAATGCTCTCATGTGGGCTGGGTGGATCCACCTGGGTTTAGTTCAATTCTTCATCCTCAGAAGAAAAGGACTCAAATTCACCAACACAGATGGAGTGGGGAGAGACTTGCTGTAGCCACGATGGCACATCAAAGCTAGATTCCCTGTAATGCAGGCCACTTCTATAGTGCCCGCATGTTAGACTCTCTTCTTATTTTTTTAGTTACTTAAGTGGCAATACTTGAGTGTCATGTCCCCTGGGATAAAATAAACCCGACTCATCCCTATAGAGAGGAAGGCAAGGCAGGTTTCTGCAGCATTGTTGCTCAGCTGGTAATGAGAAGGCAGCAATATCAAAAGTAAAACTTTGTGGGCTCTGTAGAGCTCCATAGAGCCTGCCTAGAAGCCTGTTCCAGTCTGTAGTATTTGTCAGGAGAAAAAACAGTCAAATACTTGTTTGGCCCTCAAAGCGTGCTAGCTGGATATTTTAGAAAATTTGATATTTTTATGATTAACATTGTAAGGATGAGATTGACTGGACCCTGTTCTTTGGCCATGGCCATTTGGGCCCTCCCTACCTATGTCCTGCAGCACTGGCTGCTCCATAAGCATTCGCCTGGAGAGGGACCATAGACCCCTGATGTAGTTGCTGGCCCACCTGGAGTTTTGCTAAATCCTAACCCAAATCACCTCTCCTGGCCCAAGTCACAAAGTGTATTGAAAAGTCCCTCAAGCAAGTTTTGATCAAGTTAGGACTGAGTCCAAAGCCCCTCTGTGTAACTATGAATCATGCCCTGAGTTTTTGTTTGGCCTGCATCAGGCTGTCTGCCCCATCCAGCTGCAGAGAGGAGCTCAATTTCTAGGACTAATCTGACACCTTCCTTGGCACAAAACAACTGAGACAGGGTGGCCAAGAGACCCAAGAGAGCCCTGTACCTCCCTCATGCTTTGAGCTATGAACTGATCCACTTGTTTTGAGTGATGTCGATCAGGGTGGTTACAACCCCAGACCTGCTATTAATATCCCTTCTGCCAGCATGGAACAGGGTTGCCTTCTGCTTTATTGGACTCTTGCTGAGACTTCCCCCTTCACCTGCATATAATCAGTCCATGCAAAGTATGTGTCTTCAGTATGCAGTGCATTGGAAATATGTAACTGTGACTCTGTTTGATAAGAGAGATGACAAAAAAAGCCACGTGGAGCTCGATAGGAGAGCCACAGTTGCCCTTACCTTACATGTCAGGTTACTTGTTGAATAACAATTCAGAAGCAAGAGCTTGGCATCCTGAAATAACTCACTGCTTTTAGCTAGTTCTTAATGAAAAAGGAAGAATGATGGTGTGTGTTGACATATATATGGCACAGAGAGAACTAAGAGCAGCCAGTTAATAATCTTTGTCTCCCTCACTGCTGGCACAGGTTTAAAACAAATGCACACAAAAACCATCCCAGGCACGTGTGCTCACAGATGTCTATGCACACAGGCATGGTTTAGCATGAAGAATCACATAAATTAGCAGGATTATAATTACTCTTTTCAATCCTTTTGCTTTGAACAAACAACCTTTAATCAGCAGACGGGAAGCCCATCTAAAACCTGAAATATAATCCAAGGTCAGAAACTAAGGGTCACCACACTTGACCGTGGACTGAACAACCAGGTGTGACCAAGAGTTGTAGTGAAAGGCAGCCTCTCCCCCTTCCCCCAGGCACCTGAAGGGCACCATGGCCAAGCAGGGTTGTGGGGCTCAGCATCTCACAGCAGCCCAGTGTTTGTAGAACCCTCGGGGGTGCAAAGGCAGTCGCAGATGGGGGCACATCAGCGCCTCACTCCTCAGGAACAAGGCAAGCAGCCATGAAGAGGAGGGGTGAAAAAAAGCAGGAAGCTTATAAAAGCAGTTTGCCTCTCCAGGGATAATTGGGGAGGGGTTAGAGTTAATTAGTTTATATGGGTAACAGAGGTTAATAGGGTTCTTGTTTTGGTTTTTCTCTTCCTTTGATGGAGTGTGTCAGTTGTTTAAAGCTTACAAGCTGCTGAGATAAAAAGGAAGTTAAGTATGTGATCCAGGTGTTGCCAAGAGTTGAGGCAGAAGTGTTAAAAGAAAAGGCTTAGAAAGCTGGATGGGGGGGAAAACAAGAAAGGTGTGCATGAAAAAAAAAACCAATCCAACCCAAGCCTTGCATTATTTGTGAATCAGGTGTTTAACTAGTGGACAAAAAAATTGCAAGAGCAAACAGTGGAGATATTAAGAACAGCTGTCCTGAATATCGTTTTATTGATGTGCAAAGAAGTACTGCTGTAGAGCTTGCTGTTCCTTATCAATAAACAGGAGGAGACTGAGAGTTCGGTGCTTGTTTCATGAGCTGCACAACTGCTTTTTCTGCCCAGGCAGAGTAACCCATGCTCTGATGTCCCTAGATTCTAAAACATACCTTGCAGCTATATGAAAAACTTTCTGACTTGTGTCAGATCTTGAGCAGGAGCCTTCCAGAAATGCTGGGCTCACAATCAAAGCTCTGGTCTTTCCCCTGGCACCATGGGGGTTTGAAAACTGACCAGAATTTCCTCATGATGATGTATTCATATAAAAGTCAGTAAAAAAGGTCAAAATATCCATAACAAATTCTTCCACCACCTCTGACTTGCTGATTCCTACTTGTGCCCCCAATTCCTAGTGCCACTAAATTTTTAGTGAGCATTTCTAAGCTCTGTTCTTCCTTCATATCCTGCTGTCTCTATTTCTGTTTATATTTACTGACCACTCTCTTCCACTGCTTCAGTCATCACCTGTTTAACCTGGAACTATAGATATGAAGATCACCAGCTTTCAAAACCACTTCTTCACAGACACACCCATGAGGTCTCTGCTTAAGAGCAGCAGTTCACCTTTCACTCCTACTGTTAGCAGGTCAGTTTAGAAGGGAAATGTTCGTGTTTTATTGGAGGGGAGTTTCTACACCACATGGCTTGTCTTTGCAGATGTAACCATCATTCTTCCTAAGAGATCGGACCAGTTGCAAAAGCAGAAATCACCCTTAAGAAATATGTGATTCAGTGCCCTGCAACCAGCAGCAGAATTTGCACTGCAGGTGTTGGAGGGAAAACACCCAGGTAGCCAGGCAAACAGCTTGTGTAATGAAGTAAATTACCAGGAAATGGCATGGAGGTGTTTTATCCTGTGTATCATCAAGTTCTGAAGTATTCAAGGATGCCCTGTTGGAGCCTGCAGCATCAGGAGGAGAATGGCAGTCTGAGGGAGCCAAAGTTGTTGAAGGAGATCCATGGGCATACAAAGGCACTGAGAGCTCACATCACCACTGTGGGAAAGCTTGTTAGGAAAACAGTCCTTTTCTAAGCTGCACATACTGCTGGGCACTTCTAGTTCCAAAATATTTTGTAGACAAGCCTCTTGGCTGTTTTACAGGAATCATCCAGTCAGAAGCTAGCATAACCTGCTACTGCTTTTGCTACTGCCTGGGGAATAATTTTAAAATATCTCCCTCAAGAAAGAGCAAATAGCACAGCTCTGTATTCAACCTTGCTAAAAAGTGAGATTTGGAGCATCTGGTCCCTGATGTTTGTGGCCTGCTCCAGCTCTTTCCTAGGATTTTTTTTTAGTACAAGTCAGATGTGGGGAAAGAGGAGGAGAGAAGATTCCTCTTACAGTCACTGAGAACTTGAAAAGAAATCCTGCAATCCTGTCAAATGCATCTGCCCAATGTCCTGTGCTTCACAGCTCCCTTGCTTGCCAGGTTATCAGTAAAGCAGTGTGGTCACTTCTGCTGCAGCCTCTCTGCATCTGTTTTTTGCCCCATGTTCCTGGAGAGGAGCAGCCTTTCCTGACTCATGATACCCAGACCCGGAATATCTTTGGAAAACGCAAGAGGAGTGTATTTACCATCAAAGGCAGAGGGAAAAAGGTGGAGAGGCAGTGGAGAACTTGTTGCCACCAATCAGCTCTTCATTTTTTGTGGAGAAAGTTTCAAGAGCAAAGGAGCGCTAATCCAGAAAAAAGAGCGATCAAATGTGCTAAAAAGCACTGCTTTCCACTTGCAAAAAATCCTGTTGAGTACATGTTTATGAAACTTGTCTCAGATGTTCTAAAAATAGCCCTGCAGGAGCAAGTCTTCAGCTCCCTCCAGGAAGCCCTACACATTCCTAGCATAGAAGTGCAGCTTAATACTGATTTTCACAAAAAGAACAATTATTTTTAGTGCTTTTAAAAATAGGCTTTAGTTGCCCAGTGCTGAGTTGTCAAAACAAAACATGAAAGATATGTCACTTCACAAGAATGTGGCACGAGTTGATGGGTTCTGAATGACCAGAACATCTGACAGTAACATGGTGGTTCAGATGTGTGGAGGTGTTCAGATAAAGATTTCAGGCAAGGCTTGTGGGGCAACGATAAGATGAAAAAAGGGGTCTCAGGAACATCCTGACAGTGATGATGGATGAGACAGAGGAATAGGACATCCTAGGGAGCAGTACTGAACCTGTGCAAATAAGAACAGAGCCAGAGCATAATGCCTTCTCCTGGCTGAGGTGCCAGGATATCTTCAACAGGACGAATGTTGCACAGCTAGTTGGATGGTCATAAGGAATATAATTGGGTCTGGTTATGTCATGACAAAAGCCCAGTTAAACTTGGTCCTAGTGAAATCAAAAGCCCATCTCTCATGGACTTAAATCACTTAGTGCTCTGTCATCTGGACTTTGATAGTGCTGTCTCCTGTGGTTTGTAGATGGGTCTTGGAGCACAAATACTTTGGAAGCATTCCTGTTTGTTGTCTATTGAAACTTAATAGATTTCCCAGGTTTCCCACCTACTCTGCACATACTAAAGCTTTTGCAAGGAAGTCAGGAGTGGTGGCAGCTGGCTTCTGCTAGGAGTGCTAAAGCTCCGGTGAAAGACTGAATACCTGACAGATCCAACACTGGCCTAACTGGAAGGATCCACCAGAAGCATGGCCTAACTGGAAGGATCCACCAGAAGCATGGCCTAACTGGAAGGATCCACCAGAAGCATGGCCTAACTGGAAGGATCCACCAGAAACAGAGCATGGCCTCAGCACTTGCTCCATCCTCTGTGGGTTTATCTCCAATAATCGCCTTAACTCTCTGGAACTCTGACTCCTAGTGCAGGTTAGTCATCTGGGTGACTATTCCCTTTCAAAGGTGTCAAAAATCCTAATACATCTTGCTGAGAACATGGAGGTAGACAACAGGAAAGCAAGTTTCCTAAGCTGACTTTGCTGATACAGAAAATAGGCCATGTAACTACAGTTCAGCTCTTACTTAGGATGATCTGTATCATATATTTGTAGCTAGCTTTTTCCAGATACAAGTATCTCCAGCAATGCTTCAGACAACTACCTTACTGATGTATACTTCCCACGCAACATTTTACTGATCTGCTCCAAAGGATGCAGCTGGAAGGTCTCAATTTGGCTGATATGCCTTGAAAGTGATGGGATAGAGTTCATCTGTCAAACAAAGCTGAGAGAGATATGAGATACTTATCTCTTACAGACAAAACACCTGGCTGTCTGGCTTTGTGAATGCTAATTTTACAAATTCAACAAAAAAAAAAAAAAAAAAAAAAAAAAAAAAAAAAAAAAGAAGAAAAACCACAAAAAAACCCTCAGAAAACCCCCATCAGTTTCCCCCAAAACTAAAATAAAAATATTTCTATCACATTTCCATCAGCCTGTATTTCAGTTATATAGAGTGCAACTTAAAATACATGGAAGAAGTGGTGAAGAACTACCTTCTTTTTCCATGGTTCTAAATATGTTTAATTAGTATTCACTTAAATATATTTATATAATAATCACTTGTGAACTTGTGAGCTTTTTCCCTTTTTTGTGTTTGTGTATGTGTGTGTATGTTTTCTTTTCAAGCATTTTTAGTCACATCATTCAAACTAGGCTGGGTACATAAAATCCTCCTTAATAATCTAAGTTGTCAAAACTAAGAGCATTTTTAAAATTTTCAGTAGAGCCTCAAATTGAATAATGATGAAAATATTGAGATATATTTGGTCTGCTGTTGTAAACATGCCTTGCATATGACTCAGCAAGTGTAGTTTTTGTTATTCTTGCCTTCTGTTTTTCATGCAGTCCATTGCTTCTACTCCCCCAGGAAGATGGATTTTGATATGAAGTCTCTGAAAAGTACAGTGCCTTATAAAAACAGGACTTACTTATAAAAATAGGACTGACTTACTGAAACACAACTTTCTCCTAACTAATGTGGGTAAACAGAGATTTCTTTCTAGAGGGAAGCAGCAGCTCAGACAGGGAAGAACTACCCCTGTTTTCAAAAACAGGCAAAGCTTAGTTTCATACTCATGGATACTTTCAGCTGTAATGCCTTTAACTTCTCCACCAGGAACTGTCAGTAAGATAGTTCAGTTTAGAGCACACAGTTAATGAAAAAATAGGGGTTTGTGACAGATGCTGTTTGTGTTTCTCTCTTTGCTTCGCATTTAATGAGCAAAGACACAGAAACCTCTGAAACAGAAGCAGCAAGCTGCAGTAGCCAATTAAACCGGAGAGGATAACACCACCTCCATCAGGCCACAAAGTCACAGCTGTTGATATTGCAGGTGGGAACAGAGATCTATAGCCAGAGCTGACTTGTGCCCCAGGTTTAAACCAGCATCACACCTAAGACTGGACTTTAAAAATCCCATTGGACTTTCTAGAAACAAAAAAGGTAATTCTTTGCCCGAAAAACAAACAGGCCCCCTGAATTCTTGCAGTGTTTTCCTGGCTGCTCACTGCTCAGCCGCAGGGCTTTGTCCCTGGAGGCGCTGGGTGCAGGCACCTCTCCCGGGGTGTTGTGTTAATCAGTACTTGCTATAACGTGGAGTTGGAGCCATGCTCTTGAAACAGAGATCTTCCCTTGCATCTTCCTGAAGTAGCTTATAAGCAATCACTGCCAAAGTTTTGGAGGCAAGCTAAATATTAGACGTCTGTAAGCTTAATTGCAAGCTGGAGGAAGGCGGGCAGGAGGAACATAGAGCAGTTCACTAACAAGCAGCATTGTCAAACCGGTCTAGCTTTGAAAGGGAACATTAAGGTGTCATTTACTCTGTGCCCTGGCTTCCTATAGAGCACTGCTAATGAAAGACCTCTTTGTGTGTGTGGTCACTAACTACAGAGAACAGTCCAAGACTTTGTGGACATAACCATAAAAAAGAGAGCCTGTAGGCCAGAGCCGTTCCCACAATTAGCTCCTGTCTGTGTGAGTAAAAGCACCTGCTCTTGCTGCGGTGCTTTTAAAAACCAGAGACTTTTAAACCTCTGTCTGCTCCAGGGGTTGCTTTTTCCATTGAATGACTTGTCTGTGTTCCCACGTGTGCACATATTACACTCCAAGCTCAGTGGAAAACACTAAGAGAAAATTGCAACAGGAGGTAAAGACAAGCCTTGCATCTTCACCTACACGCTGATGGCAGTATGTCGGAGAGGGGCCACGCAGACTTTGCAGGTGTGACTGGCAATCCTACAGACCTATGGCCATATGACATGAGTTTTTAAACATCTTTGTTCTTGCTGACTGTCCTTGCTGTGGTAGCAGCCACCCATGGCAGGAGCAGGAGCTGTGGAGGCTGCCCATGGCATCGCACTGGGGCCGTGCTTCTCAGGCCCTGCTGCACCGCACAGCTCAGGCACCACGTTTTGGAGCTGCCCTGCCCTCACCATGCCGAGCAGGGAGATGATGCTGGTGCTCTGCAGCTCAGGGCTGAAGGTGTGGAAAGGACTGGGTTGTGAAACAGGGGGTTGTCAACCCTTGGTGGCACATGTATCTCAACACATACAGGAAAACAGCTAAACAAACTTCTACAGTGAGAAATTGCACCTGTGTTAAATATAAATAAAATGCCATTTTTAAGTGTGCCTATAATGCACACAAAGGTGACTGAAGAGAAATGAGTGTAAAGATGCAGACGTTTTTGACTTTTCAGGTGTTGACATCTATTTTGATACAAATCTGTTTTCATGCTATATAAATCAGTACCAAATCACACTTTCCTCAATTGTCTGAATGTTTCAATTGTTTCAAGAGCATTCAGCAGGTTTTCAGCCCCCTGAAATTATTATTGCTCCATAAATAGTGAGCTGCATGTTTAAAAAAAGTCAGAGTCATTGGAAAATCAACCTTGCCAAAAGATATCTCTTCTAAAAATCAGAGTTAATTTTAAATGTGTTGTCAGCTTACTGAGTTATTTCGCCTTTGATTGCCAGGAGAATGTAATTTTCCAGTTTCAAGTAAAATTCCTTTAAGCAAGTGAGGTCTGGGCCTTATCATCAGATAATGCCATTTGTGGAAAAGATCTAGCTATGCATACAAGGCAAATCTCTGTCTAAATGGACAGCACATAGCTGGCTGTAGTTGAATAGCACATCTGCCATCACAGGTTCCCTTCCTTGCATTCAGCACTGGGCAGGCTGGACTGACTTCAGGAGCAAATTCCTGGGCACTTAAATACAGTGGGCAAGATGAATTTCAAATTTGAAATGTTTGAGGATAAAAATAGGATAAAAGTGGGATTAAAAAAGCCCACACTTTGGTGTCATGGGAGAGGATCTTTTGCTTGCTGTAGAGGATGCCTGAGCTTGGCAAAAGCTCAGCAGAATTAAGAGCAAAGACTTTCAAATTTGCATTACATTACAGCCCATCTGACTTTATCTTCATTTCAATGGATTTTTAAACATGTACCATAACCCACCTGTCAGTGAGGTGGTTATTTTGCAATTAAAAAAAATTAAGCCACTCCAGCCCTCCAACAACAAATTGGTAATAGAAAGGAGGGAATAAAGAAAGCATTTATTGCAGTAATTGCCTAATGCAGTTGTTTATTTAGTTCCTGCTGTGTAGCATGAATTAGAGGGTGGTTGCTGAGGGTTGTCAGTCAGGAGACAGGAAGGAAAGACAGCTCTCACAGCTGGTGGCCTTTCACCTCTGGGAACAGGAGCTCGATCTGCCACAGGGAGCTTCTCTACGCCTTGATGGCCAATCTTCAGGCAGGAGAAGCTTTGAATTGGGCAACTGAGAAGATGTAGGTCAGAGCTGAGGCAGTGATAGAGCTTGCCAGAGGGATCTTGTATAGCTCAGGAATGGGCTAAGTCAGTGTGCACGAGCACTGAAATTAATGCTCCAGAAAACTTGGAGTGTGGAAATATCTGAGTTATGCAGTAGATGGAGATTTTAAACAGCCCCTTGGAGTTTGGGAACATACATAATCAGCAAAATGAAAGAGAAACCTGTACACCTTTTTAAAAAGTACAGTGATGTAAATCCCACTGTAAGCCACATTATTCTGTATTTTCTTAGTCTTCCAGTTATTCTCCCTTTGCTAGTTCATGTTCTTCCTAATTTTAGCCGTGTATCTTCCTGAGGGCAGGCTTTGGTCTCTCCTTGCAAGGAGTAAGGAAAAGAGGGGTGGGGAAATACTCTTGGCAGGCATTGCATTGCAAAGGCTGAATTAAAAAGTCCTGAGCATTTTCTTTGTGAGACAGTCTCCTTGTCAAGCTCAGAGGATGCTCTAAAGTCCCCTGTGCTCCTTGCCTTCCCAAGTGGCTGCCTTGCTGGCAGAAGAAACATGCATGCCTGAAAGAGGGCTGAAAGACACCAAGCCTGGGTATTTTCATTCTAAAGAAGTAACCAGGGTTTGTGTTTTGCAGCTTATCTTCCTTAGTCAGACAGCTGACAGGCTGCTTGACTCTACTGCAGGCAGGACTGCCAAACCTCTGACTTCAAGAAAAACCATTCTGGACCTCCTAAATGCAAAAATGCAAATGTGAAAAGAGACCACAGTGGCTGCACTGTCTTCTCTACAGAAAGGTTGGATCACCTGTAAAGCCCACTAGTGAAAAATGGTGTTTTGCGTGATGCTGTCAGTGCTAATGCAGTCTCTGTTTCTGAAAGCCAAGCAGCTTTGCCTGGGTGCCATGACTGGATTTCTTGGCGTCACAGAGTGGTGAGTCCCCATGCTGAGCACTAGATAAACAGGAATTCACAGGTTATGAGATATATTTCCCCATCCCCTCTGCAGCATTTATTCTGGCCATGTCTGCCTGCTCCTTCTCCACCACAACCCATTGATGTATGGGATAGACGTGGAAAACATTTCCAGAAATGAACATGTCATCTGCTACTGTTTGCTGAAAGGCATCCCTCTGCTCTAGAGGGAATTACAGCTTCCATCTGCTCCCTAACATGAAAAACATGTACGGGCCCCCATGCAGCAGAGTCACTGTGTTAGGCTCCCTATACTCCTGGAGGTTGGTGAGTGTAGACATCTGATTCAAGGAAATCAGGCCACTGCTCTGCAATTACTTCATTAGGCCTACAGATAATCAGATGAAGGGTGGTCTGAGATTTGAAAAGCCAGGCTGTTGGGACTTTGAAACTCATCCAATTCTTCACATTCTCTTTTAGCTCCGTTTAGATTAAATACAGCATGTGCTTGAAGTTGAGAAATGTTAAGTTCCAGTGGGGAAATGTTTTTATTGTGCATTCAAATACTACACGTTATCCACGAGGACAAACTGCCCCAAATCCTTCATCTCATGCACGTTGGAAACCTAAGTGTGCATCTTTCTTCCAGCTTGGTGGCTGGAAGAAAGAGATTTGAACACAAGAGTGATGAGGGGCTTGTGATGCCACACTCTTCCTCTGTCCATGCATCTCTGTCCCCACCACTCACCAGGGCCTCTCTCTGCCTCTGCTGGCTTATTTGTGTGATAAAGTGGTTTTCTGGTGTCTGGGGCTTTAAGACAGGAGCTCCACAGCAAATAAAGGAATTAATGTAATGAGGAAAAGCCACTGTTTGGCCTAATAACTGTACAATTAGTAATACTAAGAAGCAGATGAAGGCAGGCTTCTTGTTTGGCTGTAATCTTTTGGCATATCATATTTTAATTACAGACCGTGCTACCATCTGGAATATTAATCATCTCGTGCTGTCATTCTTCTTGATTATTTTGTCCACAGAGAATGAAGTCCACCTTTCTCTGTAGCTGTTTAATTTTTTTCTATTAAACTGGCTACATTATTTTGAAATACACTGTACTCGTTTTGATAGATTAAGCTTAAGTCATACCCCAGTAACCAGAACTAAATTATTTGCTCTTAGTTCCATACATGAAAAGAAATGTTGGGGTTTGTTTTGGTTTTTTTAAATTAAATTCAAAACTCATTCCGTTTCTTTAGGATTGCTTTAAGTTCTTTGTAGTCACTCATTTCATTACTCACAAACACAGCCAAGCAGAAATAGATAATTTTTAGAAAATATGTCAATGAAGCGATTTCACTAGCAATCTGAGAAGGAAGAAAAATCATAATTTTTGTTTTTGTTAATTAAGCACTTGCTAAGAACTCAATACCATGAGGGGGGTTGTGTAACAAGAGGGCAATTAGAAAGAGAAATGAAATAACTTGAAATAAGATGAGACACTGCAAGTGAAATCTTGTCTCTAAAACCAAATTGAGTTTTATTGTTGGTGATGTTGTAGAGATGCTCATTTTTCCTGAACATTGAGCTGAAATTCATCAAATTGCAGTATGCTCTTGAGAACACTGATACCAGAGTCTAGAATTAAACTATATGCATCTTTGTATTAAATGTGGGTTTGCTTTTACAGAACAAAAATCAGGGCATCTCCCAATGATTTCTTTTTTCTCATGCTGACTGGGCAAATCCCTTTAAATCTCTGTGCCTTAATTTCCCTGAAAGATACATGAATAATTGGAAAGAGCAGAGACATTACCATTGTTTTGATATCTTTAACTAATTTCTTTCTCTAGGCAAAAAATAATCCCTCTGTGTTCACATTATTCTCTATCTGGTTGGTGCTCATACAGATGGCAAAGTCTGCCACTTTGGACAGACTCTGCAACTTGCTATGCTGGCTTATTGATCTCTTTTCTCTTTTCTCTTCTCTTCTCTTCTCTTCTCTTCTCTTCTCTTCTCTTCTCTTCTCTTCTCTTCTCTTCTCTTCTCTTCTCTTCTCTCCTTTCTTCTTTTTTATTAGAAAGTCTTCTTTCTCAAACACCAGTCAAGGAATTTGGAGGTGACACTGTCTTGGAAAAAATTGGAAAAAGCAATGAGATCCATGAGCAGTACTGAACAGGGAGACAGGCAGGCCTTGCCAGGTTGGAAAAATGCACAGAAAATAACAAAGTGAGATTTGACTTGTTAAAGCACAAGTTTAAGCTCTAGGGAAAAACATGAAACATGGTTTTGATGTTTTGAAGTGGAACACAGTTGTGCTAAAGGAGCATGTGGGAAGGTGGGCAGTGCTTCACTGACTGGCTTCAAAGAAGATTTAAAACACAAAGCGTTATGGACAGACTTCAGGACCCAGGGAAAGAAGTAATTCCTGTCTCCATGAGACTTGATTTGTAACTGGAAGTTTGGAGTTAGTTCTGATCTGTCGGTTGCCAGAAAAATACAGGTAATTTGATTAGAGTTCAGTAAAGAGCAACAAAGACAGAGCTGGAAGGGTGCTAGACTGCTAGTTGTGCTTTGCAAGAATTAAATCTGGCTTGCTTGGCAGTGCCACAGCAGAGGAGGAGATGCAATAGTCTGCGCTTGCAGAACATGTAAAGATCAAGGCAGGAGAAGATTACTCACAGTAGTAACCAGCAACTCTTCAAAGGGAAAAGAATCCTGATTTTTCCTGTACTGTGCAATAATTTCCAGAAGGAATAGTGAAGATAGGGCTGTTGGAGCAGTTCACATCAAACGACAGCAATCAGTGTGTGTAAAGCCTCTTAGGCCCACACCATATCTGGTTTCCTCTACTGAAAATACTAGAGCAGCTCCAGGCTCAATGGACAAAACCCTGCGTGAGTCACAGCTTGACCCATTTTCTCTGCTATTTATGGCAAAACAGCCTGCCACACCTGCCATAGCCTGCATGCTATTTATGGCTGGCTGTTGGAGAGCAGTGGCATCCATGTGTACGTGACCGTGTTTCCATGTGAAATTTGGGTGATGGGTAGGCGACGGCTGCCTTGGCTCCTGTGGACAAGGCAGGGCCACAGTTGTGGTGGCAGTGGCGAGACCTGCCTGCCCTTGGCTGCCACACGTGTGGCCCCTGTTTGGCTGCAGTGAGACTGCATGGCCTGTCCTGGGAGGAGCTGGTGGGGTGGACTGCACAGCAGGACAACGAGATGCCACGGTCCTCCCTGACCCATGTCCCAGACACCAGAGGTTGGTCCAGGAGTGTGTTCCCCACGATCCTCTTCTGAGTTTTGGCACCAAACTGCAAGTCCTGTGGACATGAGGTCCCAGTGACATTCAGCTCTGCAGACCAGCTCCCACTGCCCTGCATCACTTGCTAACAGAGAATCCAAGAGGAAGTTCTCTGAGGACCCACATGCCCTACACAGGTGACAGCCATTGCCTTATCTAGAAGCAAGGCAGAAGCAAACACTAGTTCAGTGCCCAGCTTCTGGGCCACGGCTGCAAGTCACACTGCAACAGGATTTCTGCTGAGGTAGAAAATATAGATATGTTTTGGGAGAGTTAACAGCATTTCAGGAACTCGGCAAGGCAGCTGGAGCAAGTCATAAGGCTGGTTGGCCACTGCTGACTTTGCATTCGAACTGGTGATTTAGAGGAAAAGCCTGATAGCACTTTAGGATTAGCCAAAGCATTCAGCCTTCCTTCCCTCCTTTTATTCCATCCAGGCAGGCAGACCAGATAATGTAGCACCAAAACAACAGGAAGACTATAAATAAGTACTCAGGACCTTTTTTTGCTACTTGTTTGTGTATCTGTAAAGTTACAACAATGCAAACATGGATGGTGCTGATGGGCAAAGAGGTAACGGGAAGAAGAAAGAAAACCAAATGTACAAATTATTTCAGATAACACGGGAGCAACTTCTGTACTGGCAAGAACATTGTCTGGAGCCGTAGGCTTTCATTTCAGCATGCTTCATGTATATAGCTTGTAATAACATATGTGGGAAAACAGCAGTGATTTCTGGGACCAGGAATAAATTTGGGATTAAAGGGAGATAAGTATCCTTGGTTGAGGCAGTTGAGAAGTCTGCTTGTCTCTCTTTTCAACACAGAGACATCAATCCCATTCTGTGACCTTTCCAGCAACCCATCCCTGAATCCCTGGAAAGGGGTGCTGTCTCCAGCAGGAGGGAGGAACTCACCCCTCCTGATATTAGGAGGAGACCCAGTGATTGCTCTTTGTCTCCCTTTGGAACAGGGCTTTGGTTTGGTGGGGGGTTTGCAGGATTTTTTTGCTTTCTAGAAGCTGAGCTGGCAGCTTCTTTTGGATTATGTTTATAGTACCCTAGTGTGCTATAGCTGATAAAATATAAATGACGGAGTCAATTCTGAGGGCTGTAAAATAACTCTGGTGCTGGAAGTGCAAAGGCGACTGTGCTTTTGCTTGGTGAAATATTTGTTGCTTTTCCAAAGAGCTCATTATTTCAATTTTCATGTGAATTTTCATCACTTAACGGAACATATTATTTTGCACATTTGCACAGCTTTTGAGGTAAGTGCTGGAACATAATACTGAAATAGTGCTCCTGCTTAATCCTTCCCATGAACTGTGCTGCCAACTTTGTTCACTCAGACTGTGGAGGCAGGCAAGGCAAAGGTCAGACACCTCCAAAAAAATGTGGAAATCCGGGATTTACACAAATGCAGGGCTTCACAGCTTCAGAAATTGTTGGTTTATTTCCTGGACTTCATACTGCTCCATGTCTGGGTCTCTTGGAACTTGGAGGCTCACTTTTATTTGGATTTACCAATGGAGTGATCATCCAGGGCTAGTTTCCTTGGCACATGGAGATGCGGGTTTCCTGCTTGCAGCTGGCTGATGACTGAAGAAGGGGTGGATCATTTCCCGATCCCACAGAAATCTCACCACATTCAGAGGTCAGCAAGTTTTAAGGGAAAACCATATTTTTTTCAAGGCAAATTGTCATTGGAAGGGGAACATTTCTCCTTGCATCCAGTTCCAGCAGCTCATCTTGGACTTTAATTTAAGGTGTGGATCACATTTGAAGGATTTACCAGTTTATGCCAAACCCAGCATGGGTTAATTCCCTTCGCTACCGACTGGGAAGCCCAAATCAATCTTTTCCTGAGATGCATGCTATATTTAGTCAGGAAATGATAAATAATGCTATTTGAAGTACATTCTGCTTCTTCCCCTTTCCTCCCCCAATCCTTCTTCCTCCTAAATAAGTACAAGGTATAAATAATTTGTACATTTAACCTGAATATTCCTTGCCTACTTAGGTGTGCTCATTTTCTCTCCCTACACAAAAAGTCACTAAGTGGGTTGAAAGTTGTTATTTTATTGATGTACAGTATAAATAAGTCACACTACATAAGATGATTTGCAGTTGTGTGCATGCGTGAGTCTCTGTCCTGTTTTCTTATCTGACGTGTCTTTACCACTTGAACTATTCACCTTAAGAAGTGAATTCAGTGTTTGATATTTGAAAGGAAATGTTTCCACCACAGACAGAAAAAACCCCACTGGCTGCTATTGTGTGTTTGCTTTGCTTCATAATCTTTGAAATGTCTGCATTTTTTTTGCCCCAAACACACAGATTGCTTGGAAAAACAGAATCGTTCGCTTAATTAAACATTAGGTAATGATGACATAAGAGACTTTTAATTTGTTTCTCATCTATGGAAGATTTGTAACAAAGAAAAATATCTTCATTAGTAAGAGATTTTTTTTTTCTGTGGAAGCAAAACACCTTCCCTTTAGTATGCCCCCAAAGAGATGGTATTGATTTTGAAATCACAAGAAAATCTTTATTCCTTTCAAAAGCCATCTTTTGCTGATGGAAGTTTTCAACAGACTCCCATAGGTGCAAACATCTTGCTCACCATCACTTGAGAAGTCCTGATAAAACCATGGATTTATGATCTATGAAAATATTTTAGGCCAAGAGTTTTTGATGGAAATCACAGGAGACAGATGGTATGAGTTACTCAATAACTCTGGGCTGCAGGATGTTTGCATCACAGCAGCATAAGGAGGTTGTAAATCAAAGGAGAGCTGAGCTCTGTGTTATCTGCTGAGGCTGTGTTCACTGGGAGCCCTCACACAAGCACCAGAGCTCATACAGGTATCAGGGGAGCTGTTTGGGAAGTGTTGTCTGGCATCCAGAGTCAAGAATAGTCTTATCATAAGAGGGAAAACACCCAGACAAATCATTGGTTCTCAGTGTCAATTATTCTGTAAAAGTTGCCTTGCATGTTTATTTATTTATTTGTTGTGAGAAAAGACCCCCCTAAAAGTTAAACATTTCTGTATTTACAGAAAGGTGCTGCCTGGCTACTTCTTCTGGGTATTAAATACTTCTGTTTGAATTCATCTTTTGAAGAGCAAAATGGATGTGGGAAGAGGGGGAGGAACAGTGCTAGTAGTGTTGGGACAGACACTTCCCTACCTGGAGCCTAAACTGAGGACTGGGGGATTTAAGAGCCTACTCAACAAAGTTCTTTGCCAGGAAACAGGGAGAATGAAGAAAAGACTCCACCTAATTGCCAAGGCTGGTATTCATCTTGTCTAATAGGAGGTCCCTGAAAGTGAGTTATCTGGTCTAAGGTTCCCCGGACTTGGTCCAGAGTCAGGACAGAGCTGTGGATGCGTCCAGGTGAGCATTCACTCCACTGTGATGGAAGTGTCCAAGGTGAACCACGGGAGCTGCCCTCCAATGGTGCCTGTCTCTCTCTTTTGACTCAGTGGAGTCTGGACAATTGGATCAGAGTAAGCACTTCGGTTTTAGACAACTGGTGTCAGATGAGCTGAATTGCACCCCAGTGGAAGGTTTTCAGCAGGGTTTAGTCCCATGGAGGTATGGGACTAAACACCTCTTAGGTGTTTTCCAGAGGTGCTGTAACGTGTCACCTAAGCATCACTGAAATCATGGGTAGCTGAATATCTGTCCATCAAGAGGAATATACCCATACACATATTTGCATCCTGTAAAGAATCCATCAAGACCCTTCAGTATGCACCTCCAAGCCACTGGAAAATCTGCCTCTGATACAGTTCTGCAAGCATCAAATTATGTATGTCACGTCACCTTCTGCAGCAGCTTTTATCCAGTGTGATCCGCTGCCTAAAACTGCCATGTCTGAAAAGCCATCAAGGCAGGAGTAGCAGTGCAGGTGTTTAGCACAGGTATCAGAGCTCATTGGAAGCACAATGTTTTAGTTCAGGAACTACAGCAGTTCATTTTTCCAATTAAAATGAAAAGGGTATGTTGTTCCAAGGCAGCTTGATTTGAAGAAAAAGATCAGTAGTCATTTAGTGAGATATATCATCATGATCTTTAATGACCACTGCTGGTTGGGACATCAGCATTTATTTATGGTTGGGACTTCAGCAGTTCATCCCTTCACTGAAGAAAGACCGAATCCAGAATCATTAGTTTAAATTCAATGTCCCTGTCACAACCAGTAACTTAAATTAGGTATCTGAGCACGTAGCAGCAAGCACAAAAATATATTCTACTCCATAGGCAAGTCTGAGAAAGAGCTGAACACTCACAACTCCTATTGTAGAAAATGGAAACCAAGAGGATTAGTGACACATAACATATGCTTGATATTTAGGGCAATTTCCAAAGTTAGAAGGGTTTTTGTGGACTTGGAGCCATCAGCTTATGTCTGTCTGCTGACTGTCTGTACAGCAGAATCTGCTGCATAGGTAATCAGTGATCTTGCATGTAAACACATGTGCAGGTGAGTATAGTATTTGTAAATTCCTAATTCAGTTTAACAATCACTTCTCTAGGGGTGGGTATGATCAGTATGACTGGCAACACTGAATCACAATCCTTTCTGCCTACAAGTAAAAAAAAAAATCACCATTTTCACTTGCTTCAAATTTATTTGCACTCGTTACTGCACTTTGTCTTGGATTTTCATGTGCTATTATAGAAAAAAAAAGTCTCTCTGCCTCTGCAGTTTCCTCTCCTTATCCTCTCTTATTTCCAGTAGCCAGAACAGCACCTTTGTACTGCAGACAGGTACTGATGGTTAGCAGGAGGGATTCAGCTTTGCATTGCAGATTACACAGCTGCATAATCTCCCCTCTAAGAAGCACAGTGATACGCAGTCAGCTCGAGGAGAGCTGGGAGGTTGGTATTTCTTACCTGTTTTCCAAATCTCTTTCATGACTCTGAAGAGATGTGAAGAAAGGCATTAAAATAAAAAGGAAGCGGTTTTGGTTTTTTTTTTTCTCCTGATGCTGCTGAGGTTGCCAGTGAATATTACCTGAGCAGCAGCTAGCAAGTTTCTGCAGGAGTGTGTTGATGGAGCAAGTAAGTAGCAGCAGCTCTGAATAAATCATTTATGTGTGCACTGCAGACTGTGTTTCAGGGACTGGCATCAATGGTGGCGCACTAGCAGACAAACAGAGGAAAAGGCTTTCACCCAACTTTTTATTGAAACCTCAGAGGAATAAAACAGGTCAGCGGTGAATATTAAATGAACTTTTGGCCATCTTCCAAAGTGATCTGGCCTAGTTAGGAAACATCAAGAAGGAAGAAAGCTTTGCTTCTCCACATCCTGATTTCTCCAGGGAGGGGAGAGAAGGAGATCTGTGTGAGGCATTGCAAAGGCAACCTGATTTTATAAGTCAGCAGTTCTTCCACATGGACAGAGACAGCCCTGTGAAAATCCACATACCAGCTGCACACACTTCTCGTGCAATGCTGCAGCAACATTTAACCCACCTGCTTTTTCTTAATGCCAACTTGTATATACTGATGAGTAAGACTAGATCAACAGGGTGTTTGTTCAGTTTTGCAAGACCAGCCCGTGCCTTTGCTGCCTTTGCCTCCTCGGGCAGGACTGGTCCCTTACTGGAACGTGTACATCTCAGCCATGTGAAAGCCTAGCAAGGCTGACTTCAGTGGAAACTGCTTAGCAGCCACAGAGATACTGCATGGAAGTGCCACCCTCCATTTTCTGCATGTTGGATGTTTCTTCAAAACATACAATTTCTTCCAAGAAATGATATGTTTTTAGTATGAGCCTGGTTATTTAAGGATAAAGGAACAGTGGAATTAAACCATCAGTACCTATTGGCTGTCCCATGAAGAAAATGAAGAGCTGTATTACATGTTAATAGGTAAAGAGCCACAAAAAGACACAGCAGGAGATGGGTGAGCCCTTTGCTAAATTTGCAGTCCACCATTGCATTCAAAGGTGTGTGTTGTGAGAAATAGAAATAAGCTGTTGGAGCTACTGGGGAGCCTTGTGCCTCCCCAGCACCGCCGGGGTGTGCTTGCGGACAGCTTTCCACCCGATGGGGTTTGGTACATCAATCAGATCACCTACAGGGAGCAGGGCTACTGAAATGAAGGGCTAATGGATCCACAGAGCCACCTTTGCCCACCATTTAGGTCCTCCCTCACAGGCCTTGAGTTTGGTTTAGGGGAATGCAAGTCCCTGGCAAGGCAAAGCAAGGCAGGTCATGGTAGAGTGGAAATTCAGACAGGAACTTGTGTACCCCACCTCAGCACACCCTGCCCAGGGCCACCCCTTTGGACTCTTGTCCTGCTTGCTCGTTGTGCTTCACAGGCTCTGTCAATGGCTGTGGTTATTACTGTGTATATTCACTGGGAGAGAATGGAAAGCTCACGTGAAAAATAAGGAAAACACTTCCAAAATACAGCTTTCTCCTGCTTCTGTCGTCAAAAAAGCAGTTAAAAGGCTTTAATAGAATTGGTCAGAAAACATTGTGATGAGTTTTATTATTCTTTTCTTCCTGCAAAACTTTTAACACAAATGTAAAAGCCACAAAGCAAACATTTTTCTGACACACATCTCCAGTTAAAATTTGGAATGGCCACTGTGGAGCCAGTTGGGAACTGTATTGCTGTGTATCTTACAGAGGGTACTGGTGTTTCCCCCACTGGTTAGTGAGAGCCCCACTCCCCACAGCAGCCTGGCCAAGAGTCAACCCCTGGGGAGGGAGGTGGTGAGGAGCAGGGGACACCCTGATCTCAGCTGTGAGCCGTCCATGGTTGCCATGGTAGTGCTCTTCAAGCACTGAATCTTCCCAGTCTGGGGGAATTTTACAATGGCAGAAAAGATTTCACAACTGATTTCATTGTGTGAACACATTATTTTCTCTGGGATGGCAAAGAAAGGACAGATTTTAAAAATTTTAAGTAGCCCTTAATAATGTCAGAAGCTCAAAGCTGGCTGCACCATGTGAAAGTTTCTGTGCAGAGGTCATAGAGGTGCCAAAGCACCTCGCTCTGCCTCTGGAACCCAACCAGGCTCCCACTTCTCACCCCCTGATCCCCACTGGGAACCAGCTGTGCACTGATGGCTGTGGCAGGCAAACACGGACATCTCCAAGGCTTTAGGGCTGTTTACAGTCTTGACCAGGTTTGGGCGCTGGGCTTCCTCCTTGAGGTTGAAGGGCGAGCTTCTGAGCCACTAAACCCTCAGTTATTTTCCACATCTGGTTTGATTCTCTGCAGATAAACAGCAGCCTTGCCATTAACAACAAAAACTTAATTCACTGAGGTTTGTTCAAGCACTGAGAGCAAATATTTTTCCTGTGCAGCTTGGGGTCATTTTAAGGGAAAAACAGGGCTGGAGGTATATCACCCCTTTAAAAATTATTATTACTTCCTAGAGAAAATAAAACGTAAAGCACCTCTTCCTTCCATTTGTGAGGTTATTTTTACGGAAAAATTGCTGGCTTTGGGAAGGAAACTGCTTTGTGACTGACTTGGGATCAGAGCACAGGATTTGAATAAATGTATGGATTAATTTACCTTTTGCCCCTTTTTTTTTAATTAATGAAAATGCTCATTCATAAGTCATATCTCAATAAAACCCTGTAGAAATGCTTGATCTGTTTTTCTGTGTGCTCCCTCTTGGTACCAGGACTTACACACAAAGGGAGGGGACAGAGCAATCAGCAAGTATTGCAATTATAAGTATTTTAGGAAATGTCCGTGGCTGTATAAGCTGCTGATTCCCCTCACTGCTGCTTGGGAGGCTGAAGCCTTTATGTAGGTCACGTTCTCCAAGACTGCTGCCTCCCTTACAGCCAGACCTGCTGTTGACTTGGGCTGTCTTAATGCATCAAAGAGCCTCTGCTATGCTTCAGCTCCCCTTCTGAACTCAAGCTGCATCGCTCAGCTCTTCATGTAATCGCTGAGGTGGGTAACCTGACCAGGGAGCTCGAGCATTAATCACAGTCTTTCTGGTTCCCCAGGCAGAGAAGAAAATTTCTCATTTTACCATCACCGTTGTTATTTTTAAATCTTTGCAATCTCTCCCTAAACGTGTTTTCCCACCTTTTCTCCTTTTTTTTGGTTTCAGTGTTTCATAACCCAGTTACCATTATCAATGATCATATGCAGTGTACCAAAAGAGGCAGTTAGGATTTTTTTAATTGAAAAAATACTTTTAAGAGGAGAAATGGAGACCCACAGAAAATGAAAATAGGAATGCTGCTGGAGAACATCTCTCTCTGCTGCACGATGATAACAACATTGGAGGTTCTATTACATGATGGATCAGCCTATTGAACAGTGGGTTTGGGGTAGGGACTGCTCCTTAGCTGAAATTGACTTTGTCCTCCTTGCAGTCCTGCACAGCATCACACCCAGACACGGGAATCAGAATTGGAGAGGCTGGAAGTACGCAGCTGAAGTTCTTAGGAAGCCTAAGGAAGTATTGCAGAGGGGCACTGGCTGGTTGTCTCTCTAGCATGGCAGCACCAAGGTTTGTGAGCAGTGCACGGTGTGATTAGGTTCTGCCGGCCTTGTCCTGGCCTTGTACCGGCCAGGAGAGTGGATGGTCCCTGCTTGTCACTGGGATATGCCCAATGCCCAAGAAGTCAAGGTCACAGGGCTGGGGCAGGAGATGCTGGGGGCATGTGGCCTAGAAATGTCTGGCTTAAATCACATTTCTGGAGTTTTTTCCCCTCTCCCTTCCTAGCAACTTCTACCAGTCGTGGGTTTTCTCCTCATTTTTTCTCCGTCCTCTCCCAGCCATGGCAGGAATGTTTCCCCGTGTCCTTGCGTTAGAGCAGCAGCCAAGCGGGAAAGCGGAGCTGCTCCAGGACAGGAAAGCGTTAACCGTGCACAGAGGGGGATTACTGCTCCCCACTCCCGCGGGGACGGGGTCGAGTGGGGATTAGGCGGTCGGAGCCCCGGGGCCGGGCCATCTGCGTGCCGGCTGCTCCCCGCGCCCCTTCCTCCCCCGGCGGAGCCGCATCGTCCCGGCGGGGCCGGGGCTCGGAGCGTGCCGCGGGGACACCGGAGCCTCCCGGGCACGGGGACACTTGGCGGGGCGGAGCCGCCCTTCCCTGCCGGCTCTCCTCGGGGCGCCGCGGGCGGGGGAAGGATGCTTTCCCCAAACCCTGCCGAGCTCTGCAGCTCTCGCCGTCCTGCTCAGAGTCGCACCTCGTTTTAAAGATGCCTCGCCCCTTTCCTTTTTTCCATTCCCGCAGCCGAAGCATGCTGTATAACTTCCACTAACGTGTACTTCTTATCAAACCTGATTTACAGAGTGCTCAGGCTTCTCAGCATTTGTCTTCGGCGAGCTGGCAAACCTGCTCGAGTGTTTAATTTTTTTTTTTTTT